>JASTWF010000085.1:0-190000 GCA_030390025.1 Squalus acanthias
ACTCGTTCAAAGAGCCGGCACAGACACGATGGGCCGAATGGCCGCTGTCTGCGCTGTATCATTCTGTGACTCTCTTTGGAGGCTTGAGGAGGAAGCTGAATTGGCAGAGTGTTGCCGACTCCCCTCCCATGACGGGAATCTGACAGGAGAATCGAAGGAACTGCGTAGGGGAAGGAGGCGAGAGAATAAAGCGTTGCCCGCCTGAATGTTTTTAGCTGGGATCAAAATACCAGTGACAGTACATTAAACTGCCTTATTTAAATGATCGTTCGAGTACACTGCCCGAAAGGAAATCAGTGTTTTGAGATAAAGCGTTGACCGCGTCAATGTTTTTATCTTGCTGGGAGATGTTAGGGGAGGGAGGAGGGCAGAGAGGCAGGAGGACTGTCACTCAGAGCGAGCGCCCGTCAAACTGTGTGGTCAGTAATCGACAGGGCTCTCCTGCTCTTTGTCATTTCCCAAATTGTTCAACAAGGCATCGTGCAGATAAGCTGTCGACCCCGTCCTTCGACAGAGATGGGTTCTTGTTCCTTTCAACAGAGGATCAGAGAAGGTTCAAGAAATAACTTGCCCTGGGAGTGTTTGATTGGACAGTGTAGAGGGAGCTTTACTCTGTATCTAACCCGTGCTGTACCTGCCCTGGGAGTGTTTGATGGGACAGTGTAGAGGGAGCTTTACTCTGTATCTAACCTGTGCTGTACCTGCCCTGGGAGTGTTTGATGGGACAGTGTAGAGGGAGCTTTACTCTGTATCTAACCCGTGCTGTACCTGCCCTGGGAGTGTTTGATGGGGACAGTGTAGAGGGAGCTTTACTCTGTATCTAACCCGTGCTGTACCTGCCCTGGGAGTGTTTGATGGGGACAGTGTAGAGGGAGCTTTACTCTGTATCTAACCCGTGCTGTACCTGCCCTGGGAGTGTTTGATGGGACAGTGTAGAGGGAGTTTTACTCTGTATCTAACCCGTGCTGTACCTGCCCTGGGAGTGTTTGATGGGGACAGTGTAGAGGGAGCTTTACTCTGTATCTAACCCGTGCTGTACCTGCCCTGGGAGTGTTTGATGGGACAGTGTAGAGGGAGTTTTACTCTGTATCTAACCCGTGCTGTACCTGCCCTGGGAGTGTTTGATGGGACAGTGTAGAGGGAGTTTTACTCTGTATCTAACCCGTGCTGTACCTGCCCTGGGAGTGTTTGATGGGACAGTGTAGAGGGAGCTTTACTCTGTATCTAACCCGTACTGTACCTGCCCTGGGAGTGTTTGATGGGGACAGTGTAGAGGGAGCTTTACTCTGTATCTAACCCGTGCTGTACCTGCCCTGGGAGTGTTTGATGGGACAGTGTAGAGGGAGCTTTACTCTGTATCTAACCCCGTGCTGTACCTGCCCTGGGAGTGTTTGATGGGGACAGTGCAGAGGGAGCTTTACTCTATATCTAACCCGTGCTGTACCTGCCCTGGGAGTGTTTGATGGGGACAGTGTAGAGGGAGCTTTACTCTGTATCTAACCCCTGCTGTACCTGCCCTGGGAGTGTTTGATGGGACAGTGTAGAGGGAGCTTTACTCTGTATCTAACCCCTGCTGTACCTGCCCTGGGAGTGTTTGATGGGACAGTGTAGAGGGAGCTTTACTCTGTATCTAACCCCTGCTGTACCTGCCCTGGGAGTGTTTGATGGGACAGTGTAGAGGGAGCTTTACTCTGTATCTAACCCGTGCTGTACCTGCCCTGGGAGTGTTTGATGGGACAGTGTAGAGGGAGCTTTACTCTGTATCTAACCCGTACTGTACCTGCCCTGGGAGTGTTTGATGGGGACAGTGTAGAGGGAGCTTTACTCTGTATCTAACCCGTGCTGTACCTGCCCTGGGAGTGTTTGATGGGACAGTGAAGAGGGAGCTTTACTCTGTATCTAACCCGTGCTGGACCTGCCCTAGTCCCGATGGTTAATCATGCTTTCACTCAGGAGCCCTTGCAGAAAGCTCACTGCTATGTGGTGTGAAAGACTCGCATTTGCATGTCTTTCGAAGTGGTTTACCAAAAAAGAACTGACAACGAAGAGATAAAAACCCCTTCTCGATGTTGTTCCAAGGTCCCCCTTTGAAGCCACCAGCTGACACGCCTGCCCTTGTGAGATAAAAGAAGTTAGTTCTCTGATATCTAACTTGGCGTGGTGTCGATCAGCCCTTGGGTTAAATTTGGCCGACTGACCCGACGCATTTAGCGAGGAAAATGTTAAATCTTTTTAGAGCGTGCAATATTTTTTATCGGCTTAAATTGTAGTTTGATTTTTGCTTTCAGCTCTGGGGGCGGGGGGAGAGTAGTGGGGGAGGTTTGTGTTGTTGAGAATGAGGCTTCGATATGAGGTCTTTCCGCTGTGACCCTCAGTATACAACAGCCTTCCCTCCAACATAAGAACATAAGAAATAGGAGCAGGAGTAGGCCAATTGGCCCCTCGAGCCTGCTCCGCCATTCAATAAGATCATGGCTGATCTGATCCTAACCGCCAATCTACTATCACAGAACCATCTCCTGAACCTAACAGAATTGGACACACGAAATAGGAGCAGGATCAGGCTACACGGCCCCTGGGCCTGCTCCGCTACCCACAGGGCCATGACCGATCCGAACCTAGACTCATGTCCAAATTCCTGCCCGCTCCCCGTAACCCTTAATTCCCTTTACTTCTAGGAAACTGTCTATTTCTGTTTTAAATTTATGTAATGATGTAGCTTCTACAGCTTTTTGGGGCAGCATATTCCATGGACCTACCACCCTCTGAGTGAAGTAGTTCCTCCTCATCTCAGTTTTGAAAGAGCAGCCCCTTATTCTAAGACTATGCCCCCTAGTTCTAGTTTCACCCATCATCGGGAACATCCTCCCCGCATCCACCCGATCCAACCCCTTCACAATCTTATATGTTTCAATAAGATCGCCTCTCATTCTTCTGAACTCCAATGAGTAGAGTCCCAATCTACCCAACCTCTCCTCATATGTCCATCCCCTCATCCCCGGGATTAACCGAGTGAACCTTCTTTGTACTGACTCGAGAGCAAGTATGTCTTTTCTTAAGTATGGACACCAAAACTGTATGCACTATTCCAGGTGCGGTCTCACCAATACCTTGTACAACTGAAGCAATACCTCCCTATTTTTATATTCTATCCCCCTAGCAATGAAAGCCATTGGCCTTCTTACTCACTTGCTGCACCTGCATACTAACCTTTTGAGGTCAGAAGTGGGGATGTTCGCTGATGACTGCACAGTGTTCAGCGCCATTCACAACTCCTCAGATAATGAAGCAGTCTGTGCCCGCATGCAGCAAGACCTGGACGACGTTCAGGCTTGGGCTGATAATTGGCAGGTAACATTCGCGCCACAGAAGTGCCAGGCAATGGCTATCTCCAACAAGCGAGAGTCTAACCACCGCCCCTTGACATTCAACAGCATTACCATCGCCGAATCCCCCACCATCAACATCCTGGGGGTCACCATCGACCAGAAACTTAACTGGACCAGCCACATAAATACTGTGGCAACAAGAGCAGGTCAGAGGCTGGGTATTCTGCGGCGAGTGTCTCACTTCCTGACTCCCCAAAGCCTTTCCACCATCTACAAGGCACAAGTCAGGAGTGTGATGGAATACTCTCCACTTGCCTGGATGAGTGCAGCTCCAACAACACTCAAGAAGCTCGACACCATCCAGGACAAAGCAGCCCGCTTGATCGGCACCCCATCCACCACCTTAAACATTCACTCCCTCCACCACCGGCGCACCGTGGCTGCAGTGTGTACCATCTACAAGATGCACTGCAGCAACTCGCCAAGGCTTCTTCGGCAGCACCTCCCAAACCCGCGACCTCTTCCACCTAGAAGGACAAGGGCAGCAGGCGCGTGGGAACACCACCACCTCCAAGTTCCCCTCCAAGTCACACACCATCCTGACTTGGAAATATATTGGCCGTTCCTTCATCGTCGCTGGGTCAAAATCCTGGAACTCCCTCCCTGACAGCGCTGTGGGAGCACCTTCACCACACGGACTGCAGCGGTTCAAGAAGGCGGCTCACCACCACCTTCTTGAGGGCGACTGGGGATGGGCAATAAACGCCGGCCTTGCCAGCGATGCCCACATCCCATGAATGAATAAAAAAAAAAACAGGCAGATTGTAGACGGTGATGGGCGAGCTCGGAATCATGAGATTGGCTCCCTCGATCCTGTTAGGCATCTGACCGCCTTGATTCGAGCTCGGCCCCCGCGGACCGCGACATCTCAAATATTAAATTCTCATCCCCGTGTTCAAATCCCCCGCCGGCCTCGCCCCGCAACCCCAACAATAGTGAGGGGGCGAGGCCATGGAGCCATTGGAAAACAAGGATGAGAACTTCTCTGTAACCTCCTCCAGCCCTGACAACCATCCCCCCCCCGCCGAGATCTCCGCGCTCCTCCAATTCTGGCCTCTCGAGCATCCCCCGATTTCCATCGCTCCACCATTGGCGGCCGTGCCTTCAGCCGCCTGGGCCCCGAGCTCTGGAATTCCCTCCCTAAACCTCTCCGCCTCTCTCTCCTCCTTTAAGACGCTCCTTAAAACCGACCTCTTTGACCAAGCTTTTGGTCGCCTGTCCCTAATATCTCATGTGGCTCGGTGTCTGATTCTGTCTGATTTACGCTCCTGTGAGGCGCCTTGGGACGATTTACTGCATTAAAGGCACCACAGGGAGAAGTGTTAGCTCTGGCGCAGTCCCTTGCTTTCAAGAATCCAAAGGTTGTGGGCACCAGCCCCAGGACATAATCCAGGCTGTCACTCCAGTGCGGTACTGAGGGAGCGCCGCACTGTCGGAGGGGCAGTACTGAGGGAGAGCCGCACTGTCGGAGGGGCAGTACTGAGGGATCGCCGCATTGTCGGAGGGGCGGTACTGAGGGAGCGCTGTCGGAGGGGCAGTACTGAGGGAGCCCCGCACTGTCGGAGGGGCGGTACTGAGGGAGTGCCGCACTGTCGGAGGGGCAGTACTGAGGGAGCGCCGCACTGTCGGAGGTGCTGTACTGAGGGAGCGCCGCACTGTCGGAGGGGCAGTACTGAGGGAGCGCCGCACTGTCGGAGGGGCAGTAATGAGGGAGCGCAGCACTGTCGGAGGAGCAGTACTGAGGGAGCACCGCACTGTCGGAGGAGCAGTACTGAGGGAACGCCGCACTGTCGGAGGGGCGGTGCTGAGGGAGCGCCGCACTGTCGGAGGGGCAGTACTGAGGGAGCGCCGCACTGTCAGAGGGACAGTACTGAGGGAGCGCAGCACTGTTGGAGGGGCAGTACTGAGGGAGCGCCGCACTGTCGGAGGGGCTGTACTGAGGGAGCGCCGCACTGTCGGAGGGGCAGTACTGAGGGAGCACTGCATTGTCAGAGGGGCAGTACTGAGGGAGCGCCACACTGTCGGAGGGGCGGTACTGAGGGAGCGCCGCACTGTCGGAGGGGCGGTACTGAGGGAGCGCCGCACTGTCAGAGGGGCGGTACTGAGGGAGCGCCGCACTGTCGGAGGGGCGGTACTGAGGGAGCGCCGCACTGTCGGAGGGGCGGTACTGAGGGAGCGCCGCACTGTCGGAGGGGCAGTACTGAGGGAGCGCCGCACTGTCGGAGGGGCGGTACTGAGGGAGCGCCGCACTGTCGGAGGGGCGGTACTGAGGGAGCGCCGCACTGTCGGAGGGGCAGTACTGAGGGAGCGCCGCACTGTCGGAGGGGCGGTACTGAGGGAGCGCCGCACTGTCGGAGGGGCGGTACTGAGGGAGCGCCGCACTGTCGGAGCTGTCGTCTTTTGGGTGAGACCAAGGGCCCGTCTGCTCTCTCAGGCGGATGTTGAAGATCCCACAGCCGCTATTGGAAGAAGAGCTGGCGGGAGTTCTCCCCGGTGTCCTGGGGCCAGCGTTGCTCCCTCAACCTGCTTCTCCGATAAACAGCCAGTTATCTCACAGATATTTTATGGGATCTTGCTGCGCACAAGTTGCCAGCACAACAACCATGACTACACCTGGACAGACCGTACTTTCATAGAATCACAGAAATATACAGCACAGAAGGAGGCCATTCGGCCCATCGTGTCTGTGCCGGCCATAAATCTTGGTGTCATATTTGACCCTGAAATGAGCTTCCGACCACATATCTGCACCATAACAAAGACCACCTACTTCCACCTCCGTAACATCGCCCAACTCCGCCCTTGCCTCAGCTCATCCGCTGCTGAAACCCTCATCATTGCCTTTGTTACCTCTGGACTTGACTATTCCAACACACTCCTGGCTGGCCTCCCACATTCTACCCTACGTAAACTTGAGGTCATCCAAAACTCGGCTGCCCCGTGTCCTAACTCGCACCAAGTCCCGTTCGCCCATCACCCCTGTGCTCGCTGACCTACATTGGCACCCGGTTAAGCAACACCTCGATTTCAAAATTCTCATCCTTGTTTTCAAATCCCTCCATGGCCTCGCCCCTTCCTATCTCTCTAATCTCCTTCAGTCCCACAACCCCCCGAGATATCTGCGCTTCTCTAATTCTGCCCTCTTGAGGATCCCTGATTATAATCGCTCCACCATTGGCGGCCGTGCCTTCTGTTGTCTGGGCCCCGAGCTCTGGAATTCCCTGCCTAAACCTCTCCGCCTCTCTCTCTCCTCCTTTAAGACGCTCCTTAAAACCGACCTCTTTGACCAAGCTTTTGGTCACCTGTCCCTAATTTATCCTTATGTGGCTCGCTGTCAAATTTTTTGTCTTATAACACTCCTGTGCAGCGCCTTGGGACGTTTTACTACGTTAAAGGCGCTATATAAATACAAGTTTGGTGTTGTTGTTGCAAAAGAGCTCTCCAGCCTAATCCCACTGTCCAGCTCTCGGTCCGTAGCCCTGTAGGTTACGGTGCTTCGAGTGCGTATCCAAGTACTTTTTAAATGTGATGAGGGTTTCTGCCTCGACCGCCCTTTCAGGCAGTGAGTTCCAGACCCCCACCACCCTCTGGGTGAAAAAAGTTCCTCAACTCCCCTCTAATCCTTCTCCCAATGACTTTAAATCTCTGCCCCCTGGTTATTGACCTCTCTGCTCAGGGAAATAGGTCCTTCCTATCCACTCTATCCAGGCCCCTCATCATTTTATACACCTCAATTAAATCTCCCCTCAGCCTCCTCTGTTCCAAAGAAAGCTACCCCGGCCTCTGTTGGCTGTGAACCGTTCAGGACGCCCCGACGATCTGCTACAGAACGGCCAGTTCTTCCTCCCTCAGATGAAACTTTCTTTGAGCTGACGTACACGACATCCGCCCCCGCACCCCCCCCCCCCCCCCCCCGCCAGTGTACGGAGAAAAAGGCATTTTCCGTTTTCATCATATTGCAGAGTCATCCAGCAGCCGAAAGGACGGGTGGGGGGGGCGGAGGCTTTGTGGGTGGAGGAGGAGCAATGCCGCACTGACACTCGCTCACTCTCTCAATGTGTACAAGATCGATAAGCTATCAGGCCCGGGCGTGTGTTGAATGGGTCTTCATTAGAATCGTAGAAATTTACAGCACGGAAGGAGGCCATTCGGCCCATCGTGTCCGTGCCGGCCGACAAAGAGCTCTCCGGCCTAATCCCACTGTCCAGCTCTCGGTCCGTAGCCCTGTAGGTTACGGCGCTTCGAGTGCGCATCCAAGTACTTTTTAAATGTGATGAGGGTTTCTGCCTCGCCCAACCTTTCAGGCAGTGAGTTCCAGACCCCCACCACCCTCTGGGTGAAAAAAGTTCTCCTCAACTCCCCTCTAATCCTTCTCCCAATGTCTTTAAATCTCTGCCCCCTGGTTATTGACCTCTCTGCTCAGGGAAATAGGTCCTTCTTATCCACTCTATCCAGGCCCCTCATCATTTTATACACCTCAATTAAATCTCCCCTCAGCCTCCTCTGTTCCAAAGAAAACAACCCCAGCCTCTCCAATCTTTCCTTGTAGCTAAAATTCTCCAGTCCTGGCCACATCCTGGTAAATCTCCTCCGTACCCTCTCTAGGGCGGTGGGCGGGGCGATGGATTGGACTCAACGATTACAGTAACTGTCTTCTGCGAGTGTGTTAGTCCTCACCCACCCACCCCCCTGCCCCCCAAACCCCATCGAAGGATTAGAGGGGAGTTGAGGAGAATTTCTTTCACCCAGAGGGAGGTGGGGGTCTGGAACTCACTGCCTGAAAGAGGGAGATTAGGAGAGAAACTAGTGGCGGTTCAGGGCTAGGGTAAGGGGGAGCCTGGCGGGGGGGGGGAGGTTTGACTTGGCGGGCGTGGGGAGGCGGGCACAGCCGAAATGGATGGTCTCAGTGAGAAGGAAGTCCATGAGCTTGTTGCACTTGTGGTTGGAGGCGAGGGTGGAGGCGGCAGGCGAGAAGGGTTTAAAGAGATGGTTGGTAGCAGGGTGGGGAGGGTTATCTTTGCTTTCCAGGATGACCCTGGAATAGTGAGCAGTTTTGACAGCGGACTGCAAGGCCCAATCGTGCTTGATGTGGCCCCAGCCAGATCTGGTGATGGACGGTTAAACCAGTTGCGGGCCAGATATGCTCAACTCTGCCCCCCACCTTGGACCTGAGGAAGCGAAGATGCCAGGGAAAACGACAGTATGGGAGAGAGTAAGGCAGGAAAGATGGAGGGAAGGGAATGGTTGGGCCAAAACTGATTAGACTCCCTCTTTAAAGGGGTCCCTGGTGCAGAGACTCCCTCGTTAATGGGGCCCCTGATGGAGAGACTCCCTCGTTAATGGGGCCCCTGATGGAGAGACTCCCTCGTTAATGGGGCCCCTGATGGAGAGACTCCCTCTTTAAAGGGGCCCCTGATGGAGAGACTCCCTCGTTAAAGGGGCCACTGATGGAGAGACTCCCTCTTTAAAGGGGTCCTTGATGGAGAGACTCCCTCTTTAAAGGGGTCCATGATGGAGAGACTCCCTCTTTAAAGGGGTCCCTAATGGAGAAACTCCCTCTTTAAAGGGGTCCCTAATGGAGAGACTCCCTCTTTAAAGGGGTCCATGATGGAGAGACTCCCTCTTCAAAGGGGTCCCTGATGGAGAGACTCCCTCTTTAAAGGGGTCCCTAATGGAGAGACTCCCTCTTTAAAGGGGTCCTTGATGGAGAGACTCCCTCTTTAAAGGGGTCCATGATGGAGAGACTCCCTCTTTAAATGGGTCCCTGATGGAGAGACTCCCTCTTTAAAGGGGTCCCTGATGGAGAGACTCCCTCTTCAAAGGGGTCCCTGATGGAGAGACTCCCTCTTTAAAGGGGTCCCTGATGGAAAGACTCCCTCTTTAAAGGGGTCCAGGATGGAGAGACTCCCTCTTTAAAGGGGTCCCTAATGGAGAGACTCCCTCTTTAAAGGGGTCCATGATGGAGAGACTCCCTCTTTAAAGGGGTCCCTGATGGAAAGACTCCCTCTTTAAAGGGGTCCCTGATGGAGAGACTCCCTCTTTAAAGGGGTCCTTGATGGAGAGACTCCCTCTTTAAAGGGGTCCCTAATGGAGAGACTCCCTCTTTAAAGGGGTCCCTGATGGAAAGACTCCCTCTTTAAAGGGGTCCCTGATGGAGAGGCCCAAGAATACATTGCCTTTTCATTATGTAACATATCCAAGTTTGCTGATGTTACAAAGCTGGGTGGGAATGTAAGTTGTGAGGAGGAGGCAAGGAGGCTTCAAGGGGATATAGACAGGCTAAGTGAGTGGGCAAGAACATGGCAAATGGAATATAATGTGGAGAAATGTGAAGTTATCCACTTTGGTAGGAAAAATAGAAAAGCAGAGTATTTTTTAAATGGTGAGAGATTGGGAAATGTTGGTGTTCAGAGGGACCTGGGTGTCCTTGTACACGAATCACTGAAAGTTAACATGCAGGTACAGCAAGCAATTAGGAAAGCAAATGGTATGTTGGCCTTTATTACAAGAGGATTTGAGTATAAGAGTAAAGACGTCTTACTGCAATTATATAGGGCCCTGGTGAGACCACACCTGGAGTATTGTGTACAGTTTTGGTCTCCTTACCAAAGGAAGGATATACTTGCTATAGAGGGAGTGCAACGAAGGTTCACCAGACTGGTTCCTGGGATGGGGGGATTGTCCTATGAGGAGAGATTGAGTAGACTAGGCCTATATTCTCTAGAGTTTAGAAGAATGAGAGGTGATCTCATTGTAACATACAAAATTCTTACAGGGCTTGACAGGGTAGATGCAGGGAGGATGTTTCCCCTGGCTGGAGAGTCTAGAACCAGGGGTCATAGTCTCAGAATAGGGAGTTGGCCATTTAGGACTGAGATGAGGAGAAATTTCTTCACTCAGAGGGCGGTGAATCTTTGGAATTCTCTACCCCAGAGGGCTGTGGAGGCTCAGTCGTTGAGTACATTCAAGACAGAGTTTGGAAAATTGAGGGTGAAGATCAGCCATGATCTTATTGAATGGCGTAGCAGGCTCGAGAGGCCGAATGGCCGACTCCTGCTGCTGTTTCTTATGTTGTTGGGTGAAATGAGAGAGGAAAGTTAAGAGGAGCAGATAAAATAGAGAGGGGCAAGGTGGCGGCAGAGGGGGCCTGGAACCTTGAGATGAGAGAAAGGTCAGGTAACAGGCTTCGAGAGACTTTATTTTGCTCTGAAGTCACTGTGACCTTATATCTGTCATGTTCCTCTTCCTCCTCCCCCCAACATCTCCTTCCTTGGAGAAGTGTTCCACGCTGTACTTTTTAATCTTATTTCTCGTGTTTGCTCTGTACACAAAGGTCTTCAATTGCCGATTGCATGTAGATGAATGTTGTAATCTCCCAGAATGAAAAAGAAAGACTTGCATTTCTCCAGCGCCGTTCACGATCTCAGGACGTCCCAAAGCGTTTCACAGCCAATTAAGTCCTTTTTTTGAAGTGTGGCCACTGTTGTAATGTAGGAAACGCAGCAGCCAATTTGCGCACAGCAAGCTCCCACAAACAGCAATGTGATAATGACCGGATCATCTGTTTTAGTGATGTTGGTTGAGGGATAAATATTGGCCCGAGGACACTGGGGAGAACTCCCCTGCTCTTCTTCGAAATAGTGGCCATGGGATCTTTTACGTCCACCTGAGAGAGCAGACGGGGCCTCGGTTTAACGTTTCATCCCGAAAGACGGCACTTCCGACAGTGCAATGCTCCCTCAGTACCGCCCCTCCGACAGTGCAGTGCTCCCT
The DNA here is from genome assembly GCA_030390025.1 of Squalus acanthias. NCBI lineage: Eukaryota > Metazoa > Chordata > Chondrichthyes > Squaliformes > Squalidae > Squalus > Squalus acanthias. Next base: position 11,163 of record JASTWF010000085.1, read on the forward strand.
CAGTACTGCCCCTCCGACAGTGCGGCGCTCCCTCAGTACTGCCCCTCCGACAGTGCGGCGCTCCCTCAGTACCGCCCCTCCGACAGTGCGGCGCTCCCTCAGTACCGACCCTCTGACAGTGCGGCGCTCCCTCAGTACCGCCCCTCCGACAGTGCGGCGCTCCCTCAGTACTGCACTGGAGTGTCAGCCTAGATTTTGTGCTCGAGTCTCTGGAGGGGGGACTTGAACCCACAACCCTCTGACTCAGAGGCGAGAGTGCGACCCACTGAGCCACAGCTGACACAATGCATATGATGCAACCACCCTTTGTTGGGAGTGCTCCAAGAACACAAACAGCTGACCACAAGTGAGGCTCTTGCTGGAGTGACACACTGGGGCACCTCACACCAAGGAGGCCAGCGTGGTTAGAAGCGGCAAGCTACCTCCGTCACGCGAGAGCTGGTCGAACTGCACTCTTCCCTCGGTCCCCCCTGGTTCTAGATTCCTCTTTTTCCCGCTGTGATATCTGTCAGGGTTTCTCTTCCCTGCTTGTTGGGAGAGTGAAGGGTTAAAAAAAAACAAGCGAATGTTATCATAGAATCATAGAAATTTACGGCACAGAAGGAGGCCATTTGGCCCATTGTGTCTGTGCCGGCCCACAAAGAGCTCTCCAGCCTAATCCCACTTTCCAGTTCTCGGTCCGTAGCCCTGTAGGTTACGGCGCTTCGAGTGCACATCCAAGTACTTTTTAAATGTGATGAGGGTTTCTGCCTCGACCACCCTTTCAGGCAGTGAGTTCCAGACCCCCACCACCCTCTGGCTGAAGAAATGGGAGTGAATGGGAACGGGTTTGGATCCATTGAGATTCTGGACAATGGGAGTGAAAGGGAAGGGGTTGAGTCCATTTAGATTCTAGACAATGGGAGTGAATGGGAAGGGGTTGGGTCCATTGAGATTCTGGACAATGGGATTGGATGGGAAGGGGTTTGGGTCCATTGAGATTCTGGACAATGGGAGTGAATGGGAAAGGGTTGGGTCCATTGGGATATGTACAATGGGAGTGAATGTGAAGGAATTGGGTCCATTAGGATTCTGGACAATGGGAGTGAATGGGAAGGGGTTTGGGTCCATTGGGATTCTGGACAATGGGAGTGAATGGGAAGGGGTTGGGTCCATTGAGATTCTGGACAATGGGAGTGAATGGGAAGGGGTTTGGGTCCATTGAGATTCTGGACAATGGGAGTGAATGGGAAGGGATTTGGGTCCATTGGGATTCTGGACAATGGGAGTGAATGGGAAGGGATTTGGGTCCAATGGGATCTAGACAATGGGAGTGAATGGGAAGGGATTTGGGTCCAATGGGATCTAGACAATGGGAGTGAATGGGAAGGGGTTTGGGTCCATTGAGATTCTGGACAATGGGAGTGAATGGGAAGGGATTTGGGTCCATTGAGATTCTGGACAATGGGAGAGAATGGGAAGGGATTTGGGTCCAATGGGATTCTGGACAATGGGAGTGAATGGGAAGGGATTTGGGTCCATTGAGATTCTGGACAATGGGAGTGAATGGGAAGGGATTTGGGTCCAATGGGATTCTGGACAATGGGAGTGAATGGGAAGGGATTTGGGTCCAATGGGATCTAGACAATGGGAGTGAATGGGAAGGGATTTGGGTCCAATGGGATCTAGACAATGGGAGTGAATGGGAAGGGGTTTGGGTCCATTGAGATTCTGGACAATGGGAGTGAATGGGAAGGGATTTGGGTCCATTGAGATTCTGGACAATGGGAGAGAATGGGAAGGGATTTGGGTCCATTGAGATTCTGGACAATGGGAGTGAATGGGAAGGGATTTGGGTCCAATGGGATCTAGACAATGGGAGTGAATGGGAAGGGGTTTGGGTCCAATGGGATCTAGACAATGAGGGTGAATGGGAAGGGGTTTGGGTCCAATGGGATCTAGACAATGGGAGTAAATGGGAAGGGGTTTGGGTCCATTGAGATTCTGGACAATGGGAGTGAAAGGGAACACATTGAGTTCGTTGAGAATTTATGGGGCAGGAGTGAATGGGAAGATGCTTAGATCTGGTCTGTTCGAGGCCAATAATGGGGATTATCTCGGATCTCAACCGTACGTCTTATTATAAAAGAGAATTTCGAGACTTATTAAGGAACAAACATTATGAAGAGTGTTTGCAAGGCAGTGAAGTCCACGGAGTAGGACAATATCCGCTGTTTCTTTATCTCCTCTCCACAAGTTTCCTCTAGTTGATGGGGTTATATGATGATTGTGCAGTTTACAGGAATCTCCGGCAAACAGAGCTGTCCCGCTTCATAACAAGGAGATGAGAATAAAGATATGCAAGGGCAACATACAACGGACAGTGTGTGAATCCAGAACAGGGCTATTTTTAAAAAGTGCTGGCCTTAAGCTGTGCCAAAAGTCTGTTTTTCTCCCCACTAGGACGGGGAGGGAAACGATGGAGATGTTTCATCTCCGAATACAGCTTAAACAAAGCCTGGAGGAGCCGGAGGAGGAGGAGGAAGGTGACACAGCAGCTTTCTGTTAACGCTCAAACAACAATTTGCATTGATCCGGCGCCTTTAACGTAGTAAAACGTCCCAAGGCGCTTCACAGGACCGATTATCAAACAAAATTCGACACCGAGCCACATAAGGAGCTATTAGGGACAGGCGACCAAAAGCTTGGTCAATGAGGTCGGTTTTAAGGAGCGTCTTAAAGGAGGAGAGAGAGAGAGAGAGAGGCAGAGAGGTTTGGGGAGGGAATTCCAGAGCTCGGGGCCCCAGGCGGCTGAAGGCACGGCCGCCAATGGTGGAGCGATGGAAATCGGGGGATGCGCGAGAGGCAGAATTGGAGCGCAGAGATCTTGGAGGGTGGTAGGGGCTGGAGGAGATTACGGAGATAGGGAGATGGGGGCGAGGAGGGATTTGAACACAAGGATGAGAATTTTAAAATCGAGGCGTTGCCGGACCGGGAGCCAGTGTAGGTCAGCGAGCACAGGGGGTGATGGGTGAACGGGACTTGGAGCTTGAACGTTCAGTTGCAGGGCAAGCTCCCTTTATGGATTCTGCTGGTGAACCACAGGAAGGTCTGTGCGGAGTTAGCCATCTTCAGTGAGGACTGCTGTAGGGGTGCTAGAAGATAACTGGTCTCACCGCCCCGGGGCATGGGACAGAGGGCTGCAGAATGCACTATCGGAGTTAGTGATGATGCAGAGACCTTGTCTATGCCTTTGTTACCTCTAGACTCGCCTATTCCAACACTCTCTTGGCCGGTCTCCCACGTTCCGCCCTCCGCTCATCCCAAACTCCTGCTGCCCCCGTGTCCTAACTCGCACCGAGTCCCGTTCACCCATCACCCCCTGTGCTCGCTGACCGACATTGGCTCCCGGTCCGGCAACGCCTCGATTTCAAAATTCTCATCCTCGCGTTCAAATCCCTCCATGGCCCTCGCCCCCCCTCCCCCTCCCTATCTCTGTAAACTCCTCCAGCCCTACAACCCTCCGAGATCTCTGCTCTCCTCCAATTCTGGCCTCTTGCGCATCCCCCGATTTCCATCGCCCCACTATTGGCGGCCGTGCCTTCAGCTGCCTGGGCCCCGAGCTCTGGAATTCCCTCCCTAAACCTCTCGGCCTCTCTCTCTCCTCCTTTAAGACGCTCCTAAGACGAGTTGCACCCTCCCTCCTGCCCTCTCTCCAGGTGGCTGTGGGATCTTTTACGTCCCAATAGCAGGTGGGGGGCGTCAGAACATCGCAACCCAGAGGGAACTGCAGCCTCAACGACCAAAACTGAATTATTAAACCAAGCAATTTATTGTTTGGGGGGAGGGGGGAGGAGTTTATTCCACACGGTAAAATATATAAATATACATTGACAATTCATTAATCGCTTGAGGAAGCTGAGCGAGCGCTTAAAAATAAAATATTCCGACATGAACAGCCCATCCTGTCACTACCCGGGATCGGGGATTGGAGTGGGTGGGCGGAATTTTTAAAAATTCGTTCCTGGGCATCGCTGGCAAGGCCGGCGTTTATTGCCCATCCCTAATCGCCCTCGAGAAGGTGGTGGTGGGCCGCCTTCTTGAACCGCTGCAGTCCGTGCGGTGAAGGTACTCCCACAGCGCTGTCAGGGAGGGAGTTCCGGGATTTTGACCCAGCGACGATGAAGGAACGATGATATATTTCCAAGTCGGGATGGTGTGTGACTTGGAGGGGAACTTGGAGGTAGTGGTGTTCCCGTGCGCCTGCTGCCCTTGTCCTTCTAGGCGGTAGAGGTCGCGGGTTTGGGAGAAGACGTTGGGGTGGAATTTCTAATCCCAGTGGGTGGGCAATGGGGTTCCTAACACAAATGAATGGAGAATATTTGGAGGGGGGTGATTAATGCTAGTATATCAAAAATGCTATAAAATAACATGACAATTCCCGAGTTTCCATTGAACTAAGTAACTCACGCAGAGCTGTCCACTCGGGCAGTGTTAGCTTCTTGATGCGTGTTTATTCGGCTCTTACTTATTCAGGCCAACACCCTGCAACTGGGGCTGGTGTTTCACCAGCGTCTCCCCCCATCTCAGGCGAGCACTGGTGTGCTGAGGATGGACTGAGGGGTCTCCAGCCGCGGATTAAGACGACCCCGGGAGTCTGAGCACGGTGGAAACGCTCATTTCCCGAACAGCGTAAGCAAGCGTGGAGTGAAGGGGAAGAGCCTGTTGGCGCCTGTTCCTTCCCTGGACCAGATTTACGGCTTGCCGTATCACGGAGTCTACCCAGTTGGCTTCCCCGCTCGAGGGCAACCTTTGCGAAACATTGTCCTCTCCTTATATAGGAAATCCAGCCAGTGAGCGTTGGTCCAACCTGTTGCCTCCCTTCGGTCCGAGAGTTTCAAGCTCAGGAGCCATCAGTTGTCCTCTCTATCTTTGCTCGTCCTTGCAACCCTCTCATACTCATCCAGCTCGTGCCTTCGTTTAGCTGGGAGTCTATTCCATATATCCCTGTGTGAGGGTGGGGAAAGGTCTGGTGTGAGCTTCATTGAGGTAACACCCATGCCCTCTAGTTCTATAGTCTGCTCGATCTTCTATTCAAAAACCGCTGGGGCCCGTTCTGCAGGTGAAGGTCGCGGGCAGCTTGAAGCTTGAGGCTTCTCCGATGTCCCGGTTAGGTCCGCTGTCTGGGGGCGAGTAGCCTCGGCAGGCTGGAGCCTCTATTGGTAAGGCTAGGTGTTGAGAGAGCCCGAAGACTTTGAGTGTCTTCTGTTGTTCTGGTGAAGATCGCGTGCGCTGGAGTCCATGGTCCTTTCGCAGGACGCTGGCTCTCGAACTTTACCGGTGAGGTGCCAAAGCTTCGTGCCGCTGAGTTCTTTCAAATTCAGAAAACGTGGGTCAACAGCCAAGGCACACATGGCAGAAGACAATCCTGGGTTGGAAAGAGTAGGGGAGATGGGACAATAAATCAAGGAATAGTCGTAAGGATTAGCCTTGGAGAGGGTGCAGAGGAGATTGACCAGAATGGTGCCAGGGATGAGGGACTTCAGTGACGTGGAGAGACTGGAGAAGCTGGGGTTGTTCTCCTTAGAGCAGAGAAGGTTAAGGGGAGATTGACCAGAATGGTGCCAGGGATGAGGGACTTCAGTTACGTGGAGAGACTGGAGCAGCTGGGGTTGTTCTCCTTAGAGCAGAGAAGGTTAAGGGGAGATTGACCAGAATGGTACCTGAGATGAGGGACTTCAGTTACGTGGAGAGACTGGAGCAGCTGGGGTTGTTCTCCTTAGAGCAGAGATGGTTAAGGGGAGATTGACCAGAATGGTTCCAGGGATGAGGGACTTCAGTGATGTGGAGAGACTGGAGAAGGTGGGATTGTTCTCCTTAGAGCAGAGAAGGTTAAGAGGAGATTTAATGGAGGTGTTCAAAATTATAAGTGTTTTGATAGAGTAAATAAGGAGAAACTGTTTCCAGTGGCAGGAGGGTGGGTAACCAGAGGACACAGATTGAAGATAATCGGTAAAAGAACCAGAGGGGAGATGAGGAGAATGTTTTTACACAGCGAGTTGTTGTGATCTGGAATGCGCTGCCTGAAAGGGCGGTGGAAGCAGATTCAATAGTAACTTTCAAAAGGGGAGTTGGATAAATAGTTGAAGGGGTAAAAATACAGGGCTGTGGGGAAAGAGCGGGGGAGTGGGACTAATTGGAGAGCTTTACTAAAGAACCGGCAAGCGCATAAAAACAGCAGCAACAACATGTATTTATGTAGCAACTACAACTTAGTAAAACGTCCCAGGGCACTTCACAAGAGCGTTATCGAACAAAATCTGACTCCGAGCCACATAAGGAGATATTAAGGCAGGTGACCAAAAGCTTGGTCACAGAGGTAGGATTTAAGGAGCATCTTAAAGGAGGAGAGAGAGAGGCGGAGAGGTTTAGGGAAGGAATTCCAGAGCTCGGGGCCCAGGCGCGGTCGCCAATGGTGGAGTGATGGAAATCGGGGGATGCGCAAGAGGCCAGAATTGGAGGAGCGCAGAGATCTGGGAGGGTTTGTCGGGGCTGGAGGAGGTTACAGAGATAGGGAGGGGCGAGGAGGGATTTGAACACGAGGATGGGCCGAATGTGCTGGACGATTCGAGGCCATGCTAAGCTCAGGTTCGAACAGTCGGTTGACTGTAGGATTGGGCTTATACTCGCTGGAGTATAGAAGAATGAGAGGGGATCTCATCGAAACATATAAAATTCTGACAGGTCTGGACAAACTAGATGCAGGAAGAATGTTCCCGATGGTCGGAGAGTCCAGAACCAGGGGTCATAATCTAAGGATAAGGAGTAAGCCATTTAGGACAGAAATGAGGAAGAATTTCTTCACCCAGAGAGTGGTGAACCTGTGGAATTCTCTACCACAGAAGGTAGTTGAGGCCAAGTCATTAAATATATTCAAGAATGAGTTAGATATATTTCTTAAAGCTAAAGGTATCAAGGGATATGGGGAGAAGGCAGGTACAGGGTACTGAGTTTGGATGATCAGCCATGATCTCATCGAATGGCGGAGCAGGCTCGAGGGGCCAAATGGCCTACTCCTGCTCCTATCTTCTATGTTTCTATGTCTATGTCTAGGAGGGAGGAGAGGCTGAGGGAGGTTCATAGTTCCGCGGCTCTGGCAAAGAACGAGTTAGGAGCAGGAGACAGTTTCGGATGAGTCACGGTTTCAACGCAGTGGCAATCCAGGGGAGGAGGAAGAGCGAGAGGGTGGCGAATTTGGAACGTGGAGGAAGAGGAAAGCAGTCACGACGGCCATAGGTCAGGGCCTGTTTGAAGCTGCACAGGGCATCGAAGGCAGATGGTGACGGATCAACCAATGTACGAGAGATGCCGAATTCTCCGCGAGCGTTCTTCGCGTGAAGACACTGGGGAATGAACCAAAGCAACTTGTCCTCAACACCATTCAAAGCGTTGGGTGAGTGCCACAGCCATGAGGTTCTCAAATGAAGGTCAGCGGGTGGAGTCCCAGTCAATGGGCGAAAGCTGCTTTTCAGAATTAATCTTCCGAACACAATTCTTCAAAGACGTGGCCGCTGGGGTTTTTTTTTTACATTAGAGAAGGCAAGCTGAGGCCTAGGGTACTGTCGCGATTATAAACAGAGCAGGAGATGAGGTACATCAGGAAGTGCTGGTTCCAGGACACCGGGCTTGGGTTTTCAAAGGTGGGTCGACGAGTATGTTGGATCTTATCTTTCCCCAGTGAAAATCCTTCTCAAGGAATGCTTCATTCTCTGTTAATCGTCTTGGCCACCGTGAGAATTTGGTCCATTGAGCAAGCATTGGGATTATTTAAAGTCGTCAAAACTGATGTATAGATTTGAGAAGAAATAGCTGGTTGGGGCCTGGACTCCAGGACAGACTCCTGATAGAAGAAAGGCCACGTGTTGAATTCTTACGGAGAAAAACTACCCGGTCACAAATATAAAATGTATCAATCCATCGGCTACGCCAATACCGTAGTCACGTCAAGCAGAGCGCGGCCGTGACACCTTGTGTGGGATATCAGCGATAATCCAAACGCAATCCCGTGGGGTGGAGGTGATGCTTTAACTGAGGGCAGACACCATACTGGTGGCAGGGTGGTGGCTGTAGGTCAAGGTTGACTGCGGGTGCAGGGCAGCGGGCGCGGCGAGCAGGTGAGGGGAGTGGCCGTAGGGAATCATGTGGCCGACTGAGGTCATGTGGCTCTGGAAGGCGGCGGAGCTCAGGGAGAAAGGGGGGCCCTCCTCGGCGAAATCTTTGGCCATCTCGCTAAAGTGCTCCTGAGACTTCTTTGCCTTCTTGGACTTGTTGGAGACTTTCCTGTTGCGCGTTTGGATGCCGTCCTTCTTCATCGTCAGAGGTCTGTTCACCTGCAGGGACGGCAATGAAAAGCGTTGGATGGAGCCCGCTGAGAGGAGCGGTAGAGAGAGCTTTACTCTGTATCTAACCCGTGCTGTAGCTGCCCTGGGAGTGTTTGATGATGCGGAGATGCCGGTGTTGGACTGGGGTGGTCAAAATTGAGAGGTCGCACAACACCAGGTTATAGTCCAACAGTTTTATTTGAAATCACAAGCTTTCGGAGCTATCGATCGCCCCTTCACCTGAGGAAGGGGCGATCGATAGCTCCGAAAGCTTGTGATTTCAAATAAAACTGTTGGACTATAACCTGGTGTTTGATGGGACAGTGTAGAGGGAGCTTTACTCTGTATCTAACCCGTGCTGTACCTGCCCTGGGAGTGTTTGATGGGACAGTGTAGAGGGAGCTTTACTCTGTATCTAACCCGTGCTGTACCAGCCCTGGGAGTGTTTGATGGGACAGTGTAGAGGGAGCTTTACTCTGTATCTAACCCGTGCTGTACCAGGCCTGGGAGTGTTTGATGGGGACAGTGTAGAGGGAGCTTTACTCTGTATCTAACCCGTGCTGTACCTGCCCTGGGAGTGTTTGATGGGGACAGTGTAGAGGGAGCTTTACTCTGTACCTAACCCGTGCTGTACCAGGCCTGGGAGTGTTTGATGGGGACAGTGTAGAGGGAGCTTTACTCTGTATCTAACCCGTGCTGTACCTGCCCTGGGAGTGTTTGATGGGACAGTGTAGAGGGAGCTTTACTCTGTATCTAACCCGTGCTGTACCTGCCCTGGGAGTGTTTGATGGGGACAGTGTAGAGGGAGCTTTACTCTGTATCTAACCCGTGCTGTACCTGCCCTGGGAGTGTTTGATGGGGACAGTGTAGAGGGAGCTTTACTCTGTATCTAACCCGTGCTGTAGCTGCCCTGGGAGTGTTTGATGGGACAGTGTAGAGGGAGCTTTACTCTGTATCTAACCCTGTGCTGTACCTGCCCTGGGAGTGTTTGATGGGGCAGTGTAGAGGGAGCTTTACTCTGTATCTAACCCGTGCTGTACCTGCCCTGGGAGTGTTTGATGGGGACAGTGTAGAGGGAGCTTTACTCTGTATCTAACCCTGTGCTGTACCTACCCTGGGAGTGTTTGATGGGGACAGTGTAGAGGGAGCTTTACTCTGTATCTAACCCGTGCTGTACCTGCCCTGGGAGTGTTTGATGGGGACAGTGTAGAGGGAGCTTTACTCTGTATCTAACCCCGTGCTGTAGCTGCCCTGGGAGTGTTTGATGGGACAGTGTAGAGGGAGCTGTACTCTGTTAGGCCCTATTAAAATACAATTCTTCAATGGAACTACAGGGCCCCGAAGCTGCCCCTCTCTCTAAGAGGCATGATTGAAACCACTAGCTCATTATCATAGAGTCATAATGGCACAGAAGGAGGCCATTCGGCCCATCGAGTCCGTGCCGGCTCTCTGTAGAGCGATCCAGTCAGTCCCATTCCCCCCGCTCTATCCCCGTAGCCCTGCAAGTTTATTTCCCTCAAGTGCCTATCCAGTCTCCCCTTGAAAACATTGAGTGTCTCCACTTCCACCACTTCCGTCGGCAGCGAGTTCCAGGTCCTCACCATTCGTTGCGTAAAAAAGTTTTTCCTCACATCCCCCCCTGTATCTCTTGCCCAAAACCTTAAATCTGTGTCCCCTAGTCCTTGTACCATCAACTAGTGGGAACAGCCTTTCCCCGTCTAGCCTATCCAAACCCATCATAATCTTGTACACCTCCATCAAATCACCCCTCAACCTCCTTTGCTCTAATGAAAACAAATCCAGCTTCTCCAACCTGTCCTTGTAGCTAAGATCCCCCATCCCCAGAACCATTCTGATAAATCTCCTCTGCACCCTCTCAAGGGCCTTTACATCCTTCCTAAAGTGTGGTGACCAGAACTGGACGCAATACTCCAGTTGTGGCCTAACCAACGCTTTATAAAGGTTCAGCATAGCTTCTCTACTTTTGTACTCAATACCTCTATTTATGAAAATGAGAAGTCGCACAACACCAGGTTATAGTCCAACAGATTTATTTAATTTTACAAGCTTTTGGAGCAGTTCGCTCCTTCGTCAGGTAAGTTAGCAGTGAGAGAATCTCCCAGAATTCACAATTTAAACACAGACAAAATCTATTCACATCTTTCCCTACATCAAAGAGCACAGCCAAGACAATGAGATGTGTCCCAGGGGGTCCAACGTGTCAAACCACCTGCTGGCTGCATATCCTGTCAATTTGTGTAGGTTCTTGTGTTAGTCTTTTAAAAAAAAAAACACCTGGGAAGACCGGCCATGATGTCAAGTCACGTTCTGTGTTTAAATTGTGAATTCTGGGAGATTCTCTCACTGCTAACTTACCTGACGAAGGAGCGAACTGCTCCGAAAGCTTGTAAAATTAAATAAATCTTTTGGACTATAACCTGGTGTTGTGCGACTTCTCATTTTTGTCCACCCCAGTCCAACGCCGGCATCTCCACATCATGACCTCTATTTATGAAGCCCAAGATCCCATATGCTTTGCTAACCACTCTCTCAATATGTCCTGCCACCTTCAGGGACCTATGCACTTTAACTCCCAGGTCCCTCTGTCCCTGCACACTCTTTAAAACTATGCCATTAAGTGTATATTGCCTCTCCCTGTTCCTTCTGCCAAAATGCATCACCTCACACTTCTCTGTATTAAATTCCATCTTCCACTTGTCTGCCCTTTCTGATTACCTTTCTATGTCCTGTTACAGTCGATTGGTATCATCCTCACTGTTTGCAACACCCCCAAGTTTGGTGTCATCGGCAAATTTAGAAATTCTACTCTGTATTCCAATATCCAGGTCATTTATATATATCAAAAAAAGCAGTGGCCCCAGCACTGACCCTTGGGGAACACCTCTGTCTACCATACTCCAGTCTGAAAAACAGCCATTTACTACAACTCGCTGTTTTCTGTCCTTAAGCCAATTCCTTATCCAAGCTGCCACTGACCCACCCATACCATGAGCCTCAATTTTGTTCACCTGCCTTCTATGTGGTACTTTGTCAAACGCCTTCCAAAAAGCCATGTAGACAACATCCATTGCATTCCCTTCATCAATCCTCCCTGTTACTTCATCAAAAAATTCAATGAGATTAGTCAAACACGATCTGCCTTTTACAAATCTCTCCAAGTGCCCGTTAATTTTTTCCTTGATTATTGTTTCTAAAACTTTACCCACCACTGATGTTAAACTGACCGGCCTGTAGTTACTAGGATTGTCCTTATACCCATTCTTGAACAATGGTGTCACATTTGCCATTTTCCAATCCTCAGGCACCTCCCCCACATCTAGGGAAGATTGGAAAATTATGGCAAGCCCTTCCGCTATCTCCTCCCCCAATTCCCTTAGCAACCTGGGATGCAAGCCATCTGGACCAGGCGACTTATTCACTCTAAGCATACCCAGCCTTTCTAGTACATCCTGTCTATCAATTTTCACCCTTTCCATTGCTTCTACCTTTTCGTGTGTGCTGTGAGAAGGATGCAGAGAAACTCCAGTATGATTTGGACAGGTTGGGTGATTGGGCAGAAGCATGGCAAATGCAGTATAATGTGGATAAATGCGAGGTTATCCACTTTGGTGGCAAAAACAGGAAGGCAGGTTATTATCTGAACGGCAATAGATTGGGAAAAGGGGAAGTGCAACGAGGCCTGGCTGTCCTTGTGCACCAGTCGCTGAAGGTAAGCATGCAGGTGCAGCAGGCGGTTAAGAAGGCAAATGGTATGTTGGCCTTCATAGCGAGAGGATTCGAGTACAGGAGCAAGGATGTCTTGCTGCAGTTGTACAAGGCCTTGGTGAGACCACACCTTGAGTATTGTGTGTGGTTTTGGTCGCCTTATCTGAGGAAGGATGTTCTTGCCATGGAGGGAGTGCAGCGAAGATTCACCAGACTGATACCTGGAGTGGCAGGAATGACGTATGAAGAGAGATTGGGTCGATTAGACTTATATTCGCTAGAGTTTAGAAGAATGAGAGGGGATCTCATTGAAACTTATAAAATTCTAACAGGACTAGACAGACTAGATGCAGGAAGGCTGTTCCCGATGGTGGGGGAGTCCAGAACCAGGGGTCACAGTCTAAGGATAAGGGGTAAGCCATTTAGACTGAGATGAGGAGGAATTTCTTCACCCAGAGAGTGGTGAACCTGTGGAATTCTCTACCACAGAAGGCAGTTGAGGCCAATTCATTAAATATATTCAAGAAGGAGTTAGATATATTTCTTAAGGCTAAGGGGATCAAGGGCTATGGGGAGAAAGCAGGGACAGGGTACTGAATTTGGATGATCAGCCATGATCTCATTGAATGGCGGAGCAGGCTCGAGGGGCCGAATGGCCTACTCCTGCTCCTATCTTCTATGTTTCTATTTCCACTTCTACCAATATTTTGTCAGCATCCACCTCCTTAGTAAACACCGATACAAAGTACTCATTGAGTATTCTAGCCTTGCCCTGCGCCTCTAACCATATATCACCTTCTTTGTCCCTAATAGGCCCCACCCCGCCTGTTACTGTTTACACGCCGGTAGAAGATTTTTGGGTTCCCTTTTATGTTAACCGCTATTCTACTCTCATATTCTCTCTTTGCCAATCTTATTTTCATCTTCACTTCCCCTCTCAACTTATTGTATTTGGTCTGGTTCTCCCTTGAAGAATTCACCTGACATGCATCATACACCCTCTTTTTTTGTTTCATCATCTTCTCTATCTCCTTCATCATCCAAGGAGCCCTTCCTTTGGTTCCCTTACCCTTCCCTCTTGTTGGAATGTACCTAGCCTGTACTTGGAACATCTCCTCCTTAAAGATCACCCATTGTTCCGTTACAGTTTTTCCTATCAGTCTTTGGCTCCATTTTACCCTGGCTAGATCCTTTCGCATCCCATTGAAGTTAGCCCTATTCCTTTTTAGAAGTTCCACTCTAAATTGTTCCTTGCTCCTCCCATTGCTAATCTAAATCTTATGATACGATGATCACTCGTACCCAAGTGTTCTCCCACAGACACTTGGCCGACCTGGCCCACCTCATTCCCCAGCACCAGATCCAGCAATGCCTCCTTCCTAGTTGGGCCAAGAACATACTGGTCAAGGAAATTCTCCTGAACACATTTCAGAAATTCTTCCCTGTCCTTTCCCTTTACCCTAGCATTATCCCAATAGATATTTGGGTAATTAAAGTCCCCCAAGATCACCACTCTATAGCTCTTACATATCTCTACGATTTCCCTGCAGATTTGCTCCTCTACCTCCCTCTCATTATTTGGAGGCCTATAGAATACCCCCAATAGCGTGATCATACCCTTTTTGCTCAACTCTAACCAAATGGATTCTGTCCTTGTCCCCTCAAGGACATCCTCCCTTTCCAACACTACAGTGTCTTCCTTAATCAGCACTGCCACCCCACCTCCCTTTTTTCCTTCCCTATCTTTTCTGAACACCTTGTACCGTTGAATATTAAGTGCCCAGTCCTCACCGTTTTTAAGCCACGTTTCCATTATTGCCACATCATATTGCCACACGGCTAATTGTGCTTGTAGCTCACCAACCTTATTCACCACACTTTGTGTGTTTACGTACATGCATTCTAAAGCCATTTTTGAATTTTTCGTAGTCTTTCTTAGTCTGCTCCTATCTAATATGGTACTACTACCGCCTCTAGTACTATCTTCACTAGTACTATTCAACATACTCACTCTTTTATGCACCTATATGCTGGTGCCTATCCCCCTGCCAAGCTAGTTTAAACCCTCCCCAACAGCACTAGCAAACCTCCCCGCCAGAATATTGGTCCCGGCTCTGTTGAGGTGCAACCCGTCCGGCTTGTACAGGTCCCACCTTCCCCAGAACCGGTCCCAATGCCTCAGGAATCTAAAGCCCTCCCTCCTGCACCATCTCTCCAGCCACGCATTCATCTGCTCTATCCTCTTATTCCTGTACTCACTAGCACGTGGCACCGGGAGTAATCCAGAGATTACTACCTGTCAGCCAGTGGCTCAGTGGGTAGCACACTCGCCTCTGAGTCAGAAGGTTGTGGGTTCATAGTCCCACTCCAGGGACTTGAGCACATAAAGCTAAGCTGACACTCCAGTGCAGTGCTGATGGAGTGCTGCACTGTCAGAGGTGCTGTCTTTCGGATGAGATGTTAAACCGAGGCCCCGTCTGCCCTCTCAGGTGGACGTAAAAGATCCCATGGCCACTATTTCGAAGAAGAGCAGGGGGGGAGTTCTCCCCGGTGTCTTGGCCAATATTTATCCCTCAACCAACATAACAAAAACAGATTATCTGGTCATTATCACATTGCTGTTTATGGGAGCTTGCTGTGCGCAAATTGGCTGCCGCGTTTCCCACATTACAACAGTGACCACACTTCAAAAAGTACTTCATTGGCTGTGAAGCGCTTTGAGACGTCCGGTGGTCGTGAAAGGCGCTGGAGAAATGCAAAGTCTTTCTTTCTTTGAGGTCCTGCTTTTTAATCTCTCTCCTCGCTTCCTAAACTCTGCCTGCAGGACCTCATGCCTCTTTCTGCCTATGTTGTGCGAGGGTGTGGACTCGTGTCCAGCATTCTGTGGGGCAGCGCTCCTGAGGTTGACTTGCAAGATATTGGTCACGATCTTGCGTTTATGTTGATGTCGAAAAACATCCCAAGGCACCTCCCAGGGGCGTAATCAGACCAAAATGGACGCTGAGCCACGGGGCGATAGCATAGCGGTTCTGTTACTGGACTAGTGATCCAGAGGCCTGGAATAATGATTCCAGAGGCGTGAGTTCAAATCCCACCACGGCAGCTGGGGAATTTAAATTCAGTTAATTAAACAAATCTGGAATAAAAAGCTAGCGTCAGTAACGGTGACCATGAAACTACCGGATTGTCGTAAAAACCCATCTGGTTCACTAATGTCCTTTAGGGAAGGAAATCTACCGTCCTGACCCGGTCTGGCCGGTACGTGACTCCAGACCCACAACAATGTGGTTGACTCTTAACTGCCCTCTGAAATGGCCGAGCGAGACATTCAGTTGTCGCCACCTTTCTCGAGGGCAATTAGGGATGGGCAATAAATGTTGGCTTTGCCCAGGACGCGGGGGGGGGAAGGGGGACCAACTCGCTCAGTTTGAGGAGGGTCTTCAAGGTCGATTGGAAAGTTCTCAGTCGAACCAGGCCCAGCTTCAAACCAACAACTGGTTTATATTATATAAAATGATGAAAGGGGTTCGATGGGGTAGACGTAGAGAAGATGTTTCCACTTGTGGGGGAGACCAGAACTAGGGGCCGTCAATATAAGAGAGTCACTAATAAATCCAATCGGGAATTCAGGAGAAACTTCTTTACCCAGAGAGTGATGAGAATGGGGAACTCGCTACCACAGATAGCGTCTTTTGGGTGAGACGTTAAACCGAGGCCCCCGTCTGCCCTCTCCGGTGGGCGTAAAAGATCCCAAGGCACTATTTCGAAGAAGGTGTCCCGGGGCCAATATTTATCCCTCAACCAACATCACCAAAACAGATGATCCGGTCATTATCACATTGCTGTCTGTGGGAGCTTGCTGTGCGCAAATTGGCTGCCGCGTTTCCTACATTACAACAGTGACCACACTTCAAAAAAAAGGACTTCATTGGCTTTGAAGCGCTTTGGGACATCCTGAGGTGGTGAAAGGCGCCGGAGAAATGGGAGTACATGAAGGCCGGATGGGCCGAATGGCCTGTTTCTGTGCAGTAGACTCGATGTGATTCACGGAGGACGAGGGGTGCGGGGGGCGTTCACACCTACATTGTGTAGTTTGTAGTACAGCCCACAGGCGTTGCAGACCGGGTCCCCGCTGATGTTGCGTCTCCACAGCGTGGTGGTGCTGGTGTGGCAGTTGGCGCACTGTGTGCCCGCTCGCTTGCTCACGATCTGAATCGAGAAAAAGGTTTGGGAAAAAAAAAATAGATGCTGAACGTGCTTCTCCGTCACATTTCTCCCCCCCCCCACCCGTGACTCATACCGGGGAGGAGGGGGGGCAGGGGTGGGGGAAGAGTCTAGTTCCGCGGGTGCCCTCCAGTATCTGACCATCCCTCGCGTACGGAGCCTGGGCACCGAGTGCCGGCAAGGGCAAGGAGGGCGTCACGGAGATACTGGCTCCTGTACGGTGGTGTGGCGGTCACGCGTGTCAAGCTGTCGGGATTGTCGGAAAAATCCAACTGGTTCGCCGGCCGGTGTCCCTTCAGGGAAGGACACCTGCTGCCCTTACCCGGTCTGGGCCTATAGGTGACTCCAGTCCCCACACCAACCGTGCTTGACTCAAGGCACTAGAAGGTCCACCACCACCACCACCACCACCACCACCTTCTCAGGGCAATTGAGGGATGGGCAATAAATGCCGGCCTTGCCAGCGACGCCCACATCCCAAGAAAGAATAAAAAGCAAAATCCAGATCCACGCGCACAAGTTGCGGCAGAGGTCACTGGATAGAGATCCCTCCCTTTACCCGGGGGCATTCAGGCCGCCTGCAACGCTCCGGCTGAGATTGACTAACTAAACACGATAAATCTGCTGGCCCATCGAGGAGGGAGTCCGCAGGCACTGGAATCATTGGCACTTACGTCAAGGCCTTGGAGAGGGTGCAGGGAGATTGACCAGAATGGTGCTAAGGGATGAGGGACTTCAGTGATGTGGAGAGACTGGAGAAGCATGGATTGTTCTCCTTAGAGCAGAGAAGGTTAAGGGGAGATTGACCAGAATGGTTCCAGGGATGAGGGACTTCAGTGATGTGGAGAGACTGGAGAAGCTGGGATTGTTCTCCTTAGAGCAGAGAAGGTTAAGGGGAGATTGACCAGAATGGTTCCAGGGATGAGGGACTTCAGTGATGTGGAGAGACTGGAGAAGCTGGGATTGTTCTCCTTGGAGCAGAGAAGGTTAAGGGGAGATTGACCAGAATGGTTCCAGGGATGAGGGACTTCAGTGATGTGGAGAGACTGGAGAAGCTGGGATTGTTCTCCTTAGAGCAGGGAAGGTTAAGGGGAGATTGACTAGAATGGTTCCAGGGATGAGGGACTTCAGTTACGTGGAGAGACTGGAGAAGCTGGGGTTGTTCTCCTTAGAGCAGAGAAGGTTAAGGGGAGATTTAATTATGAGGGGTTTTGAGAGAGTAGATTGGGAGAAACTGTTTCCACTGGCAGGAGGGTTGGACACCAAATGAAGATAATTGGCAAAAGAACCAGAGGGGAGATGAGGAGATTTTAAAAAAATGAATTCTCTACCCCAGAGGGCTGTGGAGGCTCAGTCGTTGAGTATATTCAAGGCTGAGATGGATAGATTTTTGGACTCTAGGGGAATCGAGGGATATGGGGATCGGGCGGGAAAGTGGAGTTGAGGTCGAAGATCAGCCATGATCTTATTGAATGGCGGAGCAGGCTCGAGGGGCCGAATGGCCGACTCCTGCTCCTAATTCTGACGTAATGTGGTGATCTGGAATGCACTCCCTGAAAGAACAATGGGAGCAGATTCAACAGTAACTTTCAAAAGGGGAATTGGATAAATACTTGTAAAGGAGAAATGTGCAGGGCTGTGGGGAAAGAGCAGGGGGGAGTGTGGGACTAATTGGAGAGCTCAAAGAGCCGGCACAGGCAGGATGGGCCGAATGGCCTCCTCCTGTGCTGTGAGATTCCATGGTTCACGGTTCAAGGTGGGCCACAGTTTTACCCCGGGGACTGAGATTGTCAGCACTCACCAGTCGCTTCTTTGGCCGGATGAGGGGTCGGTTCTGGCCGTTCATCTTGTGGTACAGGCCGCAGGCGTTGCACAGGTAGTGCCCTGTCCCGTCCCGTCGCCACAGCGGAGTGGCCGTCGCTCCGCAGTTCACACATTCCCGAGCCTCTGAACACAAACAGGCCGGACTGCGTGAGATCCGGGGAGAGGTCGTCGGGCAACCGTCACCCCACCCAAACCCCCTCTTCCCCGGGAGGGGGAAACTCGCAGCGACAAATAGTTTCTAACCAGAGAGGGTGGCGGAGTGGGTAGATCGTGGGTGCGAGTCCCACTCCAGAGACTCGAGCACAGAATCCAGGCCGACACTCCCTCGGTGCCAGTACTGAGGGAGCGCCGCACTGTCGGAGGGGCGGTACTGAGGGAGCGCCGCACTGTCGGAGGGGCGGTACTGAGGGAGCGCCGCACTGTCGGAGGGGCGGTTCTGAGGGAGCACCGCACTGTCGGAGGGGGCAGTACTGAGGGAGCGCCGCACTGTCGGAGGGGCGGTACTGAGGGAGCGCCGCACTGTCGGAGGGGCGGTACTGAGGGAGCGCCGCACTGTCGGAGGGGCGGTACTGAGGGAGCGCCGCACTGTCGGAGGGGCAGTACTGAGGGAGTGCCGCACTGTGGGAGGGGCGGTACTGAGGGAGTGCCGCACTGTCGGAGGGGCAGTACTGAGGGAGCGCCGCAGTGTCGGAGGGGCGGTACTGAGGGAGCGCCGCACTGTCGGAGGGGCGGTACTGAGGGAGTGCCGCACTGTGGGAGGGGCGGTACTGAGGGAGCGCCGCACTGTCGGAGGGGCGGTACTGAGGGAGCGCCGCACTGTCGGAGGGGCGGTACTGAGGGAGTGCCGCACTGTGGGAGGGGCGGTACTGAGGGAGCGCCGCACTGTCGGAGGGGCGGTACTGAGGGAGCGCCGCACTGTCGGAGGGGCGGTACCGAGGGAGCGCCGCACATTGCTGTTTGTGGGATCTTGCTGTGCGCAAATTGGCTGCCGCGTTTCCTACAGCACAACAGTGACCACACTCCAAAAAGTATTTCATTGGCTGTGACGCCCTGAGGTGGCAAAAGGCGCTGGAGAAATGCGAGTCTTTGTTTTTGAGCAGGAAGGCCTGAGGCCTGAGCGCGTGTTCCTCTTGTCGTATGTTGTTCAGAGCGAGAAAGTCTCCCCGAGTGAACAGTGTTGCACAGACACAGGCTCACCTCCACAAAAATGCTCACAATTCATGGCCTCGGGACTGGTGGAGAAGCTACATGAAAGACCCTCTCCAGTCCCAGCAGAGAGGGCCCCCTCATCTAGGCCCCGCTCGCACACTACCGTCACAGGTAGAGGTGTGCTGTGATTGGCACTTCATCCGCCACCTTAAACATTCACTCCCTCCACCACCGGCGCACCGTGGCTGCAGTGTGTACCATCTACAAGATGCACTGCAGCAACTCGCCAAGGCTTCTTCGGCAGCACCTCCCAAACCCGCGACCTCTTCCACCTAGAAGGACAAGGGCAGCAGGCGCAGGGGAACACCACCACCTCCAAGTTCCCCTCCGAGTCTCGCACCATCCTGACTTGGAAATATATCGGCCGTTCCTTCATCGTCGCTGGGTCAAAATCCTGGAACTCCCTCCCTAACAGCACTGTGGGAGCACCTTCACCACACGGGACTGCAGCGGTTCAAGAAGGCGGCTCACCACCACCTTCTCGAGGGCGACTAGGGATGGGCAATAAACGCTCGGCCTTCCCAGCGACGCCCACATCCCAGGAACGAATTTAAATAAAGATCCCCCCACAGACCTTGACATGAATCTTGTCATTCATGTATGAAGTAATACTGGGCGGCCTGCTGGTGGCGCTGTCCAGGGACAGTATAAATACTCGGGCATGGACCCAGCTTGCGCAGGACATTCCTCAACAGGAACTAGTGAAGGACACAACTAGATCTCCATGTTGAAAATCAGTTGATTAAAGCTTTGTTTAACGCTTAGACCAAGTGCCTAGTAGTTTACTTACGTCAGACTCGATCTTACCCCCAGACCCCCACAGGCCCTGCCCAGACAGATACGAGCCGCACAAATCTGGAGTCCCTGTCCTGCCTCCCGGCGATGGTCTCTCTAACTTGGCTCTTACCGGATGGAGATAACGGCAGCTTGTGTTTGTGTTGGGGCGAGTAGCCGTCACTGAGATAGTCGCCCGCGGACTGGTAGAAGCTCCCGTTGTAGGCCTGGGGCCCGCTGGCGAACGGGTGGCTGGTCAGGCCCAGCTGGACCTCCGGGCCTAGCGGCAGCAGGCTGGCATTCAGCGGGCTGGCCCTCTCCATCTTCATGCCCTCGCAGTACTTGGGGCTCTCCTTCCCGTCCCTCCCGCTCGGGGCCGCCACGGATTCCGGGCTGGCTTCCTTCAGGGACGCGGCCCCGAAGCCATAGAGGTGCTGGCTGTGGTGCGGGGTGGGTAACCCGGAGGAGGAGGTGGTCTGGTACAGGGGCAGGGAGGCCTTGCCGTAGGCCCCGACCGTCGACCAGGCTCCATTGTACGGGTGACCGACTGCCTGCCCGCTCTCCATCCACTGCAGGCCGGTTAGCAAGTGAGGGGAATAAACTTGACGACCTGTGGGGAAGACAACACTGCTGGTTAGAAAACAGAAATTCTTGAAAAAGCAGCGTACAGAATCACAGACATTTACAACAACATATACAACAACTTGTATTTATATAGCACGAGAACATGGCAGATGGAATATAATGTGGATAAATGTGAAGTTATCCACTTTGGTGGAAAAAACAGAAAGGCAGAGTATTTCCTAAATGGTGAAAGATTGGGGAATGCAGATGCTCAAAGGGACCTGGGTGTCCTTGTACATGAGTCACTGAAAGTGAATGTGCAGGTGCAGCAAGCCATTAGGAAGGCAAATGGTATGCTGGCCTTCATTACAAGAGGATTTGAGTACAGGAGTAAAGAAGTCTTACTCCAATTATATAGGGCCTTGGTGAGACCACACCTGGAGTACTGTGTACAATTTTGGTCTCCTTACCGAAGGAAGGATATACTTGCCACAGAGGGAGTGCAACGAAGGTTCATGAGATTGATTCCTGGGATGGTGGGGCTGTCGTATGAGAAGAGATTGAGTAAACTAGGCCTGTATTCTCTTGAATTCAGAAGAATGAGAGGGGATCTCATTGAAGCATACAAAATTATTACAGGGCTTGATAGGGTGGATGCTGGGAGAATGTTTCCCTTGGCTGGGGAGTCCAGAACCAAGGGTCACAGTCTCAGGATAAAGGGTAGACCATTCAGGACTGAGATAGAAGAAATTTCTTCACACAGAGGGTGGTGAATCTTTGGAATTCTCATCCCCACTGACACCTGGGAATCCCTGGCCCAAGACCAGAGCACAAAGTGGGGGAGAAGCATCCGGGAAGGCGCCGAACACCTAGAGTCTCTTCCACACTAAAAATGAGTTCTCAGGTGACTGATGAGTCCAATGAAGAGACTCGAGGTGTTCGGCGCCGGGAGCAAGCGGAAGCCATGCGCAAACAGCGGAAGGAGCGCACGTCAACCCAAGCACCCCACCCACCCGCCCCTTCAACCACTGTCTGCCCCGCCTGTGACAGAGACTGTAGGTCCCGCATTGGACTCATCAGTCACCTGAGAACTCATTTTTAGTGTGGAAGCAAGTCATCCTCGGTTCCGAGGGATTGCCTCAGAAGAAGAATAAAGGGAAGTATCCCGTATGCCTCGATCAATCAGTGTCTAAGTATCAATCGAGAAAGGGCATCTCGACCATGACTATGGTTAGCCGGGGTGCTACATGTGGTTTAGGAGTGTGAAAACTTTAAAGCAGTCAGCACAGGCCTCTGGACGACACGCTCTGGACAGGAAGTGTACTCTATCTGAATTGTAAAAGATACGGGAGCTCTCCTGCTCTTTTGGAGAGGGGGCGGTGGAAAGATGAGTCCTTTGGTGGGGGGGAAGAACATAAGAACATAAGAAACAGGAGCAGGAATAGGCCACTTGGCCCCTCGAGCCTGCTCCGCCATTCAATAAGATCATGGCTGATCTTGGGCTCAAAGCCACTTCCCAGCCCGCTCCCCATAACCCTTCACTCCCTTATCTTGCAAAAATCTGTCTATCTCCACCTTAAATATATTTAATGACCCAGCCTCCACGGCTCTCTGGGGCAGAGAATTCCACAGACTTACGACCCTCTGAGAGAAGAAATTCCTCCTCATCTCAGTTCTAAAAGGGCGACTCTTTATTCTGAGACTGTGCCCCCGCGTTCTAGATTTCCCCACGAGGGGAAACATCCTCTCTGCATCTACCCTGTCGAGCCCCCTCAGTATCTTATATGTTTCAATAAGATCACCTCTCATTCTTCTAAACTCCAATGAGTATAGGCCCAGCCTGCTCAACCTTTCCTCATAAGTCAACCCCCTCATCTCTGGAATTAACCTCGTGAATCGTCCCTGAACTGCCTCCAATGCAAGAATATCCTTCCTTAAATAAGGAGACCAAAACTGTACGAGGTATTCCAGGTGTGGACTCACCAACACCCTGTATAGTTGTAGCAGGACTTCCCTACTTTTATACTCCAGGGACTGGTGTCTGGACGAGGCTGCGAGAGAAGCTTCTCTTGAACTGAGAGGAGGAAAGGGAAGGGGGGGCGGGGGAGTAGGTGGGAGGGGATGGTAGAAGGACCTTGGGGGAGTGGCTGCAGAGTGTAAGCAGGCAGGTGGCCACACGGCACCTGAGAATTATCGAGGGAAATGCTGTGGAGTGGCAGAGGTTTCACACTCCCCTTCCCCCTGGTCAGCCTAGATTAGGAGCTCAAATAACATCGAATATACACCACAGAAACCGGCCACTCGGCCCGACTGCTCCGTGCCGGTGTTTCTGCTCCACATGGGCCTCCTCCCAACCCTCTTCATCCCACCCCATCAGCATAACCTTCTATTCCTTTCTCCCTCATATGCTTGTCTAGCCTCCCCTTAAATGCATCGACGCTATTCACCTCAACCACTCCCTGTGGGAGCGAGTTCCACATTCTCACCACTCTCTGGGTGAAGAAGTTTCTCCTGAATTCCCGATTGGATTTATTAGTGACTGTCTTCTATTGACGGCCCCTACTTCTGGTCTTCCCCACATGTGGAAACATCTTCTCTACGTCTACCCTATCGAACCCCCTTCATAATCTTAAAGATCTCGATCAGGTCTCCCCGCGGCCTTCTCTTTTCTAGAGAAAACAGCCCCAGCCTGTTCAGTCTTCCCTCATAGTCGTAACCTCTCAGTTCTGGTATCAGCCTTGTGAATCTCTTTCTTGCACCTTCTCCAAAATACAGGCTGTCACTCCCAGTGCAGTACTGAGGGAGCGCCACACTGTCAGAGGGGCGGTGCTGAGGGAGCGCCGCACTGTCGGAGGGGCGGTGCTGAGGGTGCGCCGCACTCTCAGGGGGCAGTACTGAGGGAGCGCCGCACTGTCGGAGGGGCGGTACTGAGGGAGCGCCGCACTGTCGGAGGGGCGGTACTGAGGGAGCGCCGCACTGTCGGAGGGGCTGTACTGAGGGAGCGTCGCACTGTCGGAGGGGCAGTACTGAGGGAGCGCCGCACTGTCGGAGGGGCGGTACTGAGGGAGCGCCGCACTGTCGGAGGGGCGGTACTGAGGGAGCGCCGCACTGTCGGAGGGCCGGTACTGAGGGAGCGCCGCACTGTCGGAGGGGCTGTACTGAGGGAGCGCCGCACTGTCGGAGGGGCGGTACTGAGGGAGCACCGCACTGTCGGAGGGGCGGTACTGAGGGAACGCTGCACTGTCGGAGGGGCGGTACTGAGGGAGCGCTGCACAGTCGGAGGGGCGGTACTGAGGGAACGCTGCACTGTCGAAGGGGCGGTACTGAGGGAGCGCCGCACTGTCGGAGGGGTGGTACTGAGGGAGCGCCGCACAGTCGGAGGGGCAGTACTGAGGGAGCGCCGCACTGTCGGAGGTGTCATCTTTCGGAAGAGACGTTAAACCGAGGCCCCGTCTGCCCTCTCAGGTGGGTGTAAAAGATCCCAAGGCCACGATTGGAAGAAGAGCAGGGGGAGTTCTCCCTGGTGTCCTGGGGCCAATATTTATCCCTCAACCAACATCACTAAAACAGATGATCCGGTCATTGTCACATTGCTGTTTGTGGGAGCTTGCTGTGCACAAATTGGCTGCCGCGTTTCCTACATTACAACAGTGACCACACTTCAAAAAAAGTCCTTCATTGGCTGTGAAGCGCTTTGGGACGTCCTGAGGTGGTGAAAGGCGGCGGAGAAACGCGAGTCTTTCTTTGGTTTTCAGTGCCTGCAGCAGCTCCCTCACCATCCCCCACACCCTCCCTTTGACAAAAGAAAGGTTCGCCAGTTAGTCACTTCACTGCCGCTTTACAAACCCCTCGGATTCGGTAAGTATCAGGCAGGGTGCGGCCCGTACTCGTGTACGTCCCCGGGTTACACGTCCCTGCTGATTTAGCTGATCGGAGTTAGGGTGACGGAGGGCCCCCCCCCCCCCCGAGCCCCTGGACGGAGGGAGCAGGGGAAGTCTTTCCATACTTAAGAAAAGACATACTTGCTCTCGAGTCAGTACAAAGAAGGTTCACTCGGTTAATCCCGGGGATGAGGGGGTGGACATATGAGGAGAGGTTGAGTAGATTGGGACTCTACTCATTGGAGTTCAGAAGAATGAGAGGCGATCTTATTGAAACATATAAGATTGTGAAGGGGTTGGATCGGGTGGACGCGGGGAGGATGTTCCCAAGGATGGGTGAAACTAGAACTAGGGGGCATAATCTTAGAATAAGGGGCTGCTCTTTCAAAACTGAGATGAGGAGAAACTTCTTCACTCAGAGGGTAGTAGGTCTGTGGAATTTGCTGCCCCAGGAAGCTGTGGAAGCTACATCATTAAATAAATTTAAAACAGAAATAGGCAGTTTCCTAGAGGTAAAGGGAATTAGGGGTTACGGGGAGCGGGCAGGAAATTGGACATGAGGCTGAGTTCGGATCGGTCAAGGCCCTGTGGGTGGCGGAGCGGGCCCAGGGGCTGAGTGGCCGGGTCCTGCTCCTACTTCTTGTGTTCTTTAGATTTGAGGTTAGGATCAGATCAGCCATGATCTTATTGAATGGCGGAGCAGGCTCGAGGTGCCGATTGGCCTACTCCTGCTCCTATTTCTTATGTAAGTCAGCCAGGGCTCATGGCTCCTGATCACAGTCCGTTGGAGTGGAGACCAGAGCGGGATCTGACGCGACAAACCCTCTGGCGGCCGAATAACCTCGCCAACCGGGATGGTCAGACGATACCTGGGGTGGGCGGGTGGGTGCGGTCAAGCCCCTCTGGATCTTTCAGGAGAAGATTGCAGGAGGGGGAGAAGACCCTCGGAATTTGGAACGAAAATTGGGTGGGATAAGGCGAGGAGTAACAGTCGTGCCACACAAGTGCCAGGCAATGACCATCTCCAACATGAGAGAGTCTAACCACCGCCCCTTGACATTCAACGGCATTACCATCGCCGAATCCCCCACCATCAACATCCTGGGGGGTCACCATTGACCAGAAACTTAACTGGGCCAGCCACATAAATACTGTGGCAACAAGAGCAGGTCAGAGGCTGGGTATTCTGCGGCGAGTGACTCACCTCCTAACTCCCCAAAGCCTTTCCACCATCTACAAGGCACAAGTCAGGAGTGTGATGGAATACTCTCCACTTGCCTGGATTAGTTGCAGCTCCAACAACACTCGAGAAGCTCGACACCATCCAGGACAAAGCAGCCCGCTTGATCGACACCCCATCCACCACCTTAAACATTCACTCCCTCCACCACCGGCACACCGTGGCTGCAGTGTGCACCATCTACAAGATGCACTGCAGCAACTCGCCAAGGCTTCTTCGGCAGCACCTCCCAAACCCGCGACCTCTTCCACCTAGAAGGACAAGGGCAGCAGGCGCATGGGAACACCACCACCTCCAAGTTCCCCTCCAAGTCACACACCATCCTGACTTGGAAATATATCGGCCGTTCCTTCATCGTTGCTGGGTCAAAATCCTGGAACTCCCTCCCTAACAGCGCTGTGGGAGCACCTTCACCACACGGACTGCAGCGGTTCAAGAAGGCGGCTCACCACCACCTTCTCAAGGGCAATTAGGGATGGGCAATAAATGCTGGGCCTCGCCAGCGACGCCCACATCCCAGGAACGAATAATAAAAAAATAATAAAATTCGACAGGGTTTCAACTTGAAGCTGGTCCCCATAGCGGGGAGGAAGGCCATGTCACTTCAGTAATATGTGCAGTGTTACAATTTCCTGACTGTTGTACGTTATCTATAAAAGTAATCAGCCACGTTTATAGATAAAGCCTCTCTTCCGCTGCCTCTGCTTCATCCATCCCACCAGCACAGGCTGCTCGAGAAAGAACAAACTCACATCTCTCCAGCGCCTTTCACCACCTCAGGACGTCCCAAAGCGCTTCACAGCCAATGACGTACTTTTTGAAGTGTGGTCACTGTTGTAATGTAGGAAACGCGTCAGCCAATTTGCGCACAGCAAGCTCACACGCACAGCAATGTGATAAATGACCGGATCATCTGTTTTAGTGATGTTGGTTGAGGGATAAATATTGGCCCCAGGACACTGGGGGAGAACTCCCCCCCTGCTCTTCTTCCAATAGTGGCCGTGGGATCTTTTACACCCAACCTGAGAGGGCAGACGGGGCCTCAGTTTAACGTCTAATCCGAAAGACGGCACCTCCGACAGTGCGGCGCTCCCTCAGTACCGCCCCTCCGACAGTGCGGTGCTCCCTCAGTCCTGCCCCTCCGACAGTGCGGTGCTCCCTCAGTCCTGCCCCTCCGACAGTGTGGTGCTCCCTCAGTACTGCCCCTCCGACAGTGCTGCGCTCCCTCAGTACTGCCCCTCCGACAGTGCAGCGCTCCCTCGGTACTGCCCCTCCGACAGTGCGGCGCTCCCTCAGTACTGTGGGCCATCAGCAGCAGCAGAATTGTATTCCACCACAATCAGTAACCTCATGGCCCGGCATATCCCTCACTCTACCATTACCATCAAGCCAGGGGACCAACCCTGGTTCAATAAGGAGTGTAGAAGAGCATGCCAGGAGCAGCACCAGGTGTACCAAGAAATGAGGTGCCAACCTGGGGAAGCTGCAACACAGGACTACATGCATGCTAAATAGCGGAAGCAGCATTCTAAAGACAGGGCTAAGCGATCCCACAACCAATGGATCAGATCAAAGCTCTGCAGTCCTGCCACATCCAGTCGTGAATGGTGATGGACCATTAGACAACTAATGGGAGGAGGAGGCTCCATGAATATCCCCATCCTCAATGATGGTGGAGCCCAGCACATGAGTGCAAAAGACAAGGCTGAAGCGTTTGCAACCATCTTCAACCAGAAGTGTCGAGTGGATGATCCATATCGGCCTCCTCCTGAGGTCCCCACCACCACAGAAGCCAGTCTTCAGCCAATTCGATTCATTTCACGTGATATCAAGAAATGGCTGAACGCACTGGATGCAGAAAAAGGCTATGGGCCCCGACAACATCCCGGGTATCGTGTTGAAGACTTGTGCTAGCCAAGCCTCTAGCCAAGCTGTTCCAGTACAGCTACAACACTGGCATCTACCCGACAATGTGGAAAATCCATTCTGGCCAATTAATTCCCCATCAGTCTACTCTCAATCATCAGCAAAGTGATGGAAGGTGTCATCGACAGTGCCATCAAGCAGCACTGACTCACCAATAACCTGCTCACTGATGCCCAGTTTGGGTTCCGCCAAGACCACTCAGCTCCCGACCTCATTACAGCCTTGGTCCAAACATGGACAAAGGAGTTGGATTCCAGAGGTGAGGTGAGAGTGACTGCCCTTGACATCAAGGCAGCATTTGACCGAGTGTGGCATCAAAGAGCCCTAGTAAAACTGAAGTCAATGGGAATCAGGG
Organism: Squalus acanthias; assembly: GCA_030390025.1. Lineage (NCBI taxonomy): Eukaryota > Metazoa > Chordata > Chondrichthyes > Squaliformes > Squalidae > Squalus > Squalus acanthias. Next base: position 39,246 of record JASTWF010000085.1, read on the forward strand.
GGTGAAAACTCTCAAATAACAACAGAAAACGCTGGAAAAACTCAGCAGGCCAGGCAACATCCGTGGAGAGAGAAACAGAGTTAACGTTTCAGGTCGAAGACCCTTCGTCAGAACTGAGAAAAAAGCAGGAAATGAAACAGATAAAAAAGCAAGTTTGGAGGCTGGGGGGAGGAATAAAAGAACAAAAGGGGAGGCCTGTGATAAGTAGAGACATTAAGAGATGCTCAAGGCGAGACGAGATGGTAATAGAACAGGTTAAGAAACAAAAGATGGGTCTGAAGTGTGAAGTGTGAAATGCTGGCGGAATGAGAGACAGCTGCTGTGGGGGAGAGAGAAAAAAGGGAAAAGGCACAAACCAAAAGGGTGGATAAAATGTATATATAATATATGTATATGTGTAATAGGGGCCGAGGTTATGATCAGAAATTGTTGAACTCTATGTTGAGTCCAGAGGGCTGTAAAGTGCCTAATCGGAAGATGATGTGCTGTTCCTCGAGCTTACGCTGAGCTTCCGTGGAACAATGCACGAGGCCGAGGACAGTGAGGTCTGAGTGGGCGTGGAGCGGTGAATTAAAGTGACAGGCCACCGGAAGCTCGGGGTCCCCCTTACAGACTGAACGGAGGTGTTCCGCAAAGCGGTCACCCAATCTGCGTTTGGTCTCCCCAATGTAGAGGAGACCGCATCGTGAGCAGCGAATACAGTATACTAGATTGCAAGAAGTACAAGTAAATCGCTGTTTCACCTGGAAGGGGTGTTTGGGGCCCTGGAGAGTGGGAAGGGGGGAGGTATAAGGGCATGTGTTGCATCTCCTGCGCTTGCACGGGAAGGTGCCGGGCGAGGGGGAAGGGGTGCTGGGGGTGATAGAGGAGTGGACTAGGGTATCTCGGAGGGAGCGGTCCCTATGGAATGCTGAAAGGGGAGGTGAGGGGAAGATACGTTTGGTGGTGGGATCACGTTGGAGGTGGCGGAAATGGCGGAGGATGATCCGTTGAATGTGGAGGCTGGTGGGGTGAAAGGTGAGGACAAGGGGAACTCTATCGTGGTGAAAACTCTCCACTGGCTGGAGTCATACCTAGCACAAAGGAAGATGGTAGGGTAGTGGTGGTTGGAGGTCAATCATCACAGCCCCAGGACATCGCTGCAGGAGTTCCTCAGGGCAGTGTCCTAGACCAAACCATCTTCAGCTGCTTCATCAATGACCTTCCCTCCATCACAAGGTCAGAAGTGGGGATGTTCGCTGATGATTGCACAGTGTTCAGCGCCATTCACAACTCCTCAGATAATGAAGCAATCCATGCCCACATGCAGCAAGACCTGGACGACATTCAGGCTTGGGCTGATAAGTGGCAGATAACATTCGCGCCACACAAGTGCCAGGCAATGACTATCTCCAACAAGCGAGCGTCTAACCACCGCCCCTTGACATTCAACGGCATTACCATCGCCGAATCCCCCACCATCAACATCCTGGGGGTCACCATTGACCAGAAACTTAACTGGACCAGCCACATAAATACTGTGGTTACAAGAGCAGGTCAGAGGCTGGGTATTCTGCGGCGAGTGTCTCACCTCCTGACTCCCCAAAGCCTTTCCACCATCTACAAGGCACAAGTCAGGAGTGTGATGGAATACTCTCCACTTGCCTGGATTAGTTGCAGCTCCAACAACACTCAAGAAGCTCGACACCATCCAAGACAAAGCAGCCCGCTTGATTGGCACCCCATCCACCACCTTAAACATTCACTCCCTCCACCACCGGCACACCGTGGCTGCAGTGTGTACCATCTACAAGATGCACTGCAGCAACTCGCCAAGGCTTCTTCGGCAGCACCTCCCCAAACCCGCGACCTCTTCCACCGAGAAGGACAAGGGCAGCAGGCGCATGGGAACACCACCACCTCCAAGTTCCTCCTCCAAGTCACACACCATCCTGACTTGGAAATATATCGGCCGTTCCTTCATCGTCGCTGGGTCAAAATCCTGGAACTCCCTCCCTGACAGCGCTGTGGGAGCACCTTCACCACACGGACTGCTGTGGTTCAAGAAGGCGGCTCACCACCACCTTCTCGAGGGGCGATAAGGGACGGGCAATAAATGCCGGCCTCGCCAGCGACGCCCACATCCCAGGAACGAATTTTTAAAAAGCAGCGATTTACTCACCGTGCCGGTAGCCTCCGAGGGCCCGGCTGTGCATTGGGCTGGCGTAGTACGGCTGCACCAAGCTCCCCTCACCCTCGGCGTGGCTGTAGAAGATGTCCGCATCGGTGGCGACGGGCTGCAGCGGGGTCTCGTCCGCGTAGTGGAGCAGGGGCTCCTGCCCGGCGCTCAGCAAGGAGTGGTGGGGCAGCCAGCGGGGCTGGTCTGGTGACTCCTCCATCTCCCTTCGTCAAGGCTCGAGTTCCACCGCCCAGCAGATCCTTTCAAACGCTCAACCTGCAAAGTAGGTTATGAAATAATATCGGTTTTTATTCATCAATCCGGGGCTGTGGCAAGGCCAGCATTTATTGCCCATCCCTAGTTGCCCTTGAGAAGGTGGTGGTGAGCCGCAGTACAGGAGGATTTGAGTACAGGAGCAAGGATGTCTTACTGCAGTTGTACAGGGCCTTGGTGAGACCACACCTGGAGTACTGTGTGCAGTTTTGGTCTCCTTACCTAAGAAAGGATATACTTGCCATAGAGGGAGTGCAGCGAAGGTTCACCAGACTGATTCCTGGGATGGCAGGACTGTCATATGAGGAGAGATTGGGTCGACTAGGCCTGTATTCACTAGAGTTTAGAAGAACGAGAGGGGATCTCATTGAAACGTATAAAATTCTGACAGGGCTAGACAGACTGGATGCAGGGAGGATGTTTCCCCTGGCTGGGGGGGTCTAGAACGAGGGGTCACAGTCTCAGGATACGGGGTAGGACATTTAGGACTGAGATGAGGAGAAATGTCTTCACTCAGAGGGTGGTGAACCTGTGGCATTCTCTACCACAGAAGGCTGTGGAGGCCAAGTCACTGAATATATTTAAGAAGGAGATAGATAGATTTCTAGACACAAAAGGCATCAAGGGGTATGGGGAGAGAGCGGGGAATATGGTATTGAGATAGAGGATCAGCCATGATCATATTGAATGGTGGAGCAGGCTCGAAGGGCCGACTCCTGCTCCTATTTTTCGATGTTTCTATGTTTCTTGAACCGCTGCAGTCCGTGTGGTGAAGGTGCTCCCACAGTGCTGTCAGGGAGGGAGTTCCAGGATTTTGACCCAGTGACGATGAAGGAACGGCCGGTATATGTCCAGGTCGGGTTGGTGTGCGACCTGATGTGCGGCGCACCGTGATTGGACGCACTCTGGCCTCTGGGTCAACAGGTCGTGGGTTCCGAGTCCCACTCCAGAGACTCGGGCACCTAATCCAGTCCGACACTCTCCCGGTGCCAGTACCAGTGGGTGACGTCCTTTCAGATGAGACCGAGGCCTCGACTCCCAGTCCGGGTGGGTGTTCATGGTCCCACGGCCACTGCTGGGAGAAGGGACGGGAGTTCTCCCCAGGGTCCTGGGCCCAAGGTTCCTCCCTCTACAACACCCACCGCCATCTGATTGCTGCTTGCGAGACACCGCGGGGGGGAGATTCACCGTCTCTCACATGCACATCGAGAAGCTTTGATGAGGTGAGAAAATGCGAGATGAATAGCAAAATTCTTGAAAATGTGTCTGGGCTTTATCTCGTGGCCCCGTGCCCAGTTTCACCCCCCAGCCAGTTCATTCCAGCTCAGCAGTCACACAGGAAATGAGGCACCCAAGTTAAACTTTAAAGTAAAAATGCACAGGGGATCTGAAGTGATCGAGGGCTAGATTTTATTCATCATTTGTATCAGACATCACAAACCGCTATGAGTCATCCTTACTCAGCAACCCAGTACAGTCACCTGTACCCTGAATAAACAGGGACCCTGTACAGTGACCCTTACCCTGAATAAACAGGGACTGTGTACAGTGACCCTTACCCTGAATAAACACGGACCGTGTACAGTGACCCTTACCCTGAATAAACAGGGACTGTGTACAGTGACCCTTACCCTGAATAAACAGGGACCGTGTACAGTGACCCTTACCCTGAATAAACAGGGACCGTGTACAGTGACCCTTACCCTGAATAAACAGGGACCGTGTACAGTGACCCTTACCCTGAATAAACAGGGACTGTGTACAGTGACCCTTACCCTGAATAAACAGGGACCGTGTACAGTGACCCTTACCCTGAATAAACAGGGACCGTGTACAGTGACCCTTACCCTGAAAAACGCCCTCGTAAGAACGGGATATGACGCTCGACTCATCGATCGACAGTTCCGACGGGCCACAGCGAAAAATCGCATAGACCTCCTCAGAAGGCAAACACGGGACACAACCAACAGGGTACCCTACGTCGTCCAGTACTTCCCCGGAGCGGAGAAACTACGCCATGTTCTTCGCAGCCTTCAACATGTGATCGATGACGACGAACACCTCGCTAAGGCCATCCCCACGTCTCCACTACTTGCCTTCAAACAGCCGCCTAACCTCTGAGGTACCATCGTTCGCAGCAAATTACCCAGCTTTCAGGAGAACAGCGACCATGACACCACACAACCCTGCCACGGCAACCTCTGCAAGACATGCCAGATCATCAACACAGATACCATCATCACACGTGAGGACTCTACCCACCAGGTACATGGTACATACTCATGTGACTCAGCCAACGTTGTCTACCTCATACGTTGCAGGAAAGAATGCACCGCGGCATGGTACATCGGCGAGACCATGCAGACACTGAGACAACGTATGAACGGACACCGCGCAACAATCGCCAGGCAGGAGTGTTCCCTCCCAGTCGGGGAACACTTCAGCAGTCAAGGACGTTCAGCCTCGGATCTGCGGGTAAGCGTTCTCCAAGGCGGCCTTAGAGACACACGACAACGCAAAATCATCGAGCAGAAACTGATAGCCAAGTTCCGCACTCATGAGGACGGCCTCAACCGGGATCTTGGGTTTATGTCACGATACATGACGTAGAGTCATCCAGACTCGAGTCGTCGTTGGCTTGTTCACAGATGTGATTCCCAGTAAAAAAGTAAAAATTTTAAAGTTTATCGTTTTACATACCGACTGCAGCTTTTGACACATTAGACCCCACCTCATTGTCTCAGTTGCATCTTGCTATGTCTTTGATGTGGTGCCTTCCTGGCTGACCTGATTGCCTTTTGTCACACCTCGGCAGATAAACAGTCAGGAGGATTAGATGTAGTCGTCTGCCATTGTAAGTTACACATGCATTGTTCTCTATCTATATATGCTTTGTCGATTTTGTATTTCTTCACTTCACCTGACGAAGCAGCAGTCGCTCCGAAAGCTTGTGATTTCAAATAAAACTGTTGGACTATAACCTGGTGTTGTGCGACTTCTCACTTTTGAATAAACAGGGACTGTGTACATTGACACTGACCCTGAATAAACAGGGACTGTGTACAGTGACCCTTACCCTGAATAAACAGGTACAGTGTACAGTGACCCTTATCCTGAATAAACAGGGACAGTGCACAGTGACCCTTACCCTGAATAAACAGGTACAGTGCACAGTGACCCTTACCCTGAATAAACTGGGTCCGTGTACAGTGACCTTTACCCTGAATAAACAGGAACTGTGTACAGTGACCCTTACCCTGAATAAACAGGTACAGTGTACAGTGACCCTTACCCTGAATAAACAGTGTCCGTGTACAGTGAACCTTACCTTGAATAAACAGGGACCGTGTACAGTGACCCTTACCCTGAATAAACAGGTACAGTGTACAGTGACCCTTATCCTGAATAAACAGGGACCGTGTACAGTGACCCTTACCCTGAATAAACAGGGACCGTGTACAGTGACCCTTACCCTGAATAAACAGGGTCCGTGTACAGTGACCCTTACCCTGAATAAACAGGAACGCATATAGTGACCCTTACCCTGAATAAACAGGGACCGTGTACAGTGACTCTTACCCTGAATAAACAGGGACCGTGTACAGTGACCCTTACCCTGAATAAACAGGGACCGTGTACAGTGACCCTTACCCTGAATAAACAGGGTCCGTGTACAGTGACCCTTACCCTGAATAAACAGGAACGCATATAGTGACCCTTACCCTGAATAAACAGGGACCGTGTACAGTGACCCTTACCCTGAATAAACAGGCACTGTGTACAGTGACCCTTACCCTGATTAAACACGGACCCTTTACACTGACCCTTACCCTGAATAAACAGGTACCGTGTACAGTGACCCTTACCCTGAATAAACAGGAACCCAGTACAGTGACCCATACCCTGATTAAACAGGGACCGTGTACAGTGACTCTTACCCTGAATAAACAGGGACCGTGTATAGTGACCCTTACCCTGAATAAGCAGGGACCGTGTACAGTGACCCTTACCCTGAATAAACAGGTACAGTGTACAGTGACCCTTATCCTGAATAAACAGGGACCGTGTACAGTGACCCTTACCCGGAATAAACAGGTACAGTGTACAGTGACCCTCATCCTGAATAAACAGGGACAGTGTACAGTGACCCTTACCCTGAATAAACAGGAACCCAGTGCAGTGACTCTTACACTGAAAAAACAGGGACCGTGTACAATGACCCTTACCCTGAATAAACAGGGACCGTGTACAGTGACCCTTACCCTGCTGAATAAAAAGGGACCCTGTACAGTGACCCTTCCCCTGAATAAACAGGTACAGTGTACAGTGACCCTTACCCTGAATAAACAGGGACCTTGTACAGTGACCCTTACCCTGAATAAACAGGTACCGTGTACAGTGACCCTTACCCTGAATAAACACGGACCGTGTACAGTGACCCTTACACTGAATAAACAGGGACCGTATACAGTGACCCTTACCCTGAATAAACAGGAACGCATAGAGTGACCCTTACCCTGAATAAACAGGGACCGTGTACAGTGATCCTTACCCTGAATAAACAGGGACCATGTGCAGTGACCCATACCCTGATTAAACAGGGACCGTGTACAGTGACTCTTACCCTGAATAAACAGGGACCGTGTACAGTGACCCTTACCCTGAATAAACAGGAACCCAGTACAGTGACCCATACCCTGAATAAACAGGGACCGTGTACAGTGACCCTTACCCTGAATAAACAGGGACTGTGTACAGTGACCCTTTACCTGAATAAACAGGGACCGTGTACAGTGACCCTACCCTGAATAAACAGGGACCGGGTACAGTGACCCTTACCCTGAATAAACAGGGAACGTGTATAGTGACCCTTACCCTGAATAAACACGGACCGTGTATAGTGACCCTTACCCTGAATAAACAGGGACTGTGTACAGTGAGCCCTTACCCTGAATAAACAGGGACCGTGTACAGTGACCCTTACCCTGAATAAACAGGGACTGTGTACAGTGACCCTTACCCTGAATAAACAGGGACCGTGTACAGTGACCCTTACCCTGAATAAACAGTGTCCGTGTACAGTGAACCTTACCTTGAATAAACAGGGACCGTGTACAGTGACCCTTACCCTGAATAAACAGGTACAGTGTACAGTGACCCTTATCCTGAATAAACAGGGACAGTGTACAGTGACCCTTACCCTGAATAAACACGGACCGTGTATAGTGACCCTTACCCTGAATAAACAGGGACTGTGTATAGTGACCCTTACCCTGAATAAACAGGGACTGTGTACAGTGACCCTTACCCTGAATAAACAGGTACAGTGTACAGTGACCCTTACCCTGAATAAACAGTGTCTGTGTACAGTGAACCTTACCTTGAATAAACAGGGACCGTGTACAGTGACCCTTACCCTGAATAAACAGGTACAGTGTACAGTGACCCTTATCCTGAATAAACAGGCACTGTGTACAGTGACCCTTACCCTGATTAAACACGGACCCTTTACACTGACCCTTACCCTGAATAAACAGGCACAGTGTACAGTGACCCTTATCCTGAATAAACAGGGACAGTGTACAGTGACCCTTACCCTGAACAAACAGGAACCCAGTGCAGTGACTCTTACACTGAAAAAACAGGGACCGTGTACAATGACCCTTACCCTGAATAAACAGGGACCGTGTACAGTGACCCTTACCCTGCTGAATAAAAAGGGACCCTGTACAGTGACCCTTCCCCTGAATAAACAGGTACAGTGTACAGTGACCCTTACCCTGAATAAACAGGGACCTTGTACAGTGACCCTTACCCTGAATAAACAGGTACCGTGTACAGTGACCCTTACCCTGAATAAACACGGACCGTGTACAGTGACCCTTACACTGAATAAACAGGGACCGTATACAGTGACCCTTACCCTGAATAAACAGGGACCTTGTACAGTGACCCTTACCCTGAATAAACAGGTACCGTGTACAGTGACCCTTACCCTGAATAAACACGGACCGTGTACAGTGACCCTTACACTGAATAAACAGGGACCGTATACAGTGACCCTTACCCTGAATAAACAGGAACGCATAGAGTGACCCTTACCCTGAATAAACAGGGACCGTGTACAGTGATCCTTACCCTGAATAAACAGGGACCATGTGCAGTGACCCATACCCTGATTAAACAGGGACCGTGTACAGTGACTCTTACCCTGAATAAACAGGGACCGTGTACAGTGACCCTTACCCTGAATAAACAGGAACCCAGTACAGTGACCCATACCCTGAATAAACAGGGACTGTGTACAGTGACCCTTTACCTGAATAAACAGGGACCGTGTACAGTGACCCTACCCTGAATAAACAGGGACCGTGTACAGTGACCCTTACCCTGAATAAACAGTGTCCGTGTGCAGTGAACCTTACCTTGAATAAACAGGGACCGTGTACAGTGACCCTTACCCTGAATAAACAGGTACAGTGTACAGTGACCCTTATCCTGAATAAACAGGGACCGTGTACAGTGACCCTTACCCTGAATAAACAGTGTCCGTGTACAGTGAACCTTACCTTGAATAAACAGGGACTGTGTACAGTGACCCTTTACCTGAATAAACAGGGACCGTGTACAGTGACCCTACCCTGAATAAACAGGGACCGTGTACAGTGACCCTTACCCTGAATAAACAGTGTCCGTGTGCAGTGAACCTTACCTTGAATAAACAGGGACCGTGTACAGTGACCCTTACCCTGAATAAACAGGTACAGTGTACAGTGACCCTTATCCTGAATAAACAGGGACAGTGTACAGTGACCCTTACCCTGAATAAACACGGACCGTGTATAGTGACCCTTACCCTGAATAAACAGGGACTGTGTATAGTGACCCTTACCCTGAATAAACAGGGACTGTGTACAGTGACCCTTACCCTGAATAAACAGGGACCGTGTACAGTGACCCTTACCCTGAATAAACAGGTACAGTGTACAGTGACCCTTACCCTGAATAAACAGGGACCTTGTACAGTGACCCTTACCCTGAATAAACAGGTACCGTGTACAGTGACCCTTACCCTGAATAAACACGGACCGTGTACAGTGACCCTTACACTGAATAAACAGGGACCGTATACAGTGACCCTTACCCTGAATAAACAGGGACCTTGTACAGTGACCCTTACCCTGAATAAACAGGTACCGTGTACAGTGACCCTTACCCTGAATAAACACGGACCGTGTACAGTGACCCTTACACTGAATAAACAGGGACCGTATACAGTGACCCTTACCCTGAATAAACAGGAACGCATAGAGTGACCCTTACCCTGAATAAACAGGGACCGTGTACAGTGATCCTTACCCTGAATAAACAGGGACCATGTGCAGTGACCCATACCCTGATTAAACAGGGACCGTGTACAGTGACTCTTACCCTGAATAAACAGGGACCGTGTACAGTGACCCTTACCCTGAATAAACAGGAACCCAGTACAGTGACCCATACCCTGAATAAACAGGGACCGTGTACAGTGACCCTTACCCTGAATAAACAGGGACTGTGTACAGTGACCCTTTACCTGAATAAACAGGGACCGTGTACAGTGACCCTACCCTGAATAAACAGGGACCGTGTACAGTGACCCTTACCCTGAATAAACAGTGTCCGTGTGCAGTGAACCTTACCTTGAATAAACAGGGACCGTGTACAGTGACCCTTACCCTGAATAAACAGGTACAGTGTACAGTGACCCTTATCCTGAATAAACAGGGACCGTGTACAGTGACCCTTACCCTGAATAAACAGTGTCCGTGTACAGTGAACCTTACCTTGAATAAACAGGGACTGTGTACAGTGACCCTTTACCTGAATAAACAGGGACCGTGTACAGTGACCCTACCCTGAATAAACAGGGACCGTGTACAGTGACCCTTACCCTGAATAAACAGTGTCCGTGTGCAGTGAACCTTACCTTGAATAAACAGGGACCGTGTACAGTGACCCTTACCCTGAATAAACAGGTACAGTGTACAGTGACCCTTATCCTGAATAAACAGGGACAGTGTACAGTGACCCTTACCCTGAATAAACACGGACCGTGTATAGTGACCCTTACCCTGAATAAACAGGGACTGTGTATAGTGACCCTTACCCTGAATAAACAGGGACTGTGTACAGTGACCCTTACCCTGAATAAACAGGGACCGTGTACAGTGACCCTTACCCTGAATAAACAGGTACAGTGTACAGTGACCCTTACCCTGAATAAACAGTGTCTGTGTACAGTGAACCTTACCTTGAATAAACAGGGACCGTGTACAGTGACCCTTACCCTGAATAAACAGGTACAGTGTACAGTGACCCTTATCCTGAATAAACAGGGACAGTGTACAGTGACCCTTACCCTGAATAAACTGGGTCCGTGTACAGTGACCTTTACCCTGAATAAACAGGAACTGTGTACAGTGACCCTTACCCTGAATAAACAGGTACAGAGTACAGTGACCCTTACCCTGAATAAACAGGAACCCAGTGCAGTGACTCTTACACTGAATAAACAGGGACCGTGTACAGTGACCCTTACCCTGAATAAACAGGAACCCAGTACAGTGACCCTTACCCTGAATAAACAGGGACCGTGTACAGTGACCCTTAACCTGAATAAACAGGAACCCAGTACAGTGACCCTAACACTGAATAAACAGGGACCGTGTACAGTGACACTTACCCTGAATAAACAGGTACAGTATACAGTGACCCTTACCCTGCTGAATAAACAGGGACCGTGTACAGTGACCCTTACCCTGAATAAACAGGTACAGTGTACAGTGACCCTTACCCTGAATAAACAGGGACCGTGTACAGTGACCCTTAACCTGAATAAACAGGAACCCAGTACAGTGACCCTTACCCTGAATAAACAGGGACCGTGTACAGTGACCCTTACCCTGAATAAACAGGTACAGTGTACAGTGACCCTTATCCTGAATAAACAGGGACCGTGCATAGTGACCCTTACCCTGAATAAACAGGGACCCTGTACAGTGACTCTTACCCTGAATAAACAGGGACCGTGTACAGTGACCCTTACCCTGAATAAACAGGTACAGTGTACAGTGACCCTTATCCTGAATAAACAGGGACCGTGCATAGTGACCCTTACCCTGAATAAACAGGGACCCTGTACAGTGACCCTTACCCTGATTAAACAGGGACCGTGTACAGTGACCCTTACCCTGAATAAACAGGTACAGTGTACAGTGACCCTTATCCTGAATAAACAGGGACCGTGTAGAGTGACCCTTACCCTGAATAAACAGGGACCGTGTACAGTGACCCTTACCCTGAATAAACAGGTACAGTGTACAGTGACCCTTATCCTGAATAAACAGGGACCGTGTACAGTGACCCTTACCCTGAATAAACAGGGACTGTGTACAGTGACCCTTACCCTGAATAAACAGGGACCCTGTACAGTGACTCTTACCCTGAATAAACAGGGACCCTGTACAGTGACCCTTACCCTGATTAAACAGGGACCGTGTACAGTGACCCTTACCCTGAATAAACAGGTACAGTGTACAGTGACCCTTATCCTGAATAAACAGGGACCGTGTAGAGTGACCCTTACCCTGAATAAACAGGGACCGTGTAGAGTGACCCTTACCCTGAATAAACAGGTACAGTGTACAGTGACCCTTATCCTGAATAAACAGGGACCGTGTACAGTGACCCTTACCCTGAATAAACAGGGACTGTGTACAGTGACCCTTACCCTGAATAAACAGGGACCCTGTACAGTGACTCTTACCCTGAATAAACAGGGACTGTGTACAGTGACCCTTACCCTGAATAAACAGGGACCCTGTACAGTGACTCTTACCCTGAATAAACAGGGACTGTGTACAGTGACCCTTTACCTGAATAAACAGGGACCGTGTACAGTGACCCTTACCCTGAATAAACAGGGACTGTGTACAGTGATCCTTACCCTGAATAAACAGGGACCGTGTACAGTGACCCTTACCCTGAATAAACAGTGTCCGTGTGCAGTGAACCTTACCTTGAATAAACAGGGACCGTGTACAGTGACCCTTACCCTGAATAAACAGTGTCCGTGTGCAGTGAACCTTACCTTGAATAAACAGGGACCGTGTACAGTGACCCTTACCCTGAATAAACAGGGACCGTGTACAGTGACCCTTACCCTGAATAAACAGTGTCCGTGTGCAGTGAACCTTACCTTGAATAAACAGGGACCGTGTACAGTGACCCTTACCCTGAATAAACAGGTACAGTGTACAGTGACCCTTATCCTGAATAAACAGGGACCGTGTACAGTGACCTTACCCTGAATAAACAGTGTCCGTGTACAGTGAACCTTACCTTGAATAAACAGGGACCGTGTACAGTGACCCTTACCCTGAATAAACAGGTACAGTGTACAGTGACCCTTATCCTGAATAAACAGGGACAGTGTACAGTGACCCTTACCCTGAATAAACAGGTACAGTGTACAGTGACCCTTACCCTGAATAAACTGGGTCCGTGTACAGTGACCTTTACCCTGAATAAACAGGAACTGTGTACAGTGACCCTTACCCTGAATAAACAGGTACAGTGTACAGTGACCCATACCCTGAATAAACAGGGACTGTGTACAGTGACCCTTTACCTGAATAAACAGGGACCGTGTACAGTGACCCTTACCCTGAATAAACAGGGACTGTGTACAGTGATCCTTACCCTGAATAAACAGGGACCGTGTACAGTGACCCTTACCCTGAATAAACAGGGACCGTGTACAGTGACCCTTACCCTGAATAAACAGTGTCCGTGTGCAGTGAACCTTACCTTGAATAAACAGGGACCGTGTACAGTGACCCTTACCCTGAATAAACAGGGACTGTGTACAGTGACCCTTTACCTGAATAAACAGGGACCGTGTACAGTGACCCTTACCCTGAATAAACAGGGACTGTGTACAGTGATCCTTACCCTGAATAAACAGTGTCCGTGTACAGTGAACCTTACCTTGAATAAACAGGGACCGTGTACAGTGACCCTTACCCTGAATAAACAGGTACAGTGTACAGTGACCCTTATCCTGAATAAACAGGGACAGTGTACAGTGACCCTTACCCTGAATAAACAGGTACAGTGTACAGTGACCCTTACCCTGAATAAACTGGGTCCGTGTACAGTGACCTTTACCCTGAATAAACAGGAACTGTGTACAGTGACCCTTACCCTGAATAAACAGGTACAGTGTACAGTGACCCATACCCTGAATAAACAGGGACTGTGTACAGTGACCCTTTACCTGAATAAACAGGGACCGTGTACAGTGACCCTTACCCTGAATAAACAGGGACTGTGTACAGTGATCCTTACCCTGAATAAACAGGGACCGTGTACAGTGACCCTTACCCTGAATAAACAGTGTCCGTGTGCAGTGAACCTTACCTTGAATAAACAGGGACCGTGTACAGTGACCCTTACCCTGAATAAACAGGAACCCAGTACAGTGACCCTAACACTGAATAAACACGGACCGTGTACAGTGACCCTTACCCTGAATAAACAGGAACCCAGTGCAGTGACTCTTACACTGAATAAACAGGGACTGTGTACAGTAACCCTTACCCTGAATAAACAGGGACTGTGTACAGTGACCCTTACCCTGAATAAACAGGGACCGTGTACAGTGACCCTTACCCTGAATAAACAGGAACCCATATAGTGACCCTTACACTGAATAAACAGGGACTGTGTACAGTAACCCTTACCCTGAATAAACAGGGACTGTGTACAGTGATCCTTACCCTGAATAAACAGAGACTGTGTACAGTGACCCTTACCCTGATTAAACAGGGACCGTGTACAGTGACCCTTACCCTGAATAAACAGGTACAGTGTACAGTGACCCTTACCCTTAATAAACAGTGTCCGTGTACAGTGACCCTAACACTGAATAAACACGGACCGTGTACAGTGACCCTTACCCTGAATAAACAGGGACTGTGTACAGTGACCCTTACCCTGAATAAACAGGGACCCTGTACAGTGACTCTTACCCTGAATAAACAGGGACTGTGTACAGTAACCCTTACCCTGAATAAACAGGGACTGTGTACAGTGATCCTTACCCTGAATAAACAGAGACTGTGTACAGTGACCCTTACCCTGATTAAACAGGGACCGTGTACAGTGAACCTTACCTTGAATAAACAGGGACCGTGTACAGTGACCCTTACCCTGAATAAACAGGTACAGTGTACAGTGACCCTTATCCTGAATAAACAGGGACAGTGTACAGTGACCCTTACCCTGAATAAACAGGGACCGTGTACAGTGACCCTTACCCTGAATAAACTGGGTCCGTGTACAGTGACCTTTACCCTGAATAAACAGGAACTGTGTACAGTGACCCTTACCCTGAATAAACAGGTACAGTGTACAGTGACCCTTACCCTGAATAAACAGGGACCGTGTACAGTGACCCTTAACCTGAATAAACAGGAACCCAGTGCAGTGACTCTTACACTGAATAAACAGGGACCGTGTACAGTGACCCTTACCCTGAATAAACAGGAACCCAGTACAGTGACCCTAACACTGAATAAACAGGGACCGTGTACAGTGACCCTTACCCTGAATAAACAGGGACTGTGTACAGTGACCCTTACCCTGAATAAACAGGGACCCTGTACAGTGACTCTTACCCTGAATAAACAGGGACCGTGTACAGTGACTCTTACCCTGAATAAACAGGGACCGTGTATAGTGACCCTTACCCTGAATAAACAGGGACTGTGTACAGTGACCCTTACCCTGAATAAACAGGGACCGTGTACAGTGACCCTTACCCTGAATAAACAGGGACCGTGTACAGTGACCCTTACCCTGAATAAACAGGTACAGTGTACAGTGACCCTTATCCTGAATAAACAGGGACCGTGTACAGTGACCCTTACCCGGAATAAACAGGTACAGTGTACAGTGACCCTTACCCTGAATAAACAGGAACCCAGTGCAGTGACTCTTACACTGAAAAAACAGGGACCGTGTACAATGACCCTTACCCTGAATAAACAGGAACCCAGTACAGTGACCCATACCCTGAATAAACAGGGACCGTGTACAGTGACCCTTACCCTGAATAAACAGGGACTGTGTACAGTGACCCTACCCTGAATAAACAGGGACCGGGTACAGTGACCCTTACCCTGAATAAACAGGGAACGTGTATAGTGACCCTTACCCTGAATAAACACGGACCGTGTATAGTGACCCTTACCCTGAATAAACAGGGACTGTGTACAGTGACCCTTACCCTGAATAAACAGGGACCGTGTACAGTGACCCTTACCCTGAATAAACAGGGACTGTGTACAGTGACCCTTACCCTGAATAAACAGGGACCGTGTACAGTGACCCTTACCCTGAATAAACAGTGTCCGTGTGCAGTGAACCTTACCTTGAATAAACAGGGACCGTGTACAGTGACCCTTACCCTGAATAAACAGGTACAGTGTACAGTGACCCTTATCCTGAATAAACAGGGACCGTGTACAGTGACCCTTACCCTGAATAAACAGTGTCCGTGTACAGTGACCCTTACCCTGAATAAACAGGTACAGTGTACAGTGACCCTTATCCTGAATAAACAGGGACAGTGTACAGTGACCCATACCCTGAATAAACACGGACCGTGTACAGTGACCCTTAACCTGAATAAACAGGAACCCAGTACAGTGACCCTTACCCTGAATAAACAGGGACCGTGTACAGTGACCCTTACCCTGAATAAACAGGTACAGTGTACAGTGACCCTTATCCTGAATAAACAGGGACCGTGCATAGTGACCCTTACCCTGAATAAACAGGGACCGTGTACAGTGACCCATACCCTGAATAAACAGGGACCCTGTACAGTGACCGTTACCCTGAATAAACAGGGACTGTGTACAGTGATCCTTACCCTGAATAAACAGAGACTGTGTACAGTGACCCTTACCCTGATTATACAGGGACCGTGTACAGTGACCCTTACCCTGAATAAACAGGTACAGTGTACAGTGACCCTTATCCTGAATAAACAGGGACCGTGTAGAGTGACCCTTACCCTGAATAAACAGGGACCGTGTACAGTGACCCTTACCCTGAATAAACAGGTACAGTGTACAGTGACCCTTATCCTGAATAAACAGGGACCGTGTAGAGTGACCCTTATCCTGAATAAACAGGGACTGTGTACAGTGACCCTTACCCTGAATAAACAGGGACCCTGTACAGTGACTCTTACACTGAATAAACAGGGACTGTGTACAGTGACCCTTACCCTGAATAAACAGGTACAGTGTACAGTGACCCTTACCCTGAATAAACAGTGTCTGTGTACAGTGACCCTTATCCTGAATAAACAGGGACAGTGTACAGTGACCCTTACCCTGAATAAACAGGTACAGTGTACAGTGACCCTTACCCTGAATAAACAGGGACCGTGTACAGTGACCCTTACCCTGAATAAACAGGGTCCGTGTACAGTGACCCTTACCCTGAATAAACAGGGACCGTGTACAGTGACCCTTACCCTGAATAAACAGGGACCCTGTACAGTGACTCTTACCCTGAATAAACAGGGACCATGTACAGTGACCCTTACCCTGAATAAACAGGGACCATGTACAGTGACCCTTACCCTGAATAAACAGGGACCGTGTACAGTGACCCTTACCCTGAATAAACAGGGACCCTGTACAGTGACTCTTACCCTGAATAAACAGGGACCATGTACAGTGACCCTTACCCTGAATAAACAGGGACTGTGTACAGTGACCCTTATCCTGAATAAACAGGGACAGTGTACAGTGACCCTTACCCTGAATAAACAGGTACAGTGTACAGTGACCCTTACCCTGAATAAACAGGAACCCAGTGCAGTGACTCTTACACTGAATAAACACGGACCGTGTACAGTGACACTTACCCTGAATAAACAGGAACCCAGTACAGTGACCCTAACACTGAATAAACACGGACCGTGTACAGTGACCCTTACCCTGAATAAACAGGGACCGTGTACAGTGACCCTTACCCTGAATAAACAGGGACCGTGTACAGTGACCCTTACCCTGAATAAACAGGAACCCATATAGTGACCCTTACACTGAATAAACAGGGACTGTGTACAGTAACCCTTACCCTGAATAAACAGGGACTGTGTACAGTGACCCTTACCCTGAATAAACAGGGACCGTGTACAGTGACCCTTACCCTGAATAAACAGGGACCGTGTACAGTGACCCTTACCCTGAATAAACAGGGACCGTGTACAGTGACCCTTACCCTGAATAAACAGGAACCCATATAGTGACCCTTACACTGAATAAACAGGGACTGTGTACAGTAACCCTTACCCTGAATAAACAGGGACCGTGTACAGTGACCCTTACCCTGAATAAACAGGAACCCATATAGTGACCCTTACACTGAATAAACAGGGACTGTGTACAGTAACCCTTACCCTGAATAAACAGGGACTGTGTACAGTGATCCTTACCCTGAATAAACAGAGACTGTGTACAGTGACCCTTACCCTGATTAAACAGGGACCGTGTACAGTGACCCTTACCCTGAATAAACAGGTACAGTGTACAGTGACCCTTACCCTTAATAAACAGTGTCCGTGTACAGTGACCCTTACCTTGAATAAACAGGGACCGTGTACAGTGACCCTTACCCTGAATAAACAGGTACAGTGTACAGTGACCCTTATCCTGAATAAACAGGGACAGTGTACAGTGACCCTTACCCTGAATAAACAGGGACCGTGTACAGTGACCCTTACCCTGAATAAACTGGGTCCGTGTACAGTGACCTTTACCCTGAATAAACAGGAACTGTGTACAGTGACCCTTACCCTGAATAAACAGGTACAGTGTACAGTGACCCTTACCCTGAATAAACAGGGACCGTGTACAGTGACCCTTAACCTGAATAAACAGGAACCCAGTGCAGTGACTCTTACACTGAATAAACAGGGACCGTGTACAGTGACCCTTACCCTGAATAAACAGGAACCCAGTACAGTGACCCTAACACTGAATAAACACGGACCGTGTACAGTGACCCTTACCCTGAATAAACAGGGACTGTGTACAGTGACCCTTACCCTGAATAAACAGGGACCCTGTACAGTGACTCTTACCCTGAATAAACAGGGACTGTGTACAGTAACCCTTACCCTGAATAAACAGGGACTGTGTACAGTGATCCTTACCCTGAATAAACAGAGACTGTGTACAGTGACCCTTACCCTGATTAAACAGGGACCGTGTACAGTGACCCTTACCCTGAATAAACAGGTACAGTGTACAGTGACCCTTACCCTTAATAAACAGTGTCCGTGTACAGTGAACCTTACCTTGAATAAACAGGGACCGTGTACAGTGACCCTTACCCTGAATAAACAGGTACAGTGTACAGTGACCCTTATCCTGAATAAACAGGGACAGTGTACAGTGACCCTTACCCTGAATAAACAGGGACCGTGTACAGTGACCCTTACCCTGAATAAACTGGGTCCGTGTACAGTGACCTTTACCCTGAATAAACAGGAACTGTGTACAGTGACCCTTACCCTGAATAAACAGGTACAGTGTACAGTGACCCTTACCCTGAATAAACAGGGACCGTGTACAGTGACCCTTAACCTGAATAAACAGGAACCCAGTGCAGTGACTCTTACACTGAATAAACAGGGACCGTGTACAGTGACCCTTACCCTGAATAAACAGGAACCCAGTACAGTGACCCTAACACTGAATAAACAGGGACCGTGTACAGTGACCCTTACCCTGAATAAACAGGGACTGTGTACAGTGACCCTTACCCTGAATAAACAGGGACCCTGTACAGTGACTCTTACCCTGAATAAACAGGGACCGTGTACAGTGACCCTTACCCTGAATAAACAGGGACCCTGTACAGTGACTCTTACCCTGAATAAACAGGGACCGTGTACAGTGACCCATACCCTGAATAAACAGGTACAGTGTACAGTGACCCTTACCCTGATTAAACAGGGACCGTGTACAGTGACCCTTACCCTGATTAAACAGGGACCGTGTACAGTGACCCTTACCCTGAATAAACAGGTACAGTGTACAGTGACCCTTATCCTGAATAAACAGGGACCGTGTACAGTGACCCTTACCCTGAATAAACAGGGACTGTGTACAGTGACCCTTACCCTGAATAAACAGGGACTGTGTACAGTAACCCTTACCCTGAATAAACAGGGACTGTGTACAGTGATCCTTACCCTGAATAAACAGAGACTGTGTACAGCGACCCTTACCCTGATTAAACAGGGACCGTGTACAGTGATCCTTACCCTGAATAAACAGAGACTGTGTACAGTGACCCTTACCCTGATTAAACAGGGACCGTGTACAGTGACCCTTACCCTGAATAAACAGGTACAGTGTACAGTGACCCTTACCCTTAATAAACAGTGTCCGTGTACAGTGAACCTTACCTTGAATAAACAGGGACCGTGTACAGTGACCCTTACCCTGAATAAACAGGTACAGTGTACAGTGACCCTTATCCTGAATAAACAGGGACAGTGTACAGTGACCCTTACCCTGAATAAACAGGGACCGTGTACAGTGACCCTTACCCTGAATAAACTGGGTCCGTGTACAGTGACCTTTACCCTGAATAAACAGGAACTGTGTACAGTGACCCTTACCCTGAATAAACAGGTACAGTGTACAGTGACCCTTACCCTGAATAAACAGGGACCGTGTACAGTGACCCTTAACCTGAATAAACAGGAACCCAGTGCAGTGACTCTTACACTGAATAAACAGGGACCGTGTACAGTGACCCTTACCCTGAATAAACAGGAACCCAGTACAGTGACCCTAACACTGAATAAACAGGGACCGTGTACAGTGACCCTTACCCTGAATAAACAGGGACTGTGTACAGTGACCCTTACCCTGAATAAACAGGGACCCTGTACAGTGACTCTTACCCTGAATAAACAGGGACCGTGTACAGTGACTCTTACCCTGAATAAACAGGGACCGTGTATAGTGACCCTTACCCTGAATAAACAGGGACTGTGTACAGTGACCCTTACCCTGAATAAACAGGGACCGTGTACAGTGACCCTTACCCTGAATAAACAGGGACCGTGTACAGTGACCCTTACCCTGAATAAACAGGTACAGTGTACAGTGACCCTTATCCTGAATAAACAGGGACCCTGTACAGTGACCCTTCCCCTGAATAAACAGGTACAGTGTACAGTGACCCTTACCCTGAATAAACAGGGACCTTGTACAGTGACCCTTACCCTGAATAAACAGGTACCGTGTACAGTGACCCTTACCCTGAATAAACACGGACCGTGTACAGTGACCCTTACACTGAATAAACAGGGACCGTGTACAGTGACCCTTACCCTGAATAAACAGGGACTGTGTACAGTGACCCTACCCTGAATAAACAGGGACCGGGTACAGTGACCCTTACCCTGAATAAACAGGGAACGTGTATAGTGACCCTTACCCTGAATAAACACGGACCGTGTATAGTGACCCTTACCCTGAATAAACAGGGACTGTGTACAGTGACCCTTACCCTGAATAAACAGGGACCGTGTACAGTGACCCTTACCCTGAATAAACAGGGACTGTGTACAGTGACCCTTACCCTGAATAAACAGGGACCGTGTACAGTGACCCTTACCCTGAATAAACAGTGTCCGTGTGCAGTGAACCTTACCTTGAATAAACAGGGACCGTGTACAGTGACCCTTACCCTGAATAAACAGGTACAGTGTACAGTGACCCTTATCCTGAATAAACAGGGACCGTGTACAGTGACCCTTACCCTGAATAAACAGTGTCCGTGTACAGTGAACCTTACCTTGAATAAACAGGGACCGTGTACAGTGACCCTTACCCTGAATAAACAGGTACAGTGTACAGTGACCCTTATCCTGAATAAACAGGGACAGTGTACAGTGACCCTTACCCTGAATAAACAGGTACAGTGTACAGTGACCCTTATCCTGAATAAACTGGGACCGTGTACAGTGACCCTTATCCTGAATAAACAGGGACAGTGTACAGTGACCCTTACCCTGAATAAACAGGTACAGTGTACAGTGACCCATACCCTGAATAAACACGGACCGTGTACAGTGACCCTTAACCTGAATAAACAGGAACCCAGTACAGTGACCCTTACCCTGAATAAACAGGGACTGTGTACAGTGACCCTTACCCTGAATAAACAGGGACCGTGTACAGTGACCCTTACCCTGAATAAACAGGGACCGTGTACAGTGACCCTTACCCTGAATAAACAGGTACAGTGTACAGTGACCCTTATCCTGAATAAACAGGGACCGTGTAGAGTGACCCTTACCCTGAATAAACAGGGACCGTGTACAGTGACCCTTACCCTGAATAAACAGGTACAGTGTACAGTGACCCTTATCCTGAATAAACAGGGACCGTGTACAGTGACCCTTACCCTGAATAAACAGGGACTGTGTACAGTGACCCTTACCCTGAATAAACAGGGACCGTGTACAGTGACTCTTACCCTGAATAAACAGGGACTGTGTACAGTGACTCTTACCCTGAATAAACAGGGACTGTGTACAGTGACCCATACCCTGAATAAACAGGGACTGTGTACAGTGACCCTTTACCTGAATAAACAGGGACCGTGTACAGTGACCCTTACCCTGAATAAACAGGGACTGTGTACAGTGACCCTTACCCTGAATAAACAGGGACCGTGTACAGTGACCCTTACCCTGAATAAACAGGGACCGTGTACAGTGACCCTTACCCTGAATAAACAGGAACCCATATAGTGACCCTTACACTGAATAAACAGAGACTGTGTACAGTAACCCTTACCCTGAATAAACAGGGACTGTGTACAGTGACCCTTACCCTGAATAAACAGGTACAGTGTACAGTGACCCTTACCCTGAATAAACAGTGTCTGTGTACAGTGACCCTTATCCTGAATAAACAGGGACAGTGTACAGTGACCCTTACCCTGAATAAACAGGTACAGTGTACAGTGACCCTTACCCTGAATAAACAGGAACCCAGTACAGTGACCCTAACACTGAATAAACACGGACCGTGTACAGTGACCCTTACCCTGAATAAACAGGAACCCAGTGCAGTGACTCTTACACTGAATAAACAGGGACCGTGTACAGTGACACTTACCCTGAATAAACAGGTACAGTGTACAGTGACCCTTACCCTGAATAAACAGGAACCCAGTACAGTGACCCTAACACTGAATAAACACGGACCGTGTACAGTGACCCTTACCCTGAATAAACAGGAACCCAGTACAGTGACCCTAACACTGAATAAACACGGACCGTGTACAGTGACCCTTACCCTGAATAAACAGGGACTGTGTACAGTGACCCTTACCCTGAATAAACAGGGACCCTGTACAGTGACTCTTACCCTGAATAAACAGGGACTGTGTACAGTAACCCTTACCCTGAATAAACAGGGACTGTGTACAGTGATCCTTACCCTGAATAAACAGAGACTGTGTACAGTGACCCTTACCCTGATTAAACAGGGACCGTGTACAGTGACCCTTACCCTGAATAAACAGGTACAGTGTACAGTGACCCTTACCCTTAATAAACAGTGTCCGTGTACAGTGAACCTTACCTTGAATAAACAGGGACCGTGTACAGTGACCCTTACCCTGAATAAACAGGTACAGTGTACAGTGACCCTTATCCTGAATAAACAGGGACAGTGTACAGTGACCCTTACCCTGAATAAACAGGGACCGTGTACAGTGACCCTTACCCTGAATAAACTGGGTCCGTGTACAGTGACCTTTACCCTGAATAAACAGGAACTGTGTACAGTGACCCTTACCCTGAATAAACAGGTACAGTGTACAGTGACCCTTACACTGAATAAACAGGGACCGTGTACAGTGACCCTTAACCTGAATAAACAGGAACCCAGTGCAGTGACTCTTACACTGAATAAACAGGGACCGTGTACAGTGACCCTTACCCTGAATAAACAGGAACCCAGTACAGTGACCCTAACACTGAATAAACAGGGACCGTGTACAGTGACCCTTACCCTGAATAAACTGGGTCCGTGTACAGTGACCTTTACCCTGAATAAACAGGAACTGTGTACAGTGACCCTTACCCTGAATAAACAGGTACAGTGTACAGTGACCCTTACCCTGAATAAACAGGGACCGTGTACAGTGACCCTTAACCTGAATAAACAGGAACCCAGTGCAGTGACTCTTACACTGAATAAACAGGGACCGTGTACAGTGACCCTTACCCTGAATAAACAGGAACCCAGTACAGTGACCCTAACACTGAATAAACAGGGACCATGTACAGTGACCCTTACCCTGAATAAACAGGGACTGTGTACAGTGACCCTTTACCTGAATAAACAGGGACCGTGTACAGTGACCCTTACCCTGAATAAACAGGGACTGTGTACAGTGATCCTTACCCTGAATAAACAGAGGCTGTGTACAGTGACCCTTACCCTGATTAAACAGGGACCGTGTACAGTGACCCTTACCCTGAATAAACAGGTACAGTGTACAGTGACCCTTATCCTGAATAAACAGGGACCGTGTACAGTGACCCTTACCCTGAATAAACAGGAACCCATATAGTGACCCTTACACTGAATAAACAGAGACTGTGTACAGTAACCCTTACCCTGAATAAACAGGGACTGTGTACAGTGACCCTTACCCTGAATAAACAGGTACAGTGTACAGTGACCCTTACCCTGAATAAACAGTGTCTGTGTACAGTGACCCTTATCCTGAATAAACAGGGACAGTGTACAGTGACCCTTACCCTGAATAAACAGGTACAGTGTACAGTGACCCTTACCCTGAATAAACAGGAACCCAGTACAGTGACCCTAACACTGAATAAACACGGACCGTGTACAGTGACCCTTACCCTGAATAAACAGGAACCCAGTGCAGTGACTCTTACACTGAATAAACAGGGACCGTGTACAGTGACACTTACCCTGAATAAACAGGTACAGTGTACAGTGACCCTTACCCTGAATAAACAGGAACCCAGTACAGTGACCCTAACACTGAATAAACACGGACCGTGTACAGTGACCCTTACCCTGAATAAACAGGAACCCAGTACAGTGACCCTAACACTGAATAAACACGGACCGTGTACAGTGACCCTTACCCTGAATAAACAGGGACTGTGTACAGTGACCCTTACCCTGAATAAACAGGGACCCTGTACAGTGACTCTTACCCTGAATAAACAGGGACTGTGTACAGTAACCCTTACCCTGAATAAACAGGGACTGTGTACAGTGATCCTTACCCTGAATAAACAGAGACTGTGTACAGTGACCCTTACCCTGATTAAACAGGGACCGTGTACAGTGACCCTTACCCTGAATAAACAGGTACAGTGTACAGTGACCCTTACCCTTAATAAACAGTGTCCGTGTACAGTGAACCTTACCTTGAATAAACAGGGACCGTGTACAGTGACCCTTACCCTGAATAAACAGGTACAGTGTACAGTGACCCTTATCCTGAATAAACAGGGACAGTGTACAGTGACCCTTACCCTGAATAAACAGGGACCGTGTACAGTGACCCTTACCCTGAATAAACTGGGTCCGTGTACAGTGACCTTTACCCTGAATAAACAGGAACTGTGTACAGTGACCCTTACCCTGAATAAACAGGTACAGTGTACAGTGACCCTTACACTGAATAAACAGGGACCGTGTACAGTGACCCTTAACCTGAATAAACAGGAACCCAGTGCAGTGACTCTTACACTGAATAAACAGGGACCGTGTACAGTGACCCTTACCCTGAATAAACAGGAACCCAGTACAGTGACCCTAACACTGAATAAACAGGGACCGTGTACAGTGACCCTTACCCTGAATAAACTGGGTCCGTGTACAGTGACCTTTACCCTGAATAAACAGGAACTGTGTACAGTGACCCTTACCCTGAATAAACAGGTACAGTGTACAGTGACCCTTACCCTGAATAAACAGGGACCGTGTACAGTGACCCTTAACCTGAATAAACAGGAACCCAGTGCAGTGACTCTTACACTGAATAAACAGGGACCGTGTACAGTGACCCTTACCCTGAATAAACAGGAACCCAGTACAGTGACCCTAACACTGAATAAACAGGGACCATGTACAGTGACCCTTACCCTGAATAAACAGGGACTGTGTACAGTGACCCTTTACCTGAATAAACAGGGACCGTGTACAGTGACCCTTACCCTGAATAAACAGGGACTGTGTACAGTGATCCTTACCCTGAATAAACAGAGGCTGTGTACAGTGACCCTTACCCTGATTAAACAGGGACCGTGTACAGTGACCCTTACCCTGAATAAACAGGTACAGTGTACAGTGACCCTTATCCTGAATAAACAGGGACCGTGTACAGTGACCCTTACCCTGAATAAACAGGGACTGTGTACAGTGACCCTTACCCTGAATAAACAGGGACCGTGTACAGTGACCCTTACCCTGAATAAACAGGGACTGTGTACAGTGATCCTTACCCTGGATAAACAGAGACTGTGTACAGTGACCCTTACCCTGATTAAACAGGTACAGTGTACAGTGACCCTTACCCGGAATAAACAGGGACCGTGTACAGTGACCCTTACCCGGAATAAACAGGTACAGTGCACAGTGATCCTTATCCTGAATAAACAGGGACAGTGTACAGTGACCCTTACCCTGAATAAACAGGTACAGTGTACAGTGACCCTTACCCTGAGTAAACAGGTAGAGTGTACAGTGACCCTTATCCTGAATAAACGGTACAGTGTACAGTGACCCTTATCCTGAATAAACAGGGACCGTGTACAGTGACCCTTATCCTGAATAAACAGGGACAGTGTACAGTGACCCTTACCCTGAATAAACAGGGACCGTGTACAGTGACCCTTACCCTGAATAAACTGGGTCCGTGTACAGTGACCTTTACCCTGAATAAACAGGAACTGTGTACAGTGACCCTTACCCTGAATAAACAGGTACAGTGTACAGTGACCCTTACACTGAATAAACAGGGACCGTGTACAGTGACCCTTAACCTGAATAAACAGGAACCCAGTGCAGTGACTCTTACACTGAATAAACAGGGACCGTGTACAGTGACCCTTACCCTGAATAAACAGGAACCCAGTACAGTGACCCTAACACTGAATAAACAGGGACCGTGTACAGTGACCCTTACCCTGAATAAACTGGGTCCGTGTACAGTGACCTTTACCCTGAATAAACAGGAACTGTGTACAGTGACCCTTACCCTGAATAAACAGGTACAGTGTACAGTGACCCTTACCCTGAATAAACAGGGACCGTGTACAGTGACCCTTAACCTGAATAAACAGGAACCCAGTGCAGTGACTCTTACACTGAATAAACAGGGACCGTGTACAGTGACCCTTACCCTGAATAAACAGGAACCCAGTACAGTGACCCTAACACTGAATAAACAGGGACCATGTACAGTGACCCATACCCTGAATAAACAGGGACTGTGTACAGTGACCCTTTACCTGAATAAACAGGGACCGTGTACAGTGACCCTTACCCTGAATAAACAGGGACTGTGTACAGTGACCCTTTACCTGAATAAACAGGGACCGTGTACAGTGACCCTTACCCTGAATAAACAGGGACTGTGTACAGTGATCCTTACCCTGAATAAACAGAGGCTGTGTACAGTGACCCTTACCCTGATTAAACAGGGACCGTGTACAGTGACCCTTACCCTGAATAAACAGGTACAGTGTACAGTGACCCTTATCCTGAATAAACAGGGACCGTGTACAGTGACCCTTACCCTGAATAAACAGGGACTGTGTACAGTGACCCTTACCCTGAATAAACAGGGACCGTGTACAGTGACCCTTACCCTGAATAAACAGGGACTGTGTACAGTGATCCTTACCCTGGATAAACAGAGACTGTGTACAGTGACCCTTACCCTGATTAAACAGGGACCGTGTACAGTGACCCTTACCCTGAATAAACAGGTACAGTGTACAGTGACCCTTACCCGGAATAAACAGGGACCGTGTACAGTGACCCTTACCCGGAATAAACAGGTACAGTGCACAGTGATCCTTATCCTGAATAAACAGGGACAGTGTACAGTGACCCTTACCCTGAATAAACAGGTACAGTGTACAGTGACCCTTACCCTGAGTAAACAGGTAGAGTGTACAGTGACCCTTATCCTGAATAAACGGTACAGTGTACAGTGACCCTTATCCTGAATAAACAGGGACCTTGTACAGTGACCCTTACCCTGAATAAACAGGTACAGTGTACAGTGACCCTTACCCTGAATAAACTGGGTCCGTGTACAGTGACCTTTACCCTGAATAAACTGGGTCCGTGTACAGTGACCCTTGCCCTGAATAAACAGGGACTGTGTACAGTGACCCTTACACTGAATAAACAGGGACAGTGTACAGTGACCCTTACCCTGAATAAACAGGTACAGTGTACAGTGACCCTTACCCTGAATAAACAGGAACCCAGTACAGTGACCCTAACACTGAATAAACACGGACCGTGTACAGTGACCCTTACCCTGAATAAACAGGAACCCAGTGCAGTGACTCTTACACTGAATAAACAGGGACCGTGTACAGTGACACTTACCCTGAATAAACAGGTACAGTGTACAGTGACCCTTACCCTGAATAAACAGGAACCCAGTACAGTGACCCTAACACTGAATAAACACGGACCGTGTACAGTGACCCTTACCCTGAATAAACAGGAACCCAGTGCAGTGACTCTTACACTGAATAAACAGGGACCGTGTACATTGACCCTTACCCTGAATAAACAGGGACCGTGTACAGTGACCCTTACCCTGAATAAACAGGAACCCATATAGTGACCCTTACACTGAATAAACAGGGACTGTGTACAGTAACCCTTACCCTGAATAAACAGGGACTGTGTACAGTGACCCTTACCCTGAATAAACAGGGACCGTGTACAGTGACCCTTACCCTGAATAAACAGGGACCGTGTACAGTGACCCTTACCCTGAATAAACAGGAACCCATATAGTGACCCTTACACTGAATAAACAGGGACTGTGTACAGTAACCCTTACCCTGAATAAACAGGGACTGTGTACAGTGATCCTTACCCTGAATAAACAGAGACTGTGTACAGTGACCCTTACCCTGATTAAACAGGGACCGTGTACAGTGACCCTTACCCTGAATAAACAGGTACAGTGTACAGTGACCCTTACCCTTAATAAACAGTGTCCGTGTACAGTGACCCTTACCTTGAATAAACAGGGACCGTGTACAGTGACCCTTACCCTGAATAAACAGGTACAGTGTACAGTGACCCTTATCCTGAATAAACAGGGACAGTGTACAGTGACCCTTACCCTGAATAAACAGGGACCGTGTACAGTGACCCTTACCCTGAATAAACTGGGTCCGTGTACAGTGACCTTTACCCTGAATAAACAGGAACTGTGTACAGTGACCCTTACCCTGAATAAACAGGTACAGTGTACAGTGACCCTTACCCTGAATAAACAGGGACCGTGTACAGTGACCCTTAACCTGAATAAACAGGAACCCAGTGCAGTGACTCTTACACTGAATAAACAGGGACCGTGTACAGTGACCCTTACCCTGAATAAACAGGAACCCAGTACAGTGACCCTAACACTGAATAAACACGGACCGTGTACAGTGACCCTTACCCTGAATAAACAGGGACTGTGTACAGTGACCCTTACCCTGAATAAACAGGGACCCTGTACAGTGATCCTTACCCTGAATAAACAGAGACTGTGTACAGTGACCCTTACCCTGATTAAACAGGGACCGTGTACAGTGACCCTTACCCTGAATAAACAGGGACTGTGTACAGTGATCCTTACCCTGAATAAACAGAGGCTGTGTACAGTGACCCTTACCCTGATTAAACAGGGACCGTGTACAGTGACCCTTACCCTGAATAAACAGGTACAGTGTACAGTGACCCTTATCCTGAATAAACAGGGACCGTGTACAGTGACCCTTACCCTGAATAAACAGGGACTGTGTACAGTGACCCTTACCCTGAATAAACAGGGACCGTGTACAGTGACCCTTACCCTGAATAAACAGGGACTGTGTACAGTGATCCTTACCCTGGATAAACAGAGACTGTGTACAGTGACCCTTACCCTGATTAAACAGGGACCGTGTACAGTGACCCTTACCCTGAATAAACAGGTACAGTGTACAGTGACCCTTACCCGGAATAAACAGGGACCGTGTACAGTGACCCTTACCCGGAATAAACAGGTACAGTGCACAGTGACCCTTATCCTGAATAAACAGGGACAGTGTACAGTGACCCTTACCCTGAATAAACAGGTACAGTGTACAGTGACCCTTACCCTGAATAAACAGGGCCCGTGTACAGTGACCCTTACCCTGAATAAACAGGTACAGTGTACAGTGATCCTTATCCTGAATAAACAGGGACAGTGTACAGTGACCCTTACCCTGAATAAACAGGTACAGTGTACAGTGACCCTTACCCTGAGTAAACAGGTAGAGTGTACAGTGACCCTTATCCTGAATAAACGGTACAGTGTACAGTGACCCTTATCCTGAATAAACAGGGACCTTGTACAGTGACCCTTACCCTGAATAAACAGGTACAGTGTACAGTGACCCTTACCCTGAATAAACTGGGTCCGTGTACAGTGACCTTTACCCTGAATAAACAGGAACTGTGTACAGTGACCCTTACCCTGAATAAACAGGTACTGTGTACAGTGACCCTTATCCTGAATAAACTGGGTCCGTGTACAGTGACCCTTGCCCTGAATAAACAGGGACTGTGTACAGTGACCCTTACACTGAATAAACAGGGACAGTGTACAGTGACCCTTACCCTGAATAAACAGGTACAGTGTACAGTGACCCTTACCCTGAATAAACAGGAACCCAGTACAGTGACCCTAACACTGAATAAACACGGACCGTGTACAGTGACCCTTACCCTGAATAAACAGGAACCCAGTGCAGTGACTCTTACACTGAATAAACAGGGACCGTGTACAGTGACACTTACCCTGATTAAACAGGTACAGTGTACAGTGACCGTTACCCTGAATAAACAGGAACCCAGTACAGTGACCCTAACACTGAATAAACACGGACCGTGTACAGTGACCCTTACCCTGAATAAACAGGAACCCAGTGCAGTGACTCTTACACTGAATAAACAGGGACCGTGTACATTGACCCTTACCCTGAATAAACAGGAACCCATATAGTGACCCTTACACTGAATAAACAGGGACCGTGTACAGTGACACTTACCCTGATTAAACAGGTACAGTGTACAGTGACCCTTACCCTGAATAAACAGGAACCCAGTACAGTGACCCTAACACTGAATAAACACGGACCGTGTACAGTGACCCTTACCCTGAATAAACAGGAACCCAGTGCAGTGACTCTTACACTGAATAAACAGGGACCGTGTACATTGACCCTTACCCTGAATAAACAGGGACCGTGTACAGTGACCCTTACCCTGAATAAACAGGAACCCATATAGTGACCCTTACACTGAATAAACAGGGACTGTGTACAGTAACCCTTACCCTGAATAAACAGGGACTGTGTACAGTGACCCTTACCCTGAATAAACAGGGACCGTGTACAGTGACCCTTACCCTGAATAAACAGGGACCGTGTACAGTGACCCTTACCCTGAATAAACAGGAACCCATATAGTGACCCTTACACTGAATAAACAGGGACTGTGTACAGTAACCCTTACCCTGAATAAACAGGGACTGTGTACAGTGACCCTTACCCTGAATAAACAGGGACCGTGTACAGTGACCCTTACCCTGAATAAACAGGAACCCATATAGTGACCCTTACACTGAATAAACAGGGACTGTGTACAGTAACCCTTACCCTGAATAAACAGGGACTGTGTACAGTGATCCTTACCCTGAATAAACAGAGACTGTGTACAGTGACCCTTACCCTGATTAAACAGGGACCGTGTACAGTGACCCTTACCCTGAATAAACAGGTACAGTGTACAGTGACCCTTACCCTTAATAAACAGTGTCCGTGTACAGTGACCCTTACCTTGAATAAACAGGGACCGTGTACAGTGACCCTTACCCTGAATAAACAGGTACAGTGTACAGTGACCCTTATCCTGAATAAACAGGGACAGTGTACAGTGACCCTTACCCTGAATAAACAGGGACCGTGTACAGTGACCCTTACCCTGAATAAACTGGGTCCGTGTACAGTGACCTTTACCCTGAATAAACAGGAACTGTGTACAGTGACCCTTACCCTGAATAAACAGGTACAGTGTACAGTGACCCTTACCCTGAATAAACAGGGACCGTGTACAGTGACCCTTAACCTGAATAAACAGGAACCCAGTGCAGTGACTCTTACACTGAATAAACAGGGACCGTGTACAGTGACCCTTACCCTGAATAAACAGGAACCCAGTACAGTGACCCTAACACTGAATAAACACGGACCGTGTACAGTGACCCTTACCCTGAATAAACAGGGACTGTGTACAGTGACCCTTACCCTGAATAAACAGGGACCCTGTACAGTGACTCTTACCCTGAATAAACAGGGACTGTGTACAGTAACCCTTACCCTGAATAAACAGGGACTGTGTACAGTGATCCTTACCCTGAATAAACAGAGACTGTGTACAGTGACCCTTACCCTGATTAAACAGGGACCGTGTACAGTGACCCTTACCCTGAATAAACAGGTACAGTGTACAGTGACCCTTACCCTTAATAAACAGTGTCCGTGTACAGTGAACCTTACCTTGAATAAACAGGGACCGTGTACAGTGACCCTTACCCTGAATAAACAGGTACAGTGTACAGTGACCCTTATCCTGAATAAACAGGGACAGTGTACAGTGACCCTTACCCTGAATAAACAGGGACCGTGTACAGTGACCCTTACCCTGAATAAACTGGGTCCGTGTACAGTGACCTTTACCCTGAATAAACAGGAACTGTGTACAGTGACCCTTACCCTGAATAAACAGGTACAGTGTACAGTGACCCTTACCCTGAATAAACAGGGACCGTGTACAGTGACCCTTAACCTGAATAAACAGGAACCCAGTGCAGTGACTCTTACACTGAATAAACAGGGACCGTGTACAGTGACCCTTACCCTGAATAAACAGGGACTGTGTACAGTGACCCTTTACCTGAATAAACAGGGACCGTGTACAGTGACCCTTACCCTGAATAAACAGGGACTGTGTACAGTGATCCTTACCCTGGATAAACAGAGACTGTGTACAGTGACCCTTACCCGGAATAAACAGGGACCGTGTACAGTGACCCTTACCCGGAATAAACAGGTACAGTGCACAGTGACCCTTATCCTGAATAAACAGGGACAGTGTACAGTGACCCTTACCCTGAATAAACAGGTACAGTGTACAGTGACCCTTACCCTGAATAAACAGGGCCCGTGTACAGTGACCCTTACCCTGAATAAACAGGTACAGTGTACAGTGATCCTTATCCTGAATAAACAGGGACAGTGTACAGTGACCCTTACCCTGAATAAACAGGTACAGTGTACAGTGACCCTTACCCTGAGTAAACAGGTAGAGTGTACAGTGACCCTTATCCTGAATAAACGGTACAGTGTACAGTGACCCTTATCCTGAATAAACAGGGACCTTGTACAGTGACCCTTACCCTGAATAAACAGGTACAGTGTACAGTGACCTTTACCCTGAATAAACAGGAACTGTGTACAGTGACCCTTACCCTGAATAAACAGGTACTGTGTACAGTGACCCTTATCCTGAATAAACTGGGTCCGTGTACAGTGACCCTTGCCCTGAATAAACAGGGACTGTATACAGTGACCCTTACACTGAATAAACAGGGACCGTGCATAGTGACCCTTACCCTGAATAAACAGGGACCGTGTACAGTGACCCTTACCCTGAATAAACAGGGACTGTGTACAGTGACCCTTACCCTGAATAAACAGGGACCGTGTACAGTGACCCTTACCCTGAATAAACAGGTACAGTGTACAGTGACCCTTACCCTGAATAAACAGTGTCCGTGTACAGTGAACCTTACCTTGAATAAACAGGGACCGCGTACAATGACCCTTACCCTGAGTAAACAGGTAGAGTGTACAGTGACCCTTATCCTGAATAAACAGGTACAGTGTACAGTGACCCTTACCCTGAATAAACAGGGACTGTGTACAGTGACGGTTACCCTAAATAAACAGGGACCCTGTACAGTGACCCTTACCCTGAATAAACAGGGACCGTGTACAGTGACCCTTACCCTAAATAAACAGGGACCCTGTACAGTGACCCTTACCCTGAGTAAACAGGGACCGTGTACAGTGACACTTACCCTGAATAAACAGGTACAGTATAGTGACCCTTACCCTGCTGAATAAACAGGGTCCGTGTACAGTGACCCTTACCCTGAATAAACAGGGACTGTGTACAGTGACCCTTACCCTGAATAAACAGGGACTGTGTACAGTGACCCTTACCCTGAATAAACAGGGACCGTGTACAGTGACCCTTACCCTGAATAAACAGGGACCCTGTACAGTGACCCTTACCCTGAATAAACAGGGTCCCTGTACAGTGACCCTTACCCTGAATAAACAGGGACTGTGTACAGTGACCCTTACCCTGAATAAACAGGGTCCCTGTACAGTGACCCTTACCCTGAATAAACAGGGACTGTGTACAGTGACCCTTACCCTGAATAAACAGGGTCCGTGTACATTGACCCTTACCCTGAATAAACAGGGACCGTGTACAGTGACCCTTACCCTGAATAAACAGGGACCGTGTACAGTGACTCTTAACCTGAATAAACAGGTACAGTGTACAGTGACCCTTACCCTGAATAAACAGTGTCCGTGTACAGTGAACCTTACCTTGAATAAACAGGGACAGTGTACAGTGACCCTTACCCTGAATAAACAGGTACAGTGTACAGTGACCCTTACCCTGAATAAACAGGGACTGTGTACAGTGACGGTTACCCTGAATAAACAGGGACCATGTACAGTGACCCTTACCCTGAATAAACAGGGACCCTGTACAGTCACCCTTTCCCTGAATAAACAGGGACCGTGTACAGTGACCCTTACCCTGAATAAACAGGGACTGTGTACAGTGCCCCTTACCCTGAATAAACAGGGACCGTGTACAGTGACCCTTACCCTGAATAAACAGGTACAGTGTACAGTGCCCCTTACCCTGAATAAACAGGGACTGTGTACAGTGACCCTTACCCTGAATAAACAGGGACCGTGTACAGTGACCCTTTACCTGAATAAACAGGGACCGTGTACAGTGACCCTTACCCTGAATAAACAGGGACTGTGTACAGTGATCCTTACCCTGAATAAACAGAGACTGTGTACAGTGACCCTTACCCTGATTAAACAGGGACCGTGTACAGTGACCCTTACCCTGAATAAACAGGTACAGTGTACAGTGACCCTTACCCGGAATAAACAGGGACCGTGTACAGTGACCCTTACCCGGAATAAACAGGTACAGTGCACAGTGACCCTTATCCTGAATAAACAGGGACAGTGTACAGTGACCCTTACCCTGAATAAACAGGTACAGTGTACAGTGACCCTTACCCTGAATAAACAGGGCCCGTGTACAGTGACCCTTACCCTGAATAAACAGGTACAGTGTACAGTGATCCTTATCCTGAATAAACAGGGACAGTGTACAGTGACCCTTACCCTGAGTAAACAGGTAGAGTGTAGTGACCCTTATCCTGAATAAACGGTACAGTGTACAGTGACCCTTATCCTGAATAAACAGGGACCTTGTACAGTGACCCTTACCCTGAATAAACAGGTACAGTGTACAGTGACCCTTACCCTGAATAAACTGGGTCCGTGTACAGTGACCTTTACCCTGAATAAACAGGAACTGTGTACAGTGACCCTTGCCCTGAATAAACAGGGACTGTGTACAGTGACCCTTACCCTGAATAAACAGGGACCGTGAACAGTGACACTTACCCTGAATAAACAGGTACAGTATACAGTGACCCTTACCCTGCTGAATAAACAGGGACCGTGTACAGTGACCCTTACACTTAATAAACAGGGACCGTGCATAGTGACCCTTACCCTGAATAAACAGGGACCTTGTACAGTGACCCTTACCCTGAATAAACAGGTACAGTGTACAGTGACCCTTACCCTGAATAAACAGGTACAGTGTACAGTGAACCTTACCCTGAATAAACAGGGACCGCGTACAGTGACCCTTACCCTGAGTAAACAGGTAGAGTGTACAGTGACCCTTATCCTGAATAAACAGGTACAGTGTACAGTGACCCTTACCCTGAATAAACAGGGACTGTGTACAGTGACGGTTACCCTAAATAAACAGGGACCCTGTACAGTGACCCTTACCCTAAATAAACAGGGACCCTGTACAGTGACCCTTACCCTGAGTAAACAGGGACCGTGTACAGTGACACTTACCCTGAATAAACAGGTACAGTATAGTGACCCTTACCCTGCTGAATAAACAGGGTCCGTGTACAGTGACCCTTACCCTGAATAAACAGGGACTGTGTACAGTGACCCTTACCCTGAATAAACAGGGACTGTGTACAGTGACCCTTACCCTGAATAAACAGGGACCGTGTACAGTGACCCTTACCCTAAATAAACAGGGACCCTGTACAGTGACCCTTACCCTGAGTAAACAGGGACCGTGTACAGTGACACTTACCCTGAATAAACAGGTACAGTATAGTGACCCTTACCCTGCTGAATAAACAGGGTCCGTGTACAGTGACCCTTACCCTGAATAAACAGGGACTGTGTACAGTGACCCTTACCCTGAATAAACAGGGACTGTGTACAGTGACCCTTACCCTGAATAAACAGGGACCGTGTACAGTGACCCTTACCCTGAATAAACAGGGACTGTGTACAGTGACCCTTACCCTAAATAAACAGGGACCCTGTACAGTGACCCTTACCCTGAGTAAACAGGGACCGTGTACAGTGACACTTACCCTGAATAA
Organism: Squalus acanthias; assembly: GCA_030390025.1. Classification (NCBI taxonomy): domain Eukaryota; kingdom Metazoa; phylum Chordata; class Chondrichthyes; order Squaliformes; family Squalidae; genus Squalus; species Squalus acanthias. Next base: position 75,922 of record JASTWF010000085.1, read on the forward strand.
ACAGGTACAGTATAGTGACCCTTACCCTGCTGAATAAACAGGGTCCGTGTACATTGACCCTTACCCTGAATAAACAGGGACCGTGTACAGTGACCCTTACCCTGAATAAACAGGGACCGTGTACAGTGACTCTTAACCTGAATAAACAGGTACAGTGTACAGTGACCCTTACCCTGAATAAACAGTGTCCGTGTACAGTGAACCTTACCTTGAATAAACAGGGACCGTGTACAGTGACCCTTACCCTGAATAAACAGGTACAGTGTACAGTGACCCTTACCCTGAATAAACAGGGACAGTGTACAGTGACCCTTATCCTGAATAAACAGGGACCGTGTACAGTGACGGTTACCCTGAATAAACAGGGACCATGTACAGTGACCCTTACCCTGAATAAACAGGGACTGTGTACAGTGACCCTTTACCTGAATAAACAGGGACCGTGTACAGTGACCCTTACCCTGAATAAACAGGGACTGTGTACAGTGACCCTTACCCTGATTAAACAGGGACCGTGTACAGTGACCCTTACCCTGAATAAACAGGTACAGTGTACAGTGACCCTTACCCTGAATAAACTGGGTCCGTGTACAGTGACCTTTACCCTGAATAAACAGGGACCGTGCATAGTGACCCTTACCCTGAATAAACAGGGACCGTGTACAGTGACACTTACCCTGAATAAACAGGTACAGTATACAGTGACCCTTACCCTGCTGAATAAACAGGGACCGTGTACAGTGACCCTTACCCTGAATAAACAGGGACCATGCATAGTGACCCTTACCCTGAATAAACAGGGACCGTGTACAGTGACCCTTACCCTGAATAAACAGTGTCCGTGTACAGTGAACCTTACCTTGAATAAACAGGGACTGTGTACAGTGACCCTTACCCTGAATAAACAGGAACCCAGTACAGTGACCCTTACCCTGAATAAACAGGGACCATGTGCAGTGACCCATACCCTGATTAAACAGGGACCGTGTACAGTGACTCTTACCCTGAATAAACGGGGACCGTGTATAGTGACCCTTACCCTGAATAAACAGGGACTGTGTACAGTGGCCCTTACCCTGAATAAACAGGGACCGTGTACAGTGACCCTTACCCTGAATAAACAGTGTCCGTGTGCAGTGAACCTTACCTTGAATAAACAGGGACCGTGTACAGTGACCCTTACCCTGAATAAACAGGTACAGTGTACAGTGACCCTTACCCTGAATAAACAGTGTCCGTGTACAGTGACCCTTACCCTGAGTAAACAGGTAGAGTGTACAGTGACCCTTATCCTGAATAAACGGTACAGTGTACAGTGACCCTTATCCTGAATAAACAGGGACCTTGTACAGTGACCCTTACCCTGAATAAACAGGTACAGTGTACAGTGACCCTTACCCTGAATAAACTGGGTCCGTGTACAGTGACCTTTACCCTGAATAAACAGGAACTGTGTACAGTGACCCTTACCCTGAATAAACAGGTACTGTGTACAGTGACCCTTATCCTGAATAAACTGGGTCCGTGTACAGTGACCCTTGCCCTGAATAAACAGGGACTGTGTACAGTGACCCTTACCCTGAATAAACAGGGACCGTGTACAGTGACACTTACCCTGAATAAACAGGTACAGTATACAGTGACCCTTACCCTGCTGAATAAACAGGGACCGTGTACAGTGACCCTTACACTGAATAAACAGGGACCGTGCATAGTGACCCTTACCCTGAATAAACAGGGACCGTGTACAGTGACCCTTACCCTGAATAAACAGTGTCCGTGTACAGTGAACCTTACCTTGAATAAACAGGGACTGTGTACAGTGACCCTTACCCTGAGTAAACAGGTAGAGTGTACAGTGACCCTTATCCTGAATAAACGGTACAGTGTACAGTGACCCTTATCCTGAATAAACAGGGACCTTGTACAGTGACCCTTACCCTGAATAAACAGGTACAGTGTACAGTGACCCTTACCCTGAATAAACAGGGACTGTGTACAGTGACGGTTACCCTGAATAAACAGGGACCGTGTACAGTGACCCTTACCCTGAATAAACAGGGACCGTGTACAGTGACCCTTACCCTGAATAAACAGGGACACTGTACAGTGCCCCTTACCCTGAATAAACAGGGACACTGTACAGTGACCCTTACCCTGAATAAACAGTGTCCGTGTACAGTGAACCTTACCTTGAATAAACAGGGACCGCGTACAGTGACCCTTACCCTGAGTAAACAGGTAGAGTGTACAGTGACCCTTATCCTGAATAAACAGGTACAGTGTACAGTGACCCTTACCCTGAATAAACAGGGACTGTGTACAGTGACGGTTACCCTAAATAAACAGGGACCCTGTACAGTGACCCTTACCCTGAATAAACAGGGACCGTGTACAGTGACCCTTACCCTAAATAAACAGGGACCCTGTACAGTGACCCTTACCCTGAGTAAACAGGGACCGTGTACAGTGACACTTACCCTGAATAAACAGGTACAGTATAGTGACCCTTACCCTGCTGAATAAACAGGGTCCGTGTACAGTGACCCTTACCCTGAATAAACAGGGACTGTGTACAGTGACCCTTACCCTGAATAAACAGGGACCCTGTACAGTGACCCTTACCCTGAATAAACAGGGTCCCTGTACAGTGACTCTTAACCTGAATAAACAGGTACAGTGTACAGTGACCCTTACCCTGAATAAACAGTGTCCGTGTACAGTGAACCTTACCTTGAATAAACAGGGACCGTGTACAGTGACCCTTACCCTGAATAAACAGGGACTGTGTACAGTGACCCTTACCCTGAATAAACAGGGACCGTGTACAGTGACCCTTACCCTGAATAAACAGGGACTGTGTACAGTGACCCTTACCCTGAATAAACAGGGACCGTGTACAGTGACCCTTACCCTGAATAAACAGGGACCCTGTACAGTGACCCTTACCCTGAATAAACAGGGTCCCTGTACAGTGACCCTTACCCTGAATAAACAGGGACTGTGTACAGTGACCCTTACCCTGAATAAACAGGGTCCGTGTACATTGACCCTTACCCTGAATAAACAGGGACCGTGTACAGTGACCCTTACCCTGAATAAACAGGGACCGTGTACAGTGACTCTTAACCTGAATAAACAGGTACAGTGTACAGTGACCCTTACCCTGAATAAACAGTGTCCGTGTACAGTGAACCTTACCTTGAATAAACAGGGACCGTGTACAGTGACCCTTACCCTGAATAAACAGGGACCCTGTACAGTGACCCTTACCCTGAATAAACAGGGACTGTGTACAGTGACCCTTACCCTGAATAAACAGGGACCGTGTACAGTGACCCTTACCCTGAATAAACAGGTACAGTGTACAGTGACCCTTACCCTGAATAAACAGGTACAGTGTACAGTGACCCTTACCCTGAATAAACAGGAACCGTGCATAGTGACCCTTACCCTGAATAAACAGGGACCCTGTACAGTGACCCTTACCCTGAATAAACTGGGTCCGTGTACAGTGACCTTTACCCTGAATAAACAGGGACTGTGTACAGTGACCCTTACCCTGAATAAACAGGGACCGTGTACAGTGACACTTACCCTGAATAAACAGGTACAGTGTACAGTGACCCTTACCCTGAATAAACAGGGACCGTGTACAGTGACCCTTACCCTGAATAAACAGGGACCGTGTACAGTGACACTTACCCTGAATAAACAGGTACAGTATACAGTGACCCTTACCCTGCTGAATAAACAGGGACCGTGTACAGTGACCCTTACCCTGAATAAACAGGGACCATGCATAGTGACCCTTACCCTGAATAAACAGGGACCGTGTACAGTGACCCTTACCCTGAATAAACAGTGTCCGTGTACAGTGAACCTTACCTTGAATAAACAGGGACTGTGTACAGTGACCCTTACCCTGAGTAAACAGGTAGAGTGTACAGTGACCCTTATCCTGAATAAACGGTACAGTGTACAGTGACCCTTATCCTGAATAAACAGGGACCTTGTACAGTGACCCTTACCCTGAATAAACAGGGACCCTGTACAGTCACCCTTTCCCTGAATAAACAGGGACCGTGTACAGTGACCCTTACCCTGAATAAACAGGGATCCTGTACAGTGCCCCTTACCCTGAATAAACAGGGACCGTGTACAGTGACCCTTACCCTGAATAAACAGGTACAGTGTACAGTGACCCTTATCCTGAATAAACAGGGACCGTGTACAGTGACCCTTACCCTGAATAAACAGGTACCGTGTACAGTGACCCTTACCCTGAATAAACAGGGACCATGTGCAGTGACCCATACCCTGATTAAACAGGGACCGTGTACAGTGACTCTTACCCTGAATAAACGGGGACCGTGTATAGTGACCCTTACCCTGAATAAACAGGGACTGTGTACAGTGGCCCTTACCCTGAATAAACAGGGACCGTGTACAGTGACCCTTACCCTGAATAAACAGTGTCCGTGTGCAGTGAACCTTACCTTGAATAAACAGGGACCGTGTACAGTGACCCTTACCCTGAATAAACAGGTACAGTGTACAGTGACCCTTATCCTGAATAAACAGGGACCGTGTACAGTGACCCTTACCCGGAATAAACAGGTACAGTGTACAGTGACCCTTATCCTGAATAAACAGGGACAGTGTACAGTGACCCTTACCCTGAATAAACAGGAACCCAGTGCAGTGACTTTTACACTGAAAAAACAGGGACCGTGTACAATGACCCTTACCCTGAATAAACAGGGACCGTGTACAGTGACCCTTACCCTGCTGAATAAAAAGGGACCCTGTACAGTGACCCTTCCCCTGAATAAACAGGTACAGTGTACAGTGACCCTTACCCTGAATAAACAGGGACCTTGTACAGTGACCCTTACCCGGAATAAACAGGTACAGTGTACAGTGACCCTTACCCGGAATAAACAGGGACCGTATACAGTGACCCTTACCCTGAATAAACACGGACCGTGTACAGTGACCCTTACCCTGAATAAACAGGGACCGTGTACAGTGATCCTTACCCTGAATAAACAGGAACTGTGTACAGTGACCCTTACCCAGAATAAACAGGGACCCTGTACAGTGACCCTTACCCTGAATAAACAGGGACCGTGTACAGTGACCCTTACCCTGAATAAACAGGTACCGTGTACAGTGACCCTTACCCTGAATAAACACGGACCCTTTACACTGACCCTTACCCTGAATAAACAGGGACCATGTGCAGTGACCCATACCCTGATTAAACAGGGACTGTGTACAGTGACCCTTTACCTGAATAAACAGGGACCGTGTACAGTGACCCTACCCTGAATAAACAGGGACCGGGTACAGTGACCCTTACCCTGAATAAACAGGGAACGTGTATAGTGACCCTTACCCTGAATAAACACGGACCGTGTATAGTGACCCTTACCCTGAATAAACAGGGACCGTGTACAGTGACCCTTACCCTGAATAAACAGTGTCCGTGTGCAGTGAACCTTACCTTGAATAAACAGGGACCGTGTACAGTGACCCTTACCCTGAATAAACAGGTACAGTGTACAGTGACCCTTATCCTGAATAAACAGGGACCGTGTACAGTGACCCTTACCCTGAATAAACAGTGTCCGTGTACAGTGAACCTTACCTTGAATAAACAGGGACCGTGTACAGTGACCCTTACCCTGAATAAACAGGTACAGTGTACAGTGACCCTTATCCTGAATAAACAGGGACAGTGTACAGTGACCCTTACCCTGAATAAACAGGTACAGTGTACAGTGACCCTTACCCTGAATAAACTGGGTCCGTGTACAGTGACCTTTACCCTGAATAAACAGGAACTGTGTACAGTGACCCTTACCCTGACTAAACAGGTACAGTGTACAGTGACCATTACCCTGAATAAACAGTGTCCGTGTACAGTGAACCTTACCTTGAATAAACAGGGACCGTGTACAGTGACCCTTACCCTGAATAAACAGGAACGCATATAGTGACCCTTACCCTGAATAAACAGGGACCGTGTACAGTGACTCTTACCCTGAATAAACAGGGACCGTGTACAGTGACCCTTACCCTGAATAAACAGGGTCCGTGTACAGTGACCCTTACCCTGAATAAACAGGAACGCATATAGTGACCTTTACCCTGAATAAACAGGGTCCGTGTGCAGTGACCCTTATCTTGAATAAACAGGGACTCTGTACAGTGACCCTTACCCTGAATAAACAGGGACTGTGTACAGTGACCCTTACCCTGAATAAACACGGACCATGTACCGTGACCCTTACCGTGAAAAAACAGGGACCATGTACAGTGACCCTTAACTGATTAAACAGGGACCGTGTACAGTGACCCTTACCCTGAATAAACAGGGTCCGTGTACAGTGACCCTTACCCTGAATAAACAGGAACGCATATAGTGACCCTTACCCTGAACAAACAGGGACTGTGTACAGTGACCCTTACCCTGAACAAACAGGGACCGTGTACAGTGACTCTTACCCTGAATAAACAGGGACCGTGTACAGTGACCCTTACCCTGAATAAACAGGAACTGTGTACAGTGACCCTTACCCTGAATAAACAGGGACCCTGTACAGTGACCCTTACCCTGAATAAACAGCGACCGTGTACAGTGACCCTTACCCTGAATAAACAGGCACTGTGTACAGTGACCCTTACCCTGATTAAACACGGACCCTTTACACTGACCGTTACCCTGAATAAACAGGTACCGTGTACAGTGACCCTTACCCTGAATAAACAGGAACCCAGTACAGTGACCCTTACCCTGAATAAACAGGGACCATGTGCATTGACCCATACCCTGATTAAACAGGGACCGTGTACAGTGACTCTTACCCTGAATAAACAGGGACCGTGTATAGTGACCCTTACCCTGAATAAACAGGGACTGTGTACAGTGACCCTTACCCTGAATAAACAGGGACCGTGTACAGTGACCCTTACCCGGAATAAACAGGTACAGTGTACAGTGACCCTTACCCTGAATAAACACGGACCGTGTACAGTGACCCTTACCCTGAATAAACACGGACCGTGTACAGTGACCCTTACCCGGAATAAACAGGTACAGTGTACAGTGACCCTTATCCTAAATAAACAGGGACTGTGTACAGTGACCCTTACCCTGCTGAATAAAAAGGGACCCTGTACAGTGACCCTTACACTGAATAAACAGGGACCGTGTACAGTGACCCTTACACTGAATAAACAGGGACCGTGTACAGTGACCCTTACCCTGAATAAACAGGGACCTTGTACAGTGACCCTTACCCGGAATAAACACGGACCGTGTACAGTGACCCTTACCCTGAATAAACACGGACCGTGTACAGTGACCCTTACACTGAATAAACAGGGACCGTATACAGTGACCCTTACCCTGAATAAACAGGGTCCGTGTACAGTGACCCTTACCCTGAATAAACAGGAACGCATATAGTGACCCTTACCCTGAATAAACAGGGACCGTGTACAGTGATCCTTACCCTGAATAAACAGGGACCATGTGCAGTGACCCATACCCTGATTAAACAGGGACCGTGTACAGTGACTCTTACCCTGAATAAACAGGGACCGTGTACAGTGACCCTTACCCTGAATAAACAGGAACCCAGTACAGTGACCCTTACCCTGAATAAACACGGACCGTGTATAGTGACCCTTACCCTGAATAAACAGGGACTGTGTACAGTGACCCTTACCCTGAATAAACAGGGACCGTGTACAGTGACCCTTACCCTGAATAAACAGTGTCCGTGTGCAGTGAACCTTACCTTGAATAAACAGGGACCGTGTACAGTGACCCTTACCCTGAATAAACAGGTACAGTGTACAGTGACCCTTATCCTGAATAAACAGGGACCGTGTACAGTGACCCTTACCCTGAATAAACAGTGTCCGTGTACAGTGAACCTTACCTTGAATAAACAGGGACCGTGTACAGTGACCCTTATCCTGAATAAACAGGTACAGTGTGCAGTGACCCTTATCCTGAATAAACAGGGACAGTGTACAGTGACCCTTACCCTGAATAAACAGGTACAGTGTACAGTGACCCTTACCCTGAATAAACTGGGTCCGTGTACAGTGACCCTTACCCTGAATAAACAGGAACTGTGTACAGTGACCCTTACCCTGAATAAACAGGTACAGTGTACAGTGACCCTTACCCTGAATAAACAGTGTCCGTGTACAGTGAACCTTACCTTGAATAAACAGGGACCGTGTACAGTGACCCTTACCCTGAATAAACAGGTACAGTGTACAGTGACCCTTATCCTTAATAAACAGGGACAGTGTACAGTGACCCTTACCCTGAATAAACAGGTACAGTGTACAGTGACCCTTACCCTGAATAAACTGGGTCCGTGTACAGTGACCTTTACCCTGAATAAACAGGAACTGTGTACAGTGACCCTTACCCTGAATAAACAGGTACAGTGTACAGTGACCCTTACCCTGAATAAACAGGGACCGTGTACAGTGACCCTTAACCTGAATAAACAGGAACCCAGTGCAGTGACTCTTACACTGAATAAACAGGGACCGTGTACAGTGACCCTTAACCTGAATAAACAAGAACCCAGTACAGTGACCCTAACACTGAATAAACACGGACCGTGTACAGTGACCCTTACCCTGAATAAACAGGGACCGTGCATAGTGACCCTTACCATGAATAAACAGGGACCGTGTACAGTGACCCTTACCCTGAATAAACAGGAACCCAGTACAGAGACCCTAAAACTGAATAAACACGGACCGTGTACAGTGACCCTTACCCTGCTGAATAAACAGAGACTGTGTACAGTGACCCTTACCCTGATTAAACAGGGACCGTGTACAGTGACCCTTACCCTGAATAAACAGGTACAGTGTACAGTGACCCTTATCCTGAATAAACAGGGACTGTGTACAGTGACCCTTACCCTGAATAAACAGGGACACTGTACAGTGACCCATACCCTGAATAAACAGGGACTGTGTACAGTGACCCTTTACCTGAATAAACAGGGACAGTGTACAGTGACCCTTACCCTGAATAAACAGGTACAGTGTACAGTGACCCTTACCCTGAATAAACTGGGTCCGTGTACAGTGACCTTTACCCTGAATAAACAGGAACTGTGTACAGTGACCCTTACCCTGAATAAACAGGTACAGTGTACAGTGACCCTTATCCTGAATAAACTGGGTCCGTGTACAGTGACCCTTGCCCTGAATAAACAGGGACTGTGTACAGTGACCCTTACCCTGAATAAACAGGGACCGTGTACAGTGACACTTACCCTGAATAAACAGGTACAGTATACAGTGACCCTTACCCTGCTGAATAAACAGGGACCGTGTACAGTGACCCTTACACTGAATAAACAGGGACCGTGCATAGTGACCCTTACCCTGAATAAACAGGGACCGTGTACAGTGACCCTTACCCTGAATAAACAGTGTCCGTGTACAGTGAACCTTACCTTGAATAAACAGGGACTGTGTACAGTGACCCTTACCCTGAGTAAACAGGTAGAGTGTACAGTGACCCTTATCCTGAATAAACGGTACAGTGTACAGTGACCCTTATCCTGAATAAACAGGGACCTTGCACAGTGACCCTTACCCTGAATAAACAGGTACAGTGTACAGTGACCCTTACCCTGAATAAACAGGGACCGTGTACAGTGACCCTTACCCTGAATAAACAGGGTCCGTGTACAGTGACCCTTACCCTGAATAAACAGGGACTGTGTACAGTGACCCTTTACCTGAATAAACAGGGACCGTGTACAGTGACCCTTACCCTGAATAAACAGGGACTGTGTACAGTGACCCTTACCCTGATTAAACAGGGACCGTGTACAGTGACCCTTATCCTGAATAAACAGGTACAGTGTACAGTGACCCTTACCCTGAATAAACAGGTACAGTGTACAGTGACCCTTACCCTGAATAAACTGGGTCCGTGTACAGTGACCTTTACCCTGAATAAACAGGGACCTTGCACTGTGACCCTTACCCTGAATAAACAGGTACAGTGTACAGTGACCCTTACCCTGAATAAACTGGGTCCGTGTACAGTGACCCTTACCCTGAATAAACAGGTACAGTGTACAGTGACCCTTACCCTGAATAAACAGGGACTGTGTACAGTGACGGTTACCCTGAATAAACAGGGACCATGTACAGTGACCCTTACCCTGAATAAACAGGGACTGTGTACAGTGACCCTTTACCTGAATAAACAGGGTCCGTGTACAGTGACCCTTACCCTGAATAAACAGGGACTGTGTACAGTGACCCTTACCCTGATTAAACAGGGACCGTGTACAGTGACCCTTACCCTGAATAAACAGGTACAGTGTACAGTGACCCTTATCCTGAATAAACAGGGACCGTGTACAGTGACCCTTACCCGGAATAAACAGGTACAGTGTACAGTGACCCTTACCCTGAATAAACAGGTACAGTGTACAGTGACCCTTACCCTGAATAAACTGGGTCCGTGTACAGTGACCTATACCCTGAATAAACAGGGACTGTGTACAGTGACCCTTACCCTGAATAAACAGGGACCGTGTACAGTGACCCTTAACCTGAATAAACAGGAACCCAGTGCAGTGACTCTTACACTGAATAAACAGGGACCGTGTACAGTGACCCTTACCCTGAATAAACAAGAACCCAGTACAGTGACCCTAACACTGAATAAACACGGACCGTGTACAGTGACCCTTACCCTGAATAAACAGGGACCGTGCATAGTGACCCTTACCATGAATAAACAGGGACCGTGTACAGTGACCCTTACCCTGAATAAACAGGAACCCAGTACAGAGACCCTAAAACTGAATAAACACGGACCGTGTACAGTGACCCTTACCCTGCTGAATAAACAGAGACTGTGTACAGTGACCCTTACCCTGATTAAACAGGGACCGTGTACAGTGACCCTTACCCTGAATAAACAGGTACAGTGTACAGTGACCCTTATCCTGAATAAACAGGGACTGTGTACAGTGACCCTTACCCTGAATAAACAGGGACACTGTACAGTGACCCATACCCTGAATAAACAGGGACTGTGTACAGTGACCCTTTACCTGAATAAACAGGGACAGTGTACAGTGACCCTTACCCTGAATAAACAGGTACAGTGTACAGTGACCCTTACCCTGAATAAACTGGGTCCGTGTACAGTGACCTTTACCCTGAATAAACAGGAACTGTGTACAGTGACCCTTACCCTGAATAAACAGGTACAGTGTACAGTGACCCTTATCCTGAATAAACTGGGTCCGTGTACAGTGACCCTTGCCCTGAATAAACAGGGACTGTGTACAGTGACCCTTACCCTGAATAAACAGGGACCGTGTACAGTGACACTTACCCTGAATAAACAGGTACAGTATACAGTGACCCTTACCCTGCTGAATAAACAGGGACCGTGTACAGTGACCCTTACACTGAATAAACAGGGACCGTGCATAGTGACCCTTACCCTGAATAAACAGGGACCGTGTACAGTGACCCTTACCCTGAATAAACAGTGTCCGTGTACAGTGAACCTTACCTTGAATAAACAGGGACTGTGTACAGTGACCCTTACCCTGAGTAAACAGGTAGAGTGTACAGTGACCCTTATCCTGAATAAACGGTACAGTGTACAGTGACCCTTATCCTGAATAAACAGGGACCTTGCACAGTGACCCTTACCCTGAATAAACAGGGACAGTGTACAGTGACCCTTACCCTGAATAAACAGGGACTGTGTACAGTGACCCTTACCCTGAATAAACAGGTACAGTGTACAGTGACTCTTACCCTGAATAAACAGGGACTGTGTACAGTGACCCTTTACCTGAATAAACAGGGACCGTGTACAGTGACCCTTACCCTGAATAAACAGGGACTGTGTACAGTGACCCTTACCCTGAATAAACAGGGACTGTGTACAGTGACCCTTTACCTGAATAAACAGGGACCGTGTACAGTGACCCTTACCCTGAATAAACAGGGACTGTGTACAGTGACCCTTTACCTGAATAAACAGGGACTGTGTACAGTGACCCTTACCCTGAATAAACAGGGACTGTGTACAGTGACCCTTTACCTGAATAAACAGGGACCGTGTACAGTGACCCGTACCCTGAATAAACAGGGACTGTGTACAGTGACCCTTACCCTGATTAAACAGGGACCGTGTACAGTGACCCTTATCCTGAATAAACAGGTACAGTGTACAGTGACCCTTACCCTGAATAAACAGGTACAGTGTACAGTGACCCTTACCCTGAATAAACAGGTACAGTGTACAGTGACCCTTACCCTGAATAAACTGGGTCCGTGTACAGTGACCTTTACCCTGAATAAACAGGGACCTTGCACAGTGACCCTTACCCTGAATAAACAGGTACAGTGTACAGTGACCCTTACCCTGAATAAACAGGGACTGTGTACAGTGACGGTTACCCTGAATAAACAGGGACCATGTACAGTGACCCTTTACCTGAATAAACAGGGACTGTGTACAGTGACCCTTACCCTGAATAAACAGGTACAGTGTACAGTGACCCTTACCCTGAATAAACAGGGACTGTGTACAGTGACGGTTACCCTGAATAAACAGGGACCATGTACAGTGACCCTTTACCTGAATAAACAGGGACTGTGTACAGTGACCCTTACCCTGATTAAACAGGGACCGTGTACAGTGACCCTTACCCTGAATAAACAGGTACAGTGTACAGTGACCCTTACCCGGAATAAACAGGTACAGTGTACAGTGACCCTTACCCTGAATAAACAGGTACAGTGTACAGTGACCCTTACCCTGAATAAACTGGGTCCGTGTACAGTGACCTTTACCCTGAATAAACAGGGACTGTGTACAGTGACCCTTACCCTGAATAAACAGGGACCGTGTACAGTGACACTTACCCTGAATAAACAGGTACAGTATACAGTGACCCTTACCCTGCTGAATAAACAGGGACCGTGTACAGTGACCCTTACCCTGAATAAACAGGGACTGTGTACAGTGACCCTTACCCTGATTAAACAGGGACCGTGTACAGTGACCCTTACCCTGAATAAACAGGTACAGTGTACAGTGACCCTTATCCTGAATAAACAGGGACCGTGTACAGTGACCCTTACCCGGAATAAACAGGTACAGTGTACAGTGACCCTTACCCTGAATAAACAGGTACAGTGTACAGTGACCCTTACCCTGAATAAACTGGGTCCGTGTACAGTGACCTTTACCCTGAATAAACAGGGACTGTGTACAGTGACCCTTACCCTGAATAAACAGGGACCGTGTACAGTGACACTTACCCTGAATAAACAGGTACAGTATACAGTGACCCTTACCCTGCTGAATAAACAGGGACCGTGTACAGTGACCCTTACCCTGAATAAACAGGGTCCCTGTACAGTGACCCTTACCCTGAATAAACAGGGTCCGTGTACATTGACCCTTACCCTGAATAAACAGGGACCATGTGCAGTGACCCTTACCCTGATTAAACAGGGACCGTGTACAGTGACTCTTAACCTGAATAAACAGGTACAGTATACAGTGACCCTTACCCTGCTGAATAAACAGGGTCCCTGTACAGTGACCCTTACCCTGAATAAACAGGGACCTTGTACAGTGACCCTTACCCTGCTGAATAAACAGGGTCCGTGTACAGTGACCCTTACCCTGATTAAACAGGGACCGTGTACAGTGACCCTTACCCTGAATAAACAGGAACGCATATAGTGACCCTTACCCTGAATAAACAGGGACCGTGTACAGTGACCCTTACCCTGAATAAACAGGGACTGTGTACAGTGACCCTTAACCTGAATAAACACGGACCGTGTACAGTGACCCTTACCCTGAATAAACAGGGACCGTGTACAGTGACCCTTACCCTGAATAAACAGGGACCATGTACAGTGACCCTTACCCTGAATAAACAGGGACTGTGTACAGTGACCCTTACCCTGAATAAACAGGGACCGTGTACAGTGACCCTTATCCTGAATAAACAGGTACAGTGTACAGTGACCCTTACCCTGAATAAACAGGTACAGTGTACAGTGACCCTTATCCTGAATAAACAGGAACCCAGTACAGTGACCCTTACCCTGAATAAACAGGGACCGTGTACAGTGACACTTACCCTGAATAAACAGGTACAGTATACAGTGACCCTTACCCTGCTGAATAAACAGGGACCGTGTACAGTGACCCTTACCCTGAATAAACAGGGACTGTGTACAGTGACCCTTACCCTGATTAAACAGGGACCGTGTACAGTGACCCTTACCCTGAATAAACAGGTACAGTGTACAGTGACCCTTATCCTGAATAAACAGGGACCTTGTACAGTGACCCTTACCCGGAATAAACAGGTACAGTGTACAGTGACCCTTACCCTGAATAAACAGGGACCGTGTACAGTGACCCTTACCCTGAATAAACAGGGACCATGCATAGTGACCCTTACCCTGAATAAACAGTGTCCGTGTACAGTGACCCTTACCTTGAATAAACAGGGACTGTGTACAGTGACCCTTACCCTGAGTAAACAGGTAGAGTGTACAGTGACCCTTATCCTGAATAAACAGGTACAGTGTACAGTGACCCTTACCCTGAATAAACAGGGACCTTGTACAGTGACGGTTACCCTAAATAAACAGGGACCGTGTACAGTGACCCTTACCCTGAATAAACAGGGTCCCTGTACAGTGACCCTTACCCTGAATAAACAGGGTCCGTGTACATTGACCCTTACCCTGAATAAACAGGGACCATGTGCAGTGACCCTTACCCTGATTAAACAGGGACCGTGTACAGTGACCCTTACCCTGCTGAATAAACAGGGTCCCTGTACAGTGACCCTTACCCTGATTAAACAGGGTCCGTGTACAGTGACCCTTACCCTGCTGAATAAACAGGGTCCGTGTACAGTGACCCTTACCCTGAATAAACAGGAACGCATATAGTGACCCTTACCCTGAATAAACAGGGACCGTGTACAGTGACCCTTACCGTGAATAAACAGGGACCGTGTACAGTGACTCTTACCCTGAATAAACAGGGACCGTGTGCAGTGACCCTTACCCTGAATAAACAGGGACCGTGTACAGTGACCCTTAACCTGAATAAACACGGACCGTGTACAGTGACCCTTACCCTGAATAAACAGGGACCGTGTACAGTGACCCTTAACCTGAATAAACACGGACCGTGTACAGTGACTCTTACCCTGAATAAACAGGGACCGTGTGCAGTGACCCTTACCCTGAATAAAGAGGGACCGTGTACAGTGACCCTTACCCTGAATAAACAGGGACCGTGTACAGTGACCCTTACCCTGAATAAACAGGAACCCAGTACAGTGACCCTTACCCTGAATAAACAGGAACTGTATACATTGACCCTTACCCTGAATAAACAGAGACTGTGCACAGTGACCCTTACCCTGCTGAATAAACAGGGACTGTGTACAGTGACCCTTACCCTGCTGAATAAACAGGGACTGTGCACAGTGATCCTTACCCTGAATAAACAGGGACCGTGTACAGTGACCCTTACCCTGAATAAACAGGGACCGTGTACAGTGACCCTTACCCTGAATAAACAGGTACAGTGTACAGTGACCCTTATCCTGAATAAACAGGGACCGTGTACAGTGACCCTTACCCGGAATAAACAGGTACAGTGTACAGTGACCCTTACCCTGAATAAACAGGGACCGTGTACAGTGACCCTTACCCTGAATAAACAGGGACAGTGTACAGTGACCCTTACCCTGAATAAACAGGGACCGTGTACAGTGACCCTTACCCTGAATAAACAGGGACCGTGTACAGTGACCCTTACCCTGAATAAACAGGTACAGTGTACAGTGACCCTTATCCTGAATAAACAGGGACCGTGTACAGTGACCCTTACCCGGAATAAACCGGTACAGTGACCCTTACCCTGAATAAACAGGGACCGTGTACAGTGACCCTTACCCTGAATAAACAGGGACAGTGTACAGTGACCCTTACCCTGAATAAACAGGAACCCAGTACAGTGACCCTTACACTGAATAAACAGGGACTGTGTACAGTGACCCTTACCTGAATAAACAGGTACAGTGTACAGTGACCCTTCCTGAATAAACAGGTACAGTGTACAGTGACCCTTACCCTGAATAAACAGGGACCGTGTACAGTGACCCTTACCCTGAATAAACAGGGACTGTGTACAATGACCCTTACCCTGAATAAACAGGGTCCCTGTACAGTGACCCTTACCCTGAATAAACAGGGAACGTGTACAGTGACCCATACCCTGAATAAACAGGGTCCGTGTACAGTGACCCTTACCCTGAATAAACAGGGACTGTGTACAGTGACCCTTACCCTGAATAAACAGGGATTGTGTACAGTGACCCTTACCCTGAACAAACAGGGACTATGTACAGTGACCCTTACCCTGAATAAACAGGGACCCTGTACAGTGACCCTTACCCTGAATAAACAGGGACTGTGTACAGTGACCCTTACCCTGAATAAACAGGGATTGTGTACAGTGACCCTTACCCTGAACAAACAGGGACTATGTACAGTGACCCTTACCCTGAATAAACAGGGACCCTGTACAGTGACCCTTACCCTGAATAAACAGGGACTGTGAACAGTGACCCTGACCCTGAATAAACAGGGACTATGTACAGTGACCCTTACCCTGAATAAACAGGGACCCTGTACAGTGACCCTTACCCTGAATAAACAGGGACTGTGAACAGTGACCCTGACCCTGAATAAACAGGGACTGTGTACAGTGGCCCTTACCCTGAATAAACAGGTACAGTGTACAGTGACCCATACCCTGAATAAACAGGGTCCGTGTACAGTGACCCTTACCCTGAATAAACAGGGACTGTGTACAGTGACCCTTACCCTGAATAAACAGGGACCCTGTACAGTGACCCTGACCCTGAATAAACAGGGACCGTGTACAGTGACCCTTAACCTGAATAAACAGGGTCCGTGTACAGTGACCCATACCCTGAATAAACAGGGTCCGTGTACAGTGACCCATACCCTGAATAAACAGGGTCCGTGTACAGTGACCCTTACCCTGAATAAACAGGGACTGTGTACAGTGACCCTTACCCTGAATAAACAGGGATTGTGTACAGTGACCCTTACCCTGAACAAACAGGGACAGTGTACAGTGACCCTTACCCTGCTGAATAAACAGGGACTATGTACAGTGACCCTTACCCTGAATAAACAGGGACTGTGTACAGTGACCCTTACCCTGAATAAACAGGGACTGTGTACAGTGACCCATACCCTGAATAAACAGGGTCCGTGTACAGTGACCCTTACCCTGAATAAACAGGGACTGTGTACAGTGACCCTTACCCTGAATAAACAGGGATTGTGTACAGTGACCCTTACCCTGAACAAACAGGGACTGTGTACAGTGACCCTTACCCTGCTGAATAAACAGGGACTATGTACAGTGACCCTTACCCTGAATAAACAGGGACTGTGTACAGTGACCCATACCCTGAATAAACAGGGTCCGTGTACAGTGACCCTTACCCTGAATAAACAGGGACTGTGTACAGTGACCCTTACCCTGAATATACAGGGACTGTGTACAGTGACCCTCACCCTGAATAAACAGGGACTGTGTACAGTAACCCTTACCCTGAATAAACAGTGACTGTGTACAGTGACCCTTACCCTGAATAAACAGGGTCTGTGTACAGTGACCCTTACCCTGAATAAACAGGGACTGTGTACAGTGACTCTTACCCTGACTAAACAGGGTCCGTGTACAGTGACCCTTACCCTGAATAAACAGGGTCCGTGTGCAGTGACCCTTACCCTGAATAAACAGGGTCTGTGTACAGTGACCCTTACCCTGAATAAACAGGGACTGTGTACGTTGACCCTTACCCTGATAAATTTTGAAGACCTCCATGAGTTCTCCTATAGTCCTCCCATTTCCGGAGAAAACAGTCTCAGCCCGATTAATCTTTCCCGATAGTTACCACCTCTCAATTCGGGGCTAACATCTTTGTCAATCTTTTCTGAACTTTCTCCTGTGCTTCAATATCCTTTTGGTAGTGCGGGGACCAGAACGGTGCACAGTGCTCCAGGTGTGGTCTAACACAATGCAACACATGTTCGACAACAATTTAACATTCCCTCCCGGATTTTGTATTCTGTTCCTCTGGAAATGGACCGCCCTCTTTATGCCCTTGTCAATCTGTGCTGCGATTTATGCATCTGTGTTTTTTCCCAGGTCCTCTTTGCTGCTCTGTCCCCTCTGAGTTTCTTACCTTCCAAGGATTAAGTGGCCTCCTTATTTCTCGTTCCAAAATGATCTTCCTCACAATCGCTGCCTTGAATTTCTGTCGCGATTTATCCGCCCACTCTGTACGCCTGTTTATGTCTCCCTGTGTTTTGGTGCAGTACTCCACATTGTTAGCTCTACCCTTCAATCCGACATCCTCTGCAAATTGTCGACACCGCACCTCCAATCTCCGAGTTCAGATCAGTTCTGCGCGCGGCGAACAACAGTGCCCCCCCCCCAGCACAGGTTCCTGCGGGACGCCACTTTCCGCTCGTTCGGCAAACTTCTCGTAACTCTTCCCCTCAACTCCATTTTCCCGCCTCAGCGCCATATCCCTCGCCAGCCTCACCCAACAAAGATCTCGCCATCTCTCAGTCTTGAAAGCTCCAATCGACACCCCTCCAGCCTCAACAGCCGTTTGGGGGGAAGAGAGTTCCAGAGTTCCACTGCCCTGCGTGTGATAAAGTGAGTTCACTCCTGAATGTCGTGGCTCTAACTTTAAGATTACGGTGGCATAGTGGTTAGCACTGTTGCCTCACAGCGCCAGGGACCCGGGTTCGAATCCGGCCCCGGGTGACTGTCTGTGTGGAGTTTGCACATTCTCCCCGTGTCTGCGTGGGTTTCCTCCGGGTGCTCCGGTTTCCTCCCACAGTCCAAAGATGTGCCGGTTAGGTTGATTTGGTTATGATAAATTGACCCTTAGTGTTAGGGGGGATTAAATACGTGGGGTTACGGGGATAGGGTGGGATATGTGTTGGTGCAGGCTCGATGGGCCGAAATGGCCTCTATCTGCATTGTGGTGATTCTGTGATTATGTCCCCTTGATTCCCCCATCAGAGGACATGGGGCGCGATCTTGCCAGCCCTGGGGAGGCGGGTTTGGAGGTGGGACTGCCAGGAAAATGGCAGAATCTGGGGGCGGTTGCCCATCCCGCCCCCAAACCGCCTCTGTGCCATCTTCCCAGGAGGCGGGTACCGACCCGCGCCGGGTCCCGTCTCCTTCGAGGTGGGAAGGGGATTACAGCCACTTAACTGCCTGTTAACAGGTAGTTAACAGGCAGTTAAGAGGATTATCCCCATTTTTCCAACAGAGGCGCGAGCTTCCCGATGTCGGGAAACCCCGCCAGGGTCGCCGAGGCGAGCAGTGGGTCTGCGGGGGTCGGAGGGCTGCAAAAGTGCACTGTGGAGGTAAGTGTGGAGAGGTGAGTATGTGAGGTGAGTGGAAAGTGATAGAAAATGTTTACTTACCTTTGTTTCTTCCTGCAGGCTTCAACCGTTGGGGATGCGGAGACTCTCGCATCTCACCGGCAGAGATGACAGAATGGCTGCTGCATTCTCCAATGCAGCAACCATCTAATTTCTGCTCACAGAAGAGGTTTGATGAGTCTTGAATCCAAGGGGCTGGATTTTCAATGACCCGTGGAGTCGGGTTTGGGGGCGTGCGGTGGGTTAAAGTTGCAGATTCGGGGGTCCCGACCCCATCCCGCCTCCATGCCAGTTTCACTGGAGGCGGGTACCCGACCTGTGCTGGGACCCGACTCCCCGAGGCGGGAAGGGGTTTAGTGACAATTAACTGCCTGTTAACAGGTAGTTAACAGGCAGTTTTTTGGATAATCCCTATTTTGACAGGTGAAATGTGGGCTTCCCGACAGGTGGCAACCACGCCAAGTTATCGGGGCGGACCGTGGGTCTGCAGGGGTTGGAGGGGTCGATATGTCCGGTGGGCAGGTGAGTGATGGGTGCGTGTGTGCAGAGGTAAGTGTGTAAGGTAAGTGCTAAGTGTGGGGAAAAGTTTTACTTACCTTAACTTCCTCCTGCAGGTGTCAGCCCTTCAGTTCTCGGGAGTCAGAAATCTCACCGGTACAGAAAGCAGAAAAGCCGTGGTCCTGTCAAAAACTGCAGCCTTCTGTTTTCTGTGGTGGAATGATTTCTAACTCAGCCTGAGAGGATGGACTGAAGTTAGAAATCATATTGTCAGTATTTGACAGCTTCACAGAGCTGTCAAACGATGACAAAAAAATTTTGACAGATGAATCGTCATACGCTGACGTTCTCTGTAACCGGCTTCCCCTTAATTGGCCTGCTAAGCCCGCTGGGCGGGCTTAACAAGGTCAATCAAGGGAAAATAGCGCGGGTTGGTCACAAGTCGATGGAGGCAGGACTGAAACCCGACAAGCAGCAGTCCCGCCTCCAACGCGCCCCCATTGACAAAATCGCCCCCAAAGTTTCCCTCCATCTACCCTATCGAATCCGTTTAACTTTTTGAACACCTCGATTAGATCACCCCTTATTCTTCTAAACTCAATGGAATACAAGCCTAGTCTATGCAACCTGTCCTCGTAATAAGAACATAAGAAATAGGAGCAGGAGTCGGCCGTACGGCCCCTCGAGCCTGCTCCGCCATTCAATAAGATCGTGGCTGATCATCGCCCTCAACTCCACTTTCCCGCCCGATCTCCATATCCCTCGATTCCCCTAGAGTCCAAAAATCTATCGATCTCAGCCTTGAATATACTCAAAGAATGAGCAGACTGGGGCAGAGAATTCCAAAGATTCACAACTCTCCGAGTGAAGAAATTCCTCCTCATCTCGGTAATGTAACCCTTCTGGACCCAGGATCGGTCTGGTGAATCTGCGCTGCTCCCCCTCCGGGGCCGATATATCCTTCCTGAGGCGCGGGGCCTAGAACTGAACGCTGTGCTCCAGATGGGGATCCGATCAAGGCTGTGTACAACTACAAGTCCCAAGATTCCCCGGTCTCACCTCAGATACTGGGGTCCAGCCTTGTGGATCTCCTCTGATCTGAGTCTGGGGACTGAGCCCCTCCCTTGTGTCTCAGTGACCAGGAGTGGGCAGTGTACACTGGACAGTACGAGTGCCGTTGGGGCGCCCTCCCTCAGCGTTCTGTCTGCTTTGCGGATTGGGGCGAGGCTTTCAATGTTACTCTGGCAGTCCCGAGTATCAAAGTTAACTGCAACTATCCCTCAATTTCCCCCTCTAATCGTACGACAGGGCGAGCATTGCTGATGTCAGCGGTGGCCATGGGACGGGAGGAGACACTCAGCGGGGAAGGGCGGCTTCCCTAACTTGACGCTGAGGGAGGGCGAGAGGAGGCGAGGAAGTCAGCTGGCTTGGTGCTCCAGATTGCGCCCCCGAATTGGAACCGGAGGGCAGTCGGGGCCCATGGAACTGCCCTCCAGTGAGAGCCAGCGCTTTCAGGAAAGGAGGTGGGGCGAGGGGGGAATAGTGCGGGGGGTGGGAAGAGAAAAACTCCTCATGAACAAGGAAGAGTGCAAACCAGTCCCAAAGGACAGGGATTGCACTTCAACACAAGATTCCCATTCCATCCGCCTTCCCCGTTTAACACCTCGAGTACTGTGTACAGTTTTGGTCGCCTCATCTGAGGAAAGATGTTCTTGCCATGGAGGGGGTGCAGCGGCGATTCACCAGGCTGATACCAGGAATGGCGGGATTGACCTATGAGGAGAGACTATGTAGTTTAGGGATGTACACACTGGAGTTTAGAAGATTGAGAGGGGACCTCATAGAAGTGTATAAAATTCTGACAGGTCTAGACAGACTAGATGCAGAAGGAATGTTTCCCTTGGCGGGTGAGAACAGAACTAGAGGACATAATTTAAGGATAAGGGCTAAACCATTTAGGACAGAAATGAGGGGGAATTTCTTCACTCAGAGGGTGGTGAACCTGTGGAACTCATTGCCACAGAGGGCAGTGTACGCCAGCTCATTAAATATATTTAAGAGGGAATTAGATATATTTCTACAGGCAAAAGGGGTTAAGGGTTACGGAGAGAAGGCGGGGACGGGATACTGAATTGGAGGATCAGCCATGATCTCATTAAATGGCGGAGCAGGCTCGAAGTGCCGGATGGCCTACTCCTGCTCCTATCTTCTATGTATCTATGTATCTATGTAATATAACTTTTTGGGTCATCAGAGGAGTGAAGGATGACATTTATGGGCAACAGAGTGTTTTATACCCAGTGTAAGCAAAGATAACACCCAGAATAGATACAGAGTAAAGCTCCCTCTACACTGTCCCATCAAACACTCCCAGGGCAGGTACAGCACAGGGTTAGATTCAGAGTAAAGCTCCCTCTACAATGTCCCATCAAACACTCCCAGGGCAGGTACAGCACAGGGTTAGATATAGAGTAAAGCTCCCTCTACACTGTCCCATCAAACACTCCCAGGGCAGGTACAGCACAGGGTTAGATTCAGAGTAAAGCTCCCTCTACACTGTCTCCATCAAACACTCCCAGGGCAGGTACAGCACGGGGTTAGATACAGAGTAAAGCTCCCTCTACACTGTCCCCATCAAACACTCCCAGGGCAGGAACAGCACGGGTTAGATACAGAGTAAAGCTCCCTCTACACTGTCACATCAAACACTCCCAGGGCAGGTACAGCACGGGTTAGATACAGAGTAAAGCTCCCTCTACACTGTCCCCATCAAACACTCCCAGGGAAGGTACAGCACGGGTTAGATACAGAGTAAAGCTCCCTCTACACTGTCCCCATCAAACACTCCCAGGGCAGGTACAGCACGGGTTAAATACAGAGTAAAGCTCCCTCTACACTGTCACATCAAACACTCCCAGGGCAGGTACAGCACGGGTTAGATACAGAGTAAAGCTCCCTCTGCACTGTCCCCATCAAACACTCCCAGGGCAGGTACAGCACGGGTTAGATACAGAGTAAAGCTCCCTCTACACTGTCACATCAAACACTCCCAGGGCAGGTACAGCACGGGTTAGATACAGAGTAAAGCTCCCTCTACACTGTCCCCATCAAACACTCCCAGGGCAGGTACAGCACGGGTTAGATACAGAGTAAATCTCCCTCTACACTGTCCCCATCAAACACTCCCAGGGCAGGTACAGCACGGGTTAGATACAGAGTAAAGCTCCCTCTACACTGTCCCATCAAACACTCCCAGGGCAGGTACAGCACGGGGTTAGATACAGAGTAAAGCTCCCTCGACACTGTCCCCATCAAACACTCACAGGGCAGGTACAGCACGGGTTAGATACAGAGTAAAGCTCCCTCTACACTGTCCCCATCAAACACTCCCAGGGCAGGTACAGCACGGGTTAGATACAGAGTAAAGCTCCCTCTACACTGTCCCCATCAAACACTCTCAGGGCAGGTACAGCACGGGTTAAATACAGAGTAAAGCTCCCTCTACACTGTCCCATCAAACACTCCCAGGGCAGGTACAGCACAGGTTAGATACAGAGTAAAGCTCTCTCAACACTGTCCCCATCAAACACTCCCAGGGCAGGTACAGCACGGGTTAGATACAGAGTAAAGCTCCCTCTACACTGTCCCATCAAACACTCCCAGGGCAGGTACAGCACGGGTTAGATACAGAGTAAAGCTCCCTCGACACTGTCCCATCAAACACTCCCAGGGCAGGTACAGCACGGGGTTAGATACAGAGTAAAGCTCCCTCTACACTGTCCCCATCAAACACTCCCAGGGCAGGTACAGCACGGGTTAGATACAGAGTAAAGCTCCATCTACACTGTCCCATCAAACACTCCCAGGGCAGGTACAGCACGGGGTTAGATACAGAGTAAAGCTCCCTCTACACTGTCCCCATCAAACACTCCCAGGGCAGGTACAGCACGGGGTTAGATACAGAGTAAAGCTCCCTCTACACTGTCCCCATCAAACACTCCCAGGGCAGGTACAGCACGGGGTTAGATACAGAGTAAAGCTCCCTCTACACTGTCCCCATCAAACACTCCCAGGGCAGGTACAGCACGGTGTTAGATACAGAGTAAAGCTCCCTTTACACTGTCCCCATCAAACACTCCCAGGGCAGGTACAGCACGGGTTAGATACAGAGTAAAGCTCCCTCTACACTGTCCCATCAAACACTCCCAGGGCAGGTACAGCACGGGTTAGATACAGAGTAAAGCTCCCTCTACACTGTCCCATCAAACACTCACAGGGCAGGTACAGCACGGGTTAGATACAGAGTAAAGCTCCCTCTACACTGTCCCATCAAACACTCACAGGGCAGGTACAGCACGGGGTTAGATACAGAGTAAAGCTCCCTCTACACTGTCTTCACCTGAGGAAGGAGCAATCGATAGCTCCGAAAGCTTGTGATTTCAAATAAAACTGTTGGACTATAACCTGGTGTTGTGCGACCTCTCAATTTTGTCCACCCCAGTCCAACACCGGCATCTCCGCATCATGACCATCAAACACTCCCAGGGCAGGTACAGCACGGGTTAGATACAGAGTAAAGCTCCCTCTACACTGTCCCATCAAACACTCCCAGGGCAGGAACAGCACGGGTTAGATACAGAGTAAAGCTCCCTCTACACTGTCCCATCAAACACTCACAGGGCAGGTACAGCACGGGGTTAGATACAGAGTAAAGCTCCATCTACACTGACTTGTCCTCAGAAATGCCCCACTTGCTGCATCCGTGTGTAACTGAAGATCGACGGTGGTTTTGTGGAGCTGGAAGTTAGGGGAGGTGACGTAAACCACGATGAAAAAGGAAGGTACTGTACTGATGAGGTTTTTGAAGGAGTGTGTTTACAGAGGAAGGTGTCGAATCAGAGAATCGTACTGCACAGAAGGAGCCATCAAATTAGTCCCACTCTCCTGCCCTTTCCCCACAGCCCTGCAAATTTTCCCCCTTCAAGTATTTATCCAATTCCCTTTTGAAAGTTACTATTGAATCTGCTCCCACCACCCTTTCAGGCAGCGCGTTCCAGATCACAACAACTTGCTGCGTAAAAACATTCTCCTCATCTCCCCCTCTGGCATTGGAGAGGGTGCAGAGGAGATTCACCAGGATGTTACCTGGGCTGGAGCGCTTCAGCTATGAAGAGAGACTGGACAGGCTGGGGTTGTTTTCCTTAGAGCAGAGAAGGCTGAGGGGGGACCTGATTGAGGTGTACAAAATTATGAGGGGCATAGATAGGGTAGATAGAAAGGAACTTTTCCCCTTAGTAGAGGGGTCAATAACCAGGGGACATAGTTTCAAGGTAAGGGGCAGGAGGTTTCGAGGGGATTTGAGGAAAAACTTTTTCACCCAGAGGGTGGTTGGAATCTGGAACTCACTGCCTGAAAGGGTGGTAGAGGCAGGAACCCTCACAACATTCAAGAAGCATTTAGATGAGCACTTGAAACGCCATAGCATACAAGGCTACGGACCAAGTGCTGGAAAATGGGATTAGAATCGACAGGGCTTGATGGCCGGCGCGGACACGATGGGCCGAAGGGCCTCTTTCTGTGCTGTATAACTCCATGACTATGACTTTATGGCTCTTTTGCCAATCACTTTAAATCTGTGTCCTCTGGTTACCGACCCTCCTGTCAGTGGAAACAGTTTCTCCTGATCCACTCTATCAAAACCTCTTGTCATTTTGGAGGGGAATAGTTCCAGACGGCGTGACTGACGTGATAAACCCAGACTGACAACAACAACATGAATTTATCCGGCGCCTTTAACGTAGTAAAACATCCCAAGGCGCTTCACAGGAGCGATTATCGAACACAATTTGACACCGAGCCACATGAGATATTAGGGACAGGTGACCAAAAGCCTGGTCAAAGAGGGAGGTTTTAAGGAGCTTCTTAAAGGAGGAGAGAGAGGCAGAGAGGTTTAGGGAGGGAATTCCAGAGCTTGGGTCCCAGGCAGCTGAAGGCACGGCCGCCAATGGTGGAGCGATGGAAATCGGGGGATGCGCAAGATGTCAGAATTGGAGGAGCGCAGAGATCTCGGAGGGCTGTAGGGCTGGAGGCGGTTACAGAGATAGGGTTGTGGGAGGGGCGAGGAGGCCGTGGAGGGATTTGAAAACAAGGATGAGAATTTTAAAATCGAGGCGTTGCTTAAGTGGGAGGGCCTTGGGTTAATGTCTGATCTGAAGTACGACACCTCCGACAGCGCAGGGCTCTCTCAGTGCTGGCACTGGAGGAGTGTTGGTCTTTCAGATGAGATGTTAAACCGAGGTCCTGTCTGCTCTCTCAGGTGGACGTAAAAGATCCCACGACACTATTTCGAAAGAAGAGCAGGGGAGTTTTGCTCGGTGTCCTGGGCCAATAGATATCCCTCAACCAACATCACTAATACAGATGATCTGGTCATTTGCCTGGATGAGTTGCAGCTCCAACAACACTCAAGAAGCTCAACACCATCCAGGACAAAGCAGCCCGCTTGATCGGCACCCCATCCACCACCTTAAACATTCACTCCCTCCACCACCGGCGCACCGTGGCTGCAGTGTGCACCATCTACAAGATGCACTGCACCAACTCCACAAGGCTTCTTCGGCAGCACCTCGCAAACCCGCCACCTCTTCCACCTAGAAGGACAAGGGCAGCAGGCGCAATGGGAACACCACCACCTCCAAGTTCCCCTCCAAGTCACACACCATCCTGACTTGGAAATATATCGGCCGATCCTTCATCGTCGCTGGATCAAAATCACGGAACTCCCTCCCTGACAGCACTGTGGGAGCACCTTCACCACACGGACTGCAGCGGTTCAAGAAGGCGGCTCACCACCACCTTCTCAAGGGCGACTGGGGATGGGCAATAAATGCTCGGCCTCGCCAGTGACGCCCAGAGCCCATAAGCGAATAAAACATTCATCACATTGCTGTTTGTGGGAGCTTGCTGTGCACAAATTGGCTGGCGCTTTTTCTATATTACGACAGTGACCACACTTCAAAAGTACTTCATTGACTGTGAAGCGCTTTGAGATGTCCCGAGGTGGTGAAAGGCGCTGGAGAGATGCGAGTCTTTCTTTTTTGGGTTTTGGAGCTCGAGTGAGTTCTCAGACCCTCAGGATTCTGACCTGGAGGGGAGGGTAATACCTCACAAGCCTAGAACAGTTACAAGGGATCGGACAAGCGAAGGGCAGCTCAGTCTATGCAGCTAACATCTCGACCGTGCTCCAGAACCCAAGCTGCCGATGAGCAACGTCATGGGAAATTAGTTTGTATAACAAACGCCCCCGAAAACTCTGCCCTCTTGAACATCCCCCGATTTCCATCGCTCCACCATTGGCGGCCGTGCCTTCAGCCGCCTGGGCCCCGAGCTCTGGAATTCCCTCCCTAAACCTCTCCGCCTCTCTCTCTCCTCCTTTAAGACACTCCTTAAAACCAGCCTAAGCTTTTGATCATCTGTCCCTAATATCTCCTTATGTGGCTCGGTGTCAAATTCAGCTTGATCATCGCTCCTGTGAATGTCCGAGGCGCTATACAAATGCATGTTGTTGTATTTGAGGAGAAAATCGACTCGCGATAATTGAGCGGCTGACGGGGGAGTCTCTCGCCCGCGGTTTAATTGTGTCTGTCCCTCAACGTGACCCTCTTCAGTCGAGGGGCTGGTCAAATATAAATTACTGGCAGAAACGTCACAGCGCAAAGGATGCAATTCTTTTGATGACGGAACCCCTCTGTTTTCCAGTTTAAATCGATACGACGGCTAGAGAGTGGGATTGAACATTCAGCCGGTGACATGGCTGATGGTAATCGCTGGAGACGGGGAGGTGGAAATGTGGTTACCGACGCCCCGACATGTATCCGTTTGATAGGCACCCGTTGAATCTCTGAATTCTGTCTCCAACAAAGCGCCCCCCCCTCTCATAGAGTCATAGAGTTATACAGCACAGAAAGAGGCCCTTCAGCCCATCGTGTCTGCGCCGGCCATCAAGCCCTGTCTATTCTAATCCCATTTTCCAGCACTTGGTCCGTAGCCTTGTATGCTATGACGTTTCAAGTGCTCATCTAAATGCTTCTTGAATGCTGTGAGGGTTCCTGCCTCTACCACCCTTTCAGGCAGTGAGTTCCAGATTCCAACCACCCTCTGGGTGAAAAAGTTTTTCCTCAAATCCCCCTCTAAACCTCCTGCCCCTTACCTTGAAACTATGCCCCCTGGTTATTGACCCCTCTACTAAGGGGGAAAAGTTCCTTTCTATCTACCCTATCTATGCCCCTCATAATTTTGTACACCTCAATCAGGTCCCCCCCCTCAGCCTTCTCTCCTGGCCCGCTCACCAACCCCTCCCCGGCGATGGAGCATTACTTCATTCGGGCGGACTCGCAACCACACGAGACACACCCAACCCGATAAACTTAGATCTTTCGGTTCGACACAACCCAGTACTGGAGGAAGAGCAGGGAGGGGGGGGTGGGGGGGTGGGGGGAGCTGTTCTCCCCCGGTGTCCTGGGGCCAATATTTATCCCTCAACCAACCGACACGACTTAAAAAACAGATTACCTGCTCGTTTATCACGGCGCTGTTTGTGGGAGCTTGCTGTGCGCTAATGGGCTGCCGCGCTTCCTACATTACAACAGCAACCACACTCCGAAAACAAAAGTCCTCCGTCGGCCCTGAAGCGCTTTGAGGCGCTGTAGAAATGGGAGTTCTTTCTCTCCTGAAAGGGGAGGCGAGGTTTCAGCGCCTCGGTCGCAGACGTCTGTGCACCTTGAGACCAGTCTCGGGTGGGAGGGCCACAAAAAATCGCCGATAACTCGCAACCGAGCGGAGAGACAACAAGGAAAACAAAAATAAAAAAATCGCCGATAACTCGCAACCGAGCGGAGAGACAACAAGGAAAACAAAAATAAAAAAATCCCGTCAGAGCGGGGAATGAAAATGGACGCGGTCGCGGGGAAAGGAATCGAGTCCCGGGCTTCAATGCAGGAAGTTATTCCTCGCTGATTAAGTCCCAGTCACACAGGGAGAGACTTTCCTCTTCATAAAGCAGCTCCCGCAGGCATTTTTAAAAGGAGATTTGAGCCACGACCCACTCATTTCTGGCAAATTTACTCCCTGACAAACATAGCCCAGAAGGAGGGGAAAATACTCAAAACTGAAAGATAAAGAGTGCAGATAATAATCTTTGTAAGCCACTAACCTTTAGAGAAATTTACCAAAAATACCCCAGTGCAGCAATCTTGAAGTCAGCGACGGTTCCAACACAGTTTCTTGAATCTTTTCTGTCTTTTTCCTCTCAAAGAACGATATCGGAGTGGAGGGAGGGGGGCGATTGAACCTGCTGATACACGAGCGATGACTTTATGTCGGTAGGCTGACAGCTGAGTGCAAGCGAGGGGTGGGGTGGGGTGATTGGGGAGGGCGGAGGGAGGGAGAGGAATAAGCATGAAGGATTGTCACTCCTTGCCTGCAAGGGCCACCTCCAGCCAACCACCAATCTGAAGCATCACCCCTCCCAGAACACCGACATCCTGCGAGCATGCTCTGGAGGCTGCAGCTTGCAAGCGAGGGACTTCTCTCCGGTCACCTCAGATGACGCGCTCCCGCCACAGCCTGGTCTGAAGCACTTGGACGCGGAATGACGCGGAGGGCGAACTCTCCCGCCCGGTTACATTTTCGGGGGGGGTTTGCGCGAGGTAATCTCAGCGGCCTTGGCCACTCCCGTAAGCGGGCCTCGTGTCCCCTACGACGTGGAGTGCGCCTGTTCCGGGACCAATAAATGCCACGAGCCTAGGGGTCACAGAATCACAGAATCCCCACAGTGCAGATAGAGGCCATTTCGGCCCATCGAGCCTGCACCGACACATATCCCACCCTATCCCCGTAACCCCACGTATTTAATCCCCCCTAACACTAAGGGTTAATTTATCATAGCCAAATCAACCTAACCCGCACATCTTTGGACTGTGGGAGGAAACCGGAGCAAACCCACGCAGACACGGGGAGAATGTGCAAACTCCACACAGACAGTCACCCGAGGCCGGATTTGAACCACGGGTCCCTGGCGCTGTGAGGCAACAGTGCTAACCACTGAGTCCAACAGAGAACATTCATTACCGGGCTCTGGATTATTGAAATACTTCACGAGAGGCCACGTGATCTCCTCACCTTCAGTCGAAAGAAAGACTTGCGTTTCTATTGCGCCTCCTTCGATGCAGTTATGACTCTATGAACCTGCAGGGCTACGGGGATAGAGCAGGTGAATGGGACTGACTCGATTGCTCTGCAGACAGCTGGCACGGACTCGATGGGCCGAATGGCCTCCTTCTGTGCCGTTATGACTCTCTGACTCTTTCGCGATCTCATGACGTTCCAAAGCGCTTTACTGTTGTAATGTAGGAAATGCAGCAGCCAATTTGCGCACAGCAAGCTCCCACACACAGCAATGTGATACATGACCAGATCATCTGTTTTTTAAGTGATGTTGGTTGAGGGAGAAATATTGGGCCCCAGGACACCGGGGAGACCTCCCCCCCGCTGCTCTTCTTCCAATAGTGGCCGTGGTTTCTTTTACGTCCACCCGAGAGGGCAGACGGGGCCTCGGTTTGATGTCTCATCCGAAAGACGGCACCTCCGACAGTGCAGCACTCCCTCCGTACTGCACTGGGTGTGTCAGCCTAGATTATGGGGCTCTAGTCTCTGGAGTGGGGGCTCGAACCCACGACCTTCTGACTCAGAGGCGAGAGGGCTACCCTCTGAGGCATGGCAGACACAGGGTGGCTACACTCGCTCGGGCTAGAAACCGCCAAATAAATTTATTTAACATTAAACAGGTAAATGAACAGTGGTCGTTGCAAGCCGGATATTTAACAGTAGCTCATTTATTTACAGCAGGGGAGTTATCCCTGGTGTCCTGCGGCCAATATTTCTCCCTCAACCAACATAACAAAAAGAGATGATCTGGTCATTTTGACATTGCTGTTTGTGGGAGCTTGCTGTGCGCAAATTGGCTGCCGCGTTTCCCACATTACAACAGTGACTCCACTTCAAAAGTACTTCATTGGCTGTGAAGCGCTTTGAGACGTCCGGTGGTCATGAAAGGCGCTGTAGAAATGCAAGCCTTTCTTTCATCAACGAAGTTTCTCCTGCATTAACCCGCGATACATAAAACTGAGCGCTGATGCACAGTCGTTATTTCTTGCCCCGTGAATCAGTACACGGGGCCTCCAATTAGCTTCGCGCCCCTGATGGCCGCTGACTCATGAGCCGAACGTAAGCCCACAATTGGAAGCTGAGGCCTGGGGCACCCGAGTGTGTGTCAGGGTACTGCTGGAGTCTGACCAATACAGCGTTGGTGCTCAGCAGCGCGGAGCCCTGGGCGAGCGTACTGCTGCAAACCCAGCTGGGTTAAACTTCTACCCATTAAAGGGGTTAGCGTGGAGGGTTAGATAGAATCGCACCGCACAGCACAGCAGGAGGCCATTCGGCCCGTCGTGCCTGTGCCGGCTCTTTGAACGAGCTCTCCAATTAGTCCCACTCCCCCCTGCTCTTTCCCCACAGCCCGGCACATTTTTCCCCTTCGAGTATTTATCCAATTCCCCTTTTGAAAGTTACTATTGAATCTGCTCCCACCGTCCTTTCAGGCAGCGCGTTCCAGATCACAACAACTCGCTGTGGAAAAACATTCTCCTCATCTCCCCCTCTGGTTCTTTTACTGATTATCTTCAATCCGTGTCCTCTGGTTACCCACCCTCCTGCCACTGGAAACAGTTTCTCCTTATTTACTCCATCAAAACCCTTCATGATTTTGAACGCCTCTATCAAATCTCCTCTTAACCTTCTCTGCTCTAAGGAGAACAACCCCAGCTTCTCCAGTCTCTCCACATCACTGAAGTCCCTCATCCCCTGGTACCATTCTGGTCAACCTCCCCTTAACCTTCTCTGCTCTAAGGAGAACAATCCCAGCTTCTCCAGTCTCTCCACATCACTGAAGTCCCTCATCCCCTGGGACCATTCTGGTCAATCTCCTCTGCACCCTCTCCAAGGCCTTGACATTCTTCCTAAAGTGCGGTGCCCAGAATTGGACACAATCCTCCAGGTTGCAGTTTTTATGTATTCATAAAAAGCGTGCAGTGTTTTAAAGTCAATCCTACCTAGAAATGTTGAAGACTGAGCTCCAATATGGCTGCTCCTTCCAGCGTACTCGCTCCGATCTCCATCAGTCTTAGTCCGGGCCTTCAGGTGGTGCTGTGCCTGCTGGCAAAGTCCTCCCCGTCTCACTGGCAATGCTGGTTCTGATGATGATAATTCAACGATGATTATGACCACAGGCAGATATAGATGTCCGTGACTCCTGGCTTCTGGCTGATTCAAGGCTGGTGATCGAGGGCGAGGGACCTGCGAGGGGTGCAAGCAGGTATTGGCGATTCTTTTTTATGAATTCATTCTCAGGATGGGGGCTTCGCTGGCATTTATTGCCCATCCCTAGTTGCCCTGAGGTGGTGCGGGGCCTCCTTCTTAACGCGCTGGTAGTGCTATCGATACAACTGAGTGGTTTGCTAGGGCGCTTCAGAAAGCTTGGTGTGAGGCAACTTCTCATTTGAAAGACATCCCCTCAGTACTGCCCCTTCCACAGTGCGGCACTCCCTCAGTACCGCCCCTCCGACAGTGCGGCGCTCCCTCAGTACCTCCCCTCCGACACTGCGGCGCTCCCTCAGTACCTCCCCTCCGACACTGCGGCGCTCCCTCAGTACCTCCCCTCCGACAGTGCGGCGCTCCCTCAGTACCGCCCCTCCGACAGTGCGGCGCTCCCTCAGTACCGCCCCTCCGACAGTGCGGCGCTCCCTCAGTACTGCCCCTCCGACAGTGCGGCACTCGCTCAGTATTGTCCCTCCGACAGTGCGGCGCTCCCTCAGTACCGCCCCTCCGACAGTGCGGCGCTCCCTCAGTACTGCCCCTCCGACAGTGCGGCACTCGCTCAGTATTGTCCCTCCGACAGTGCGGCGCTCCCTCAGTACCTCCCCTCCGACAGTGCGGCGCTCCCTCAGTACTGCCCCTCCAACAGTGCGGCGCTCCCTCAGTACTGACCCTCCGACAGTGCGGCGCTCCCTCAGTACCGCCCCTCCGACAGTGCGGCGCTCCCTCAGTACCGCCCCTCTGACAGTGCGGCGCTCCCTCAGTACCTCCCCTCCAACAGTGCGGCGCTCCCTCAGTACCGCCCCTCCGACAGTGCGGCGCTCCCTCAGTACCGCCCCTCCGACAGTGCGGCGCTCCCTCAGTACCGCCCCATTGACAGTGCGGCACTCCCTCAGTACTGCCCCTCCGACAGTGCGGCACTCCCTCAGGACTGCACTGTGGGAGTATCGGCCTGGATTATCTGCTCAAGTCTCTGGAGTGGGGTTCTAACGCATGACCTTCAAGAGACGAGAGTGCTACCCACTGAACCACGGCTGGGGCCAGGCGGAAGGGGAGAGCGAGGGAGGGGAGGAAGGAGCTCCATTACTTGAAGGTTCGCTGGGATAGAATGGGAGTAGGAGACAGTGCGATGATTTAAACACAGGGATTGACGGATAAGAGTAAAGACGTCTTACTACAATTATATAGGGCCCTGGTGAGACCACACCTGGAGTATTGTGCACAGTTTTGGTCTCCTTATCTAAGGAAGGATATACTTGCCATAGAGGGAGTGCAACGAAGGTTCACCAGCTTGATTTCTGGGATGAGAGGGTCGTCCTATGAGGAGAGATTGTGTAGACTAGGCCTATATTCTCTGGAGTTTAGAAGAATGAGAGGTGATCTCATTGAAACATATAAGATTCTGAGGGGGATTGACAGGGTAGATGCTGAGAGGCTGTTTCCTCCTGGCTGGAGAGTCTAGAACCAGGGGTCACAGTCTCAGGATAAGGGGCCGTCCATTTAGGACTGAGATGATGAGGAATTTCTTCACTCAGAGGGTGGTGAATCTTTGGAATTCTCTACCCCAGAGGGCTGTGGAGGCTCAGTTGTTGAGTATATTCAAGGCTGAGATCGATAGATTTTTGGACTCGAGGGGAATTGAGGGATATGGGGATCGGGCAGGAAATTGAACTACTCCTTCAGTACTGCCCCTCCGACAGTGCGGCGCTCCCTCAGTACTGCCCCTCCGACAGTGCGGCGCTCCCTCAGTACCGCCCCTGAGACAGTGCGGCGCTCCCTCAGTACTGCCCCTCCGACAGTGCGGCTCTCCCTCAGTACTGCCCCTCCGACAGTGCGGCGCTCCCTCAGTACTGCCCCTCCGACAGTGCGGCGCTCCCTCAGTACTGCCCCTCCGACAGTGCGGCGCTCCCTCAGTACTGCCCCTCCGACTGTGCGGCGCTCCCTCAGTACCGGCACTGGAGTGTCAGCCTGGATTATGAGGCTCGAGTCTCTGGAGTGGGGACTTGAACCCACGACTTTCCGACTGAGAGGCGAGAGGGTGCGACTCACGGAGCCACGGCTGAATCCCGAGGGAGGGAGAGAACGGGAAGATAAGAAAAAAAGCTGAGAATTTCTTTTTCAAATATAAATGGAATATCGCTCGTCGAATGTATAAAAAAAAAAATCTAGTGAGTTTGGGGGCAGGAACTTAAACTGTGGCCTCGATTAGAGTAACGGTTAAGCGACACTTGTGGTAAAGGAATTGAGGTGATGATAGTATCATAAATAAATTGGATAAATTTCATATCTATCCTTCCCCTCAAACCCAAGAAATAATACTCAACGGCAGGGAGGCCCTTGTTGACCCCACCAAACATATTTTATAATCTACAGTGCAGGCTGTGTGGAATGGTGGTTGTCTCCAGTTCCCCTGATGATGCCACCCATCTTTACTAACTGTTCGTCGCTGATAAGGGTTTTATCTGATCAGTGGCAATTCTTGGGTCATATACACAGCAGAAATCTGAACAGTCATTTTCTCTTTTTTTTTTCGCTTTCCATGGCAGACGTGTGTCATGCGAGAACATTAACCCCCTCGCCAGTTTTCGACAAGCTCCTGTTTCTTTTTATGTCTCGAAGCTTGGTGGGTGAGGTTGGTCGCCCTCGCGACACCCCTTTCTCCTTCAGCAGTGGGTCTCCCTCTCGCCTCTGGGTCAGAAGGTTGGGGGATCGAGTCCCACTCCAGAGACTCGAGCGCAAAATCCAGGCTGACACTCCAGGGGCAGTACTGACGGAGCGCCGCACTGTCAGAGGGGCGGTACTGACGGAGCGCCGCACTGTCGGAGGGGCGGTACTGAGGGAGCGCCGCACTGTCGGAGGGGCGGTACTGAGGGAGCGCCGCACTGTCGGAGGGGCGGTACTGACGGAGCGCCGCACTGTCAGAGGGGCGGTACTGACGGAGCGCCGCACTGTCGGAGGGGCGGTACTGAGGGAGCGCCGCACTGTCGGAGGGGCGGTACTGAGGGAGCGCCGCACTGTCGGAGGGGCGGTACTGAGGGAGCGCCGCACTGTCGGAGGGGCGGTACTGAGGGAGCGCCGCACTGTCAGAGGGGCGGTACTGACGGAGCGCCGCACTGTCGGAGGGGCGGTACTGAGGGAGCGCCGCACTGTCAGAGGGGCGGTACTGACGGAGCGCCGCACTGTCAGAGGGGCGGTACTGACGGAGCGCCGCACTGTCAGAGGGGCGGTACTGACGGAGCGCCGCACTGTCGGAGGGGCGGTACTGAGGGAGCGCCGCACTGTCGGAGGGGCGGTACTGAGGGAGCGCCGCACTGTCGGAGGGGCGGTACTGACGGAGCGCCGCACTGTCGGAGGGGCAGTACTGAGGGAGCGCCGCACTGTCGGAGGGGCGGTACTGAGGGAGCGCCGCACTGTCGGAGGGGCAGTACTGAGGGAACGCCGCACTGTCGGAGGGGCGGTACTGAGGGAGCGCCGCACTGTCGGAGGGGCGGTACTGAGGGAGCGCCGCACTGTCGGAGGGGCGGTACTAAGGGAGCGCCGCACTGTCGGAGGGGCGGTACTGAGGGAGCGCCGCACTGTCGGAGGGGCAGTACTGAGGGAGCACCGCACTGTCGGAGGGGCGGTACTGAGGGAGCGCCGCACTGTCGGAGGGGCGGTACTGAGAGAGCGCCGCACTGACGGAGGGGCGGTACTGAGGGAGCGCTGCACTGTCGGAGGGGCAGTACTGAGGGAGCGCTGCACTGTCGGAGGGGCGGTACTGAGGGAGCGCCGCACTGTCGGAGGTGCCATCTTTCGGATGAGACGTTACATCGAGGCCCCGTCTGTCCTCTCAGGTGGAGGTAAAAGATCCCACGACCACTATCAGAAGAAGAGCAGGGGGGGGAGTTCTCCCCAATGTCCTGGGGCCAATATTTATCCCTCAATCAACATCACTAAAACAGATGATCTGGTCATTTATCACACTGCTGTTTGTGGGAGCTTGCTGTGCGCAAATTGGCTGCCGCATTTCCTACATTACAACAGTGACCACACTTCAAAAAAAGGACTTCATTGGCTGTGAAGCGCTTTGGGACGTCCTGAGGTGGGGAAAGGTGCTGGAGAAATGGGAGTTATTTCTTTCCTTAGTTTATTGGTATATTGGGAGACCAGTTCGGTGGGTTTGCAGCAACCCAGCGCCAAACAAAACACCAGAGATTTATCCCAGTCCTCTTTATGGGACACTGCAGACTCGGAATGGCGGCCACGCTTGCCGACATGACAACAGTCACTGCTCTTCAAGATAACATTGAATGAAGGGCCTTGAGAGGTTCTGGTGGGCGAAGAGCTACCGAAATTCGATTTATTTCTTTTAACGATGGCTTTTGCAAGGGCTGAAGGACCTTTACTCGCCCAACCTGGGATTGTGCAGGCTTCAGGAGTGACGTGAGGCCACACAACAGGGAGGACACACAACTGGCTCCAGATCGAGGGGTGTTTGACATTGAGAACATCAACCTCTGGGTCAAACAGTATCAGGGAAGTGACTTCAGGCACATCGTTAGGTCAAAGCGAGCTTTACTCTGTATCTAACCCGTGCTGTACCTGCCCTGGGAGTGTTTGATGGGGACAGTATAGAGGGAGCTTTACTCTGTATCTAACCGGTGCTGTACCTGCCCTGGGAGTGTTTGATGGGGACAGTGTAGAGGGAGCTTTACTCTGTATCTAACCCGTGCTGTACCTGCCCTGGGAGTGTTTGATGGGACAGTGTAGAGGGAGCTTTACTCTGTATCTAACCCGTGCTGTACCTGCCCTGGGAGTGTTTGATGGGGACAGTGTAGAGGGAGCTTTACTCTGTATCTAACCCCGTGCTGTACCTGCCCTGGGAGTGTTTGATGGGACAGTGTAGAGGGAGCTTTACTCTGTATCTCACCCCGTGCTGTACCTGCCCTGGGAGTGTTTGATGGGACAGTGTAGAGGGAGCTTTACTCTGTATCTCACCCCGTGCTGTACCTGCCCTGGGAGTGTTTGATGGGACAGTGTAGAGGGAGCTTTACTCTGTATCTAACCCGTGCTGTACCTGCCCTGGGAGTGTTTGATGGGGACAGTGTAGAGGGAGCTTTACTCTGTATCTAACCCGTGCTGTACCTGCCCTGGGAGTGTTTGATGGGGACAGTGTAGAGGGAGCTTTACTCTGTATCTAACCCGTGCTGTACCTGCCCTGGGAGTGTTTGATGGGGACAGTATAGAGGGAGCTTTACTCTGTATCTAACCGGTGCTGTACCTGCCCTGGGAGTGTTTGATGGGACAGTGTAGAGGGAGCTTTACTCTGTATCTAACCCGTGCTGTACCTGCCCTGGGAGTGTTTGATGGGACAGTGTAGAGGGAGCTTTACTCTGTATCTAACCCCGTGCTGTACCTGCCCTGGGAGTGTTTGATGGGGACAGTGTAGAGGGAGCTTTACTCTGTATCTAACCCGTGCTGTACCTGCCCTGGGAGTGTTTGATGGGGACAGTGTAGAGGGAGCTTTACTCTGTATCTAACCCGTGCTGTACCTGCCCTGGGAGTGTTTGATGGGACAGTGTAGAGGGAGCTTTACTCTGTATCTAACCCGTGCTGTACCTGCCCTGGGAGTGTTTGATGGGACAGTGTGAAAGGGAGCTTTACTCTGTATCTAACCCCGTGCTGTACCTGCCCTGGGTGTGTTTGATGGGACAGTGTAGAGGGAGCTTTACTCTGTATCTAACCCCGTGCTGTACCTACCCTGGGAGTGTTTGATGGGGACAGTGTAGAGGGAGCTTTACTCTGTATCTAACCTGTGCTGGACCTGCTCTGGCAGTGTTTGATGGGGACTCAGTCGGTGCCTTTAGATGAGTGTTCCATTCCCTCCCTCACCTCAAACGCTTGAAATAGCGGAGCATTCCCAAGACAAACCCGCCGCCTAATTCTGGAACTCCCAGAAGATCACTTTCTCACCTCAAAAATAAGCGATATCTAATCTCACCACGCCCCTACAGATAGCAGAGTATCTCTCATTCAGAAAAATGGGCAAGAGCTTCAAAGTGGAGGTCACTGCCAAGGTTGAAGATGACGAGAGCACGCCGAGTCAAGAAGCAGTGGTGGCCAAACTTGGACTTCAAGGAACTGTAGATTGTACGTGGAGGTGAGGAGCTCCACAGTTTAAAGCCCTGGGAAACGGTAGTGTCGTGGTTTGGGTACTGGACTAGCAATCCAGAGGCCTGGACTAATGATCCGGAAGACACAAGCTCAAATTTAAATTCAGTTAATTAAATAAATCCGGAATGAGAACATAAGAACATAAGAAATAGGAGCAGGAGTAGGCCAATCGGCCCCTTGAGCCTGCTCCGCCATTCAATAAGATCATGGCTGATCTGATCCTAACCTCAAATCTAAAGAACACAAGAAGTAGGAGCAGGACTCGGCCACTCGGCCCCTGGGCCCGCTCCGCCACCCACAGGGCCTCGACCGATCCGAACTCAGCCTCATGTCCAATTTCCTGCCCGCTCCCCGTAACCCCTAATTTCCTTTACTTCTAGGAAACTATCTATTTCTGTTTTAAATTTATTTAATGATGTAGCTTCCACAGCTTCCTGGGGCAGCAAATTCCACAGACCTACTACCCTCTGAGTGAAGAAGTTTCTCCTCATCTCAGTTTTGAAAGAGCAGCCCCTTTATTCTAAGATTATGCCCCCTAGTTCTAGTTTCACCCATCCTTGGGAACATCCTCCCCGCATCCACCCGATCAAGCCCCTTCACAATCTTATATGTTTCAATAAGATCGCCTCTCATTCTTCTGAACTCCAATGAGTAGAGTCCCAATCTACTCAACCTCTCCTCATATGTCCACCCCCTCATCCCCGGGATTAACCGAGTGAACCTTCTTTGTACTGCTAGTAAAGCTAGTATCAGTAATGGTGACCATGAAACTACCGGATTGGCATAAAAACCCATCTGGTTGACTGATGTCCTTTCGGGAAGGAAATCTGCCGCCCTGACCCGGTCTGGCCGGTACGTGACTCCAGACCCACAGCAATGTAGTTGACTCGGAAATGGCCGAGCGAGACACTCAGTTGTACCAATCCACACCTTGAGTACTGTGTGCGGTTTTGGTTGCCTTATCTGAGGAAGGATGTTCTTGCCATGGAAGGAGTTCAGCGAAGATTCACCAGACTGATACCTGGGATGGCAGGAATGACATATGAGGAGAGATTGGGTCGATTGGGCTTATACTCGCTGGAGTATAGAAGAATGAGAGGGGATCTCATCGAAACATATAAAATTCTGACAGGTCTGGACAAACTAGATGCAGGAAGAATGTCCCCGATGGCGGGTGAGTCCAGAACAAGAGGTCACAGTCTAAAGATCATTATTTCCCAGTCGGGGAACACTTCAGCAGTCAAGGACATTCAGCCTCGGATCTGTGGGTAAGCGTTCTCCAAGGCGGCCTTCGAGACACACGACAACGCAAAATCATCGAGCAGAAACTGATAGCCAAGTTCCGCACCCATGAGGACAGCCTCAACCGGGATCTTGGGTTCATGTCACGCTACACGACGTAGAGTCATCCAGACTCGAGTCGTCGTTGGCTTGTTCACAGATGTGATTTCCAGTAAAAAAAAAGTAAAAATTTTAAAGTTTATGGTTTTCCATACAGACTGCATTTGACACATTAGACCCCCTGTGACCCCACCTCATTGTCTCAGTTGTAT
The DNA here is from genome assembly GCA_030390025.1 of Squalus acanthias. Classification (NCBI taxonomy): domain Eukaryota; kingdom Metazoa; phylum Chordata; class Chondrichthyes; order Squaliformes; family Squalidae; genus Squalus; species Squalus acanthias. The sequence continues at coordinate 116,151 of JASTWF010000085.1, forward strand.
TTTGCTATGTCTTTGATGTGGTGCCTTCCTGGCTGACCTGATTGTTTCTCTGCCGAGGTGTGATGAAAGGCAGTCAGATAGATTAAATGTAGTCGTCTGAGATTGTACGCTACACAGGCATTGTTCTCTGTCTATATATGCTTTGCCGATTCGTATTCCTTCACTTCACCTGACGAAGGAGCAGCGCTCCGAAAGCTTGTGATTTCAAATAAAACTGTTGGACTATAACCTGGTGTTGTGCGACTTCTCACTTTTGTCCACCCCAGTCCAACACCGGCATCTCCGCATCATAAAGATAAGGGGTAAGCCATTTAGGACAGAAATGAGGAAGAATTTCTTCACCCAGAGTGGTGAACCTGTGGAATTCTCTACCACAGAAGGCAGTTGAGGCCAAGTCATTAAATATATTCAAGAATGAGTTAGATATATTTCTTAAAGCTAAAGGTATCAAGGGATATGGGGAGAAGGCAGGGACAGGGTACTGAGTTTAGATGATCAGCCATGATCTCATCGAATGGCGGAGCAGGCTCGAGGGGCCGAATGGCCTACTCCTGCTCCTATCTTCTATGTTTCTATGATAACCTTCACCTCACGGACTGGCGGGGGTTCAAGGAGGTGGCTCACCACCACCGTACTGCAGTACAAAGGGATCTGGGGGTCTTGGTGCAAGAAAATCAAAAAGTTAGTATGCAGGTGCAGCAGGTGATCAAGAAAGCCAATGGAATGTTGACTTTTATTGCTAGGGGGATAGAATATAAAAACAGGGAGGTATTGCTGCAGTTGTATAGGGTATTGGTGAGACCGCATCTGGAATACTGCATACAGTTTTGGTGTCCATACTTAAGAAAAGACATACTTGCTCTCAAGGCAGTACAAAGAAGGTTCACTCGGTTAATCCCGGGGATGAGGGGGTGGACATACGAGGAGAGGTTGAGTAGATTGGGACTCTACTCATTGGAGTTCAGAAGAATGAGAGGCGATCTTATTGAAACATATAAGATTGTGAAGGGGCTTGATCGGGTGGACGCGGTGAGGATGTTCCCAATGATGGGTGAAACTAGAACTAGGGGACATAATCTTAGAATAAGGGGCTCCTCTTTCAAAACTGAGATGAGGAGAAACTTTTTCACTCAGAGGGTAGTGGGTCTGTGGAATTTGCTACCCCAGGAAGCTGTGGAAGCTACTTCATTAAATAAATTTAAAACAGAAATAGACCGTTTCCTAGAAGTAAAGGGAATCAGGGGTTACGGGGAGCGGGCTGGAAATTGGACATGAGTTTGAGTTCGGATCGGTCAAGGCCCTGTGGGTGGCGGAGCGGGCCCAGGGGCCGAGTGGCCTGGTCCTGCTCCTGCTTCTTGTGTTCTTTAGAGTTGAGGTTGGATCAGATCAGCCATGATCTCATTGAATGGCGGAGCAGGCTCGAGGGGCCGATTGGTCTACTCCTGCTCCTATTTCTTATGTTCTTACGTTCTTATGTCTCAAGGGCAATGAGGGATGGGCAATAAATGCCGGCCTTGGAAGCGACGCACACATCCCGAGAATGAATGGAATAGGAGAGTTCACGCTGTTCAATAATGTGGTTTCCCCCTACGTGGGACACACTCTCTGTACATATAGAAAGCTACTTTATCTCTCCCTGTGGATTCTGAATCTTTCTCTCTCTCTGCTGTCCTTTGCTATCACCTTCCATCTCACTATTTTACAGACTAGTCCCCCACCCCCCTCCCCCTCCATCTTGCCTTCCCCGTGCGGGAGGGAGTGCTGCCGTGGTGGAGGTGCCGTCTTTCGGATGAGATGATAAACCCAGGCCCGTTCGGGCATCTGTTGTGAGGTCCCGTGGTACGGCTCAAAGAACAGCGGGGGAGGTCTCCCGGTTTCCTGGCCGACACCCCCTCCCTCAACCGGCAACACCGAAAACAGGACTCATTGGCATGCGCTGCTTGTGGGATCTTGCTGTGTGCAAATTGGTTGCCGCTTTGGCCCTCGAGCCAACAGAGACTGCACTTCAAAAAATAATCCACTGACTGCAAAAACGCATTGGGATGTCCTGAAAACATGCGAATGCAAGCCCTTTCTTTCGCTGATCTTTCTCTCTCTCCGACCACGTGTGCTTCTCCGCCTCTCCTCCTCTTTCCCCAGTCTTGCTCCTTTTCTGCTGCCTGTCATGTAATTGTAGAATGATACAACGCAGAAGGAGGCAGTGGGTGAGTGGCAGCTTCGATAAGGAATTGGCTTAAGGACAGAAAACAGCGAGTTGTGGTAAATGGCTGTTTTTCCAGACTGGAGGATGGTAGACAGTGGTGTTCCCCAAGGGTCAGTGCTGGGGCCCACTGCTTTTTTTGATATATATATATAAATGACCTGGATATTGGAATACAAAGTAGAATTTCTAAATTTGCCGATGACACCAAACTTGGGGGTGTGGCAAACAGTGAGGATGATACCAATCGACTGCAACAGGACATAGAAAGGCTAGCAGAATGGGCAGACAAGTGGCAGATGGAATTTAATACAGAGAAGTGTGAGGTGATGCATTTTGGCAGAAGGAACAAGGAGAGGCAATGTACACTTAATGGCACAGTTTTAAAGAGTGTGCAGGGACAGAGGGACCTGGGAGTTAATGTGCATAGGTCCCTGAAGGTGGCAGGACATATTGAGAGAGTGGTTAGCAAAGCATATGGGATCTTGGGCTTCATAAATAGAGGTACTGAGTACAAAAGTAGAGAAGTTATGCTGAACCTTTATAAAGCGCTGGTTAGGCCGCAACTGGAGTATTGTGTCCAGTTCTGGTCACTACACTTTCGGAAGGATGTGAAGGCCCTTGAGAGGGTGCAGAGGAGGTTTACCAGAATGGTTCCGGGGATGGGGGATCTTAGCTACAAGGACAGGTTGGAGAAGCTGGATTTGTTTTCATTAGAGCAAACGAGGTTGAGGGGTGATTTGATGGAGGCGTACAAGATTATGATGGGTTTGGATAGGCTAGACGGGGAAAGGCTGTTCCCACTAGTTGATGGTACAAGGACTAGGGGACACAGATTTAAGGTTTTGGGCAAGAGATACAGGGGGGGATGTGAGGAAAAACTATTTTACGCAGCAAGTGGTGAGGACCTGGAACTCGCTGCCGGCGGAAGTGGTGGAAGCAGAGACACTCAGGGGTAAAAATTCAGTTGGTTGCGCCTCCCGTTAGTGCCTTAAGAGGGCGCTAATGGGGCGCAAAGCCGCTAACGCCCGGGCGCAGCGATGTTTGCGCCGCTCGAGAACTTAACTTGAGATTGTGCGGCGGCGCTAAAACTTACCGCTGCGACCACCTGCGCGCGCAGATTGTGACGTCATTCCATGGTGCAACGCCCTTGTGGCGCCCAGGAGCGGAAATTGAGTGGCGCCCCCTGCCTTACCGCCTGGCGCTTCCAACGACTGGAAGACTGGAACGCTATCAATCGCTGTGGGGCTGGGGGGGGCGCTATTTAAAGGGGGCCTCTTCCTGTCTTTTATTGTTGGTGGCATTTTTGAACTACGCATTCTGAGAGAGAGAGGGAGAGACTTCTGGAGAGATTCAACGTTGTGTGAAGGAGTTTTGGGTACTGAGCAGCACTTTGCAGGTTCATTTTGATTTGCCATTCCTTGTATCGATTTAGCAGAGACTGTGGGAGCTGCACTCTGAGCTCTTTGCCTGGTACTCTCCATTGTTCTTTCCAGCACATTTGATGTGCAAGTCTCTCCAGGCCGAGATTCAAGGCTGCAATGAACAGGATGTGGATGGAAAGCAAGATTAACCATCCCCTTTAAGAACTGGCCCGTGCCATTGTGTGTGTGTTCCATTGCTGACTGACATTACATGAGCTTCGCCAGCGCTCTGAGTTAGCGCCTCTCTCCTTGGCCTTTGTGCCTTAAGACAGGTGTGCAGCGCCTGATTTAGCGCTCCACTCACCTCCCGGGGCGGTAAAAGTGAAGTTTCCAGTCAGTGCCGATAATTAGCGCCAGGCGCTAATATTTGCGTCCAGACGATATTTGCGCCCCAAATGGGGCGCGACCTAATTTCTACCCCTCAATGTTTTCAAGGGGAGACTGGATAGGCACTCGAGGGAAATAAACTTGCAGGGCTATGGGGAGAGAGCGGGGGAATGGGACTGACTGGATTGCTCCACAGAGAGCTGGAACGGACTCGATGGGCCGAATGGCCTCCTTCTGTGCCATTGTGACTCTATGAGGCCATTCGGCCCATCGTGCCTGTGCCGGCTCTTTGAACGAGCTCTCCAATTAATCCCACTCCCCCCCTGCTCTTTCCCCACAGCCCTGCACATTTTTCCCCTTCAAGTATTTATCCAACTCCGCTTTCGAAAGTTACTATTGAATCTGCTTCCACCGCCCTTTCAGGCAGCGTTAAGTTAGTCTTTCTCATTCGGCTCCGCTTCTTCCCCACTCTCCGTCTACCCCTAGTGTCCTTGCTCTCTCCCCGCCCCACCCCCCATATTTGTATTTATCCATCGCTCGCGCTCTGTCTGCATTCTACTTGACAGAAGCCTCCCGTCACCTCTTGCTCACGCACACACAACATCAAGAACCGGGAGGATCTGGGCCCGAGAGATAAGGCTGTTTCAGAGGAATTGCTCTTCTGGTGAAGTGACCCAGAGGCTGATTCACACCCAGAACACAAAAACGGAGAACAGGTCTCCGGGGAGGGACTCAGCCTACCAGTTTTACAAGCTAAAATCTGGGGCTGCAAAGAATCTTCCGTTGCACAATGTAAAATTGCACAAAGGTACAGTCATTTTCCTCTGGCCTCTACCCGTCAGAACCGAGCTAACCCCGGGTGCGCACCAGCACTTTTTAAATTCCTCCCGCTCGCAATGTTGACTGCCTCGTGAAGGGGGTCGAGCTCCATATTCTCCGGGCACCCTCTCATCTTCCACCCAAAAGGGGCCATCCTTCAAGCACAAACCCAGGCATTGAGTTGTCAGGCGTGGCCCAGTGGGTCCCACTCTCGCCCCCCCCGTCCGAATCAGAATTGTTGTGGGTCTGAGTTCCACGCCACAGACTTGAGCATAAAAATTTAGGCTGACACTCCAGTGCAGTGTTGAGGGAGCGCCACACTGTCGGAGGGGAGGTACTGAGGGAGCGCCACACTGTCGGAGGGGAGGTACTGAGGGAGCGCCACACTGTCGGAGGGGAGGTACTGAGGGAGCGCCGCACTGTCGGAGGGGAGGTACTGAGGGAGCGCCGCACTGTCGGAGGGGCAGTGCTGAGGGAGCGCCACACTGTCGGAGGGGCGGTACTGAGGGAGCGCTGCACTGTGGGAGGGGCGGTACTGAGGGAGCGCCGCACTGTTGGAGGGGCAGTACTGAGGGAGCGCCGCACTGTCGGAGGGGAGGTACTGAGGGAGCGCCGCACTGTCGGAGGGGCAGTGCTGAGGGAGCGCCGCACTGTCGGAGGGGCAGTACTGAGGGAGCGCCACACTGTCGGAGAGGCGGTACTGAGGGAGCGCCGCACTGTCGGAAGGGCGGTACTGAGGGAGCGCCGCACTGTCGGACGGGCGGTACTGAGGGAGCGCCGCACTGTCGGAGGGGCGGTACTGAGGGAGCGCCGCAATGTGGGAGGGGCGGTACTGAGGGAGCGCCGCACTGTCGGAGGGGCGGTACTGAGGGAGCGCCGCACTGTGGGAGGGGCGGTACTGAGGGAGCGCTGCACTGTCGGAGGGGCGGTACTGAGGGAGCGCCGCAATGTGGGAGGGGCGGTACTGAGGGAGCGCCGCACTGTCGGAGGGGCGGTACTGAGGGAGCGCCACACTGTCGGAGGGGCGGTACTGAGGGAGCGCCGCACTGTCGGAGGGGCCGTCTTTTGGATGAGACGTCAAACCCGAGGCCCCTGTCTGCCCTCGCAAGTAAAAAATCCCACGACCACTATTGGAAGAAGAGCAGGGGGCCGGGAGAGTTCTCCCCGGTGTCCTGGGGCCAATATTTATCCCTCAACCAACATCACTGCAACAGATTATCTGGTCATTTGTCAAATTACTGTTTGTGGGAGCTTGCTGTGCGCAAGTTGGCTGCTGTGTTTCAGATTCAACAGTAGCTTTCAAAAGGGAGTCGGAGAAATACTTGAAGGGGAAAAAACTTGCAGGGATACGGGGAAAGAACGAGGGAGGGGGAACTAACTGGACAGCTCTTCCAAAGAGCCGGCGCAGACTCGAAGGGCCGAACGGCCTCCTTTTGTGCTGTATGATGATTCGATGATTTGCGAAACTTGGGTTCCTCTCCAAGTACCAACCTCCATTCGTCGCTATGAAAATGATTTGATCATTTCAGAAAACGGAAGAATTAAAAAAAAGGAACAGGCTCCGTTGCCTGGGAGAGAGGGGGCGGGGTGGGGGAGGAAACTAATCTTAAAAACACTTTAGTTAAATTTTTTTTTTTAAAGCGCACTACAGACTTCTGAAACCAGGCCGAAACTATTAAGAGATTTCAGCCGGTGTCGCTCTTAAAATGAACTCTACCGAGAATTGGAATATGGAACCATGCAAACAATCTTGTACGAAAGTGACTCAAAATAGTATCACCATTTATTTAAAAAGATCCTCATGTTATTTGCAGCCTGTAAATGAACTAGAAAGAGTCTAAGCCGGGTAGAGGGGCAAAGGGATCTGGGGGAGCAGATACACAAATCACTAAAACTAGCGACACAGGCCGTAAAAAATGCAAACCAAACACCAAAATTGAACAAATTGGAAAAGCAGGGAAGTTATGTTAAAACAAAATGCAAAGTACTGCGGATGCTGTGTACGAGAGGCTGATATTTAGAGATATTTAGGAGACGAGAATCATATATGTATAAAGTCAAGTGTAGCCATTGACCAAATAATATTACCCATAATTACTCCTGGGTAACTGAAAAGCTAAGACTTGTTCAGAATGCAGCTGCAAAGACAGTCAAAAGCAGTTTTGACTAAATTTGCGAGTGAAGGTTAAATTGCTAAATAACATATTATGATGCTAAGTAGAAATTAGAATTCGCTTAACAAAACAAATTGAAACTGAATCTGAAATAAAAACAGAAAATGCTGGAAATACTCAGCAGGTCAGGCAGCATCTGTGGAGAGAGAAACAGAGTTGACGTTTCAGGTCGTTGACCCTTCGTCAGAACTGGTAAAATGTTGGAGATGGAACAGGTTTTTACATAGAAACATAGAAGATAGGAGCAGGAGTAGGCCATTCGGCCCCTCGAGCCTGCTCCGCCATTCGATGAGATCATGGCTGATCATCCAAACTCAGTACCATGTACCTGCCTTCTCCCCATATCCCTTGATACCTTTAGCTTTAAGAAATATATCTAACTCATTCTTGAATATATTTAATGACTTGGCCTCAACTACCTTCTGTGGTAGAGAATTCCACAGGTTCACCACTCTCTGGGTGAAGAAATTCTTCCTCATTTCTGTCCTAAATGGCTTACCCCTTATCCTTAGATTATGACCCCTGGTTCTGGACTCACCGACCATCGGGAACATTCTTCCTGCATCTAGGCTGTCCAGACCTGTCAGAATTTTATATGTTTTGATGAGATCCCCTCTCATTCTTCTATACTCCAGCGAGTATAAGCCCAATCGACCCAATCTCTCCTTATATGTCATTCCTGCCATCCCAGGTTTTTAAGCAAGTGCAGGGGCAGGGAAAGGGGGGGAGGGGAGGAAAGAACAAAAGGGAAGGTCTGTGGTAGGGTGGAAGGCAGGAGAGGTTAAGAGACAAAAGGGATGACGGTGCGAGGCAAAAGGAGATGGTAATGGGACAAGTTAAGAAACAAAAGATGGCTCTAGATGAAGTGTAAATGGCGATGGCAGAATGATCGACAGCTGCCACGTGAGAGAGTGGAAGAAAAAAAAATAGGGGCAGAGGTTATGGTCTGAAATTGTTGATGTTATGTTAAAACTTGCATTGAACCTTGGTTAGACCACACTTGGAGCACTGCGCACAGTTCTGGTCTCCATATACCTTGGTTAGACCACACTTGGAGCACTGTGCACAGTTCTGGTCTCCATATACCTTGGTTAGACCACACTTGGAGCACTGTGCACAGTTCTGGTCTCCATATACCTTGGTTAGACCACACTTGGAGCATTGTGCACAGTTCTGGTCTCCATATACCTTGGTTAGACCACACTTGGAGCACTGTGCACAGTTCTGGTCTCCATATACCTTGGTTAGACCACACTTGGAGCACTGCGCACAGTTCTGGTCTCCATATACCTTGGTTAGACCACACTTGGAGCAATGCGCACAGTTCTGGTCTCCCAATACCTTGGTTAGACCACACTTGGAGCACTGCGCACAGTTCTGGTCTCCATATTACCAAAAGAAAGATATCGGTAAAGGCACTGGAGAAGGTGCAAAAAAGATTGGCAAGGATAATACCAGAACTGTGAGGTTATAACCATCAGGAAAGGCTGAACGTGAAGTGATACATTTTGGTAGGAAGAATGAGGAGAGGCAATATAAACTAAAGGGTACAATCCTAAAGGGGGTGCACGAACAGAGAGACCTGGGGGTGTATGTGTACAAATTGTTGAAGGTGGCAGGGCAGTTTTAGAAAGCAGTTAAAAAAGCATACGGGATCCTGGGCTTCATAAATAGAAATGAGAAGTCGCACAACACCAGGTTATAGTCCAACAGTTTTATTTGAAATTACGAGTTTTCGGTCCTGTACCTGAAGAAGGAGCAGCGCTCCGAAAGCTCGTAATTTCAAATAAAACTGTTGGACTATAACCTGGTGTTGTGCGACTTCTCATTTTTGTCCACCCCAGTCCAACACCGGCATCTCCGCATCACATTCATAAATAGAGGCATCGAGTACAAAAGCAAGGAAGTTATGATGAACCTGTATAAAACACTGGTTCGGCCCCAACTGGAGTACTGTGTCCAATTCTGGGCAGCGCACTTTAGGAAGGATGTGAAGGCCTTAGAGAGGGTGCAGAAAAGATTTACAAGAATGGGTCCAGGGATGAGGGACTTCAGTGAGGTGGAGAGACTGGAGAAGCTGGGGTTGTTCTCCTTGGAGCAGAGAAGGTTAAGGGGAGATTGACCAGAATGGTACCAGGGATGAGGGACTTCAGTGATGTGGAGAGACTGGAGAAGCTGGGGTTGTTCTCCTTAGAGCAGAGAAGGTTAAGGGGAGATTGACCAGAATGGTACCAGGGATGAGGGACTTCAGTTACGTGGAGAGACTGGAGAAGCTGGGGTTGTTCTCCTTAGAGCAGAGAAGGTTAAGGGGAGATTGACCAGAATGGTACCAGGGATGAGGGACTTCAGTTACGTGGAGAGACTGGAGAAGCTGGGGTTGTTCTCCTTGGAGCAGAGAAGGTTAAGGGGAGATTGACCAGAATGGTACCAGGGATGAGGGACTTCAGTGATGTGGAGAGACTGGAGAAGCTGGGGTTGTTCTCCTTAGAGCAGAGAAGGTTAAGGGGAGATTGACCAGAATGGTACCAGGGATGAGGGACTTCAGTTACGTGGAGAGACTGGAGAAGCTGGGGTTGTTCTCCTTAGAGCAGAGAAGGTTAAGGGGAGATTGACCAGAATGGTACCAGGGATGAGGGACTTCAGTTACGTGGAGAGACTGGAGAAGCTGGGGTTGTTCTCCTTAGAGCAGAGAAGGTTGAGGGGAGATTGACCAGAATGGTACCAGGGATGAGGGACTTCAGTTACGTGGAGAGACTGGAGAAGCTGGGGTTGCTCTCCTTGGAGCAGAGAAGGTTGAGAGGAGATTTGATAGAGGTGTTCAAAATCGTGAGGGGTCTGGACAGAGTAGATAGAAAGAAACTGTTCCCATTGGCGGAAGGGTCGAGAACCAGAGGACACAGATTTAAGGTGATTGGCAGAAGAACCAAAGGCGACATGAGGAAAAACTTTTTTACGCAGCGAGTGGTTAGGATCTGGAATGCACTGCCTCAGAGGGTGGTGGAGGCAGACTCAATCGTGGCTTTCAAAAGGGAATTGGATAAGTACCTGAAGGAAAAAAATTCGCAGGGCTACGGGGAAAGGGCGGGGGGGGAGTGGGACTAGCTGAAGTGCTCTTGCAGAGAGCCGGCACGGGCTCGAGGGGCCGAATGGCCTCCTTCTGTGCTGTAACCATTCTATGATTCTGTGAACAGGCTGGGGCTCTTTTCTCTAGAAAAGAGAAGGCTGAGGAGTGACCTGATAGAGGTCTTTAAAATGATGAAGGGTTCGATAGGGTAGACGTAGAGAAGATGTTTCCACTTGTTGGGGGAGACCAGAACTAGGGGCCATCAATATAAGAGAGTCACTAATAAATCCAATGGGGAATTCAGAGAAGCTTCTTTACCCAGAGAGTGGGGAGAATGTGGAACTCGCTCCCACAGGGAGTGGTTGAGGCGAATAGCGTAGATGCATTTAAGGGGAAGCTGGATAAACACACGAGGGAGAAAGGAATAGAAGGAGATGGTGATGGGGGGAGATGAAGAGGGGTTGGGAGGAGGCTCCAGTGGAGCAGAATGGACCAGTTGGGCCGAATGGCCCCTTTCTGTGCTGCGGATTTGATGTAGCTGTGAAAGCAATCGTGGAACGCTGCACGTTTCGGCTGACATACCGGTTCCAACAATGTCTGCACTTCCTTAATTGACCGGTCAAGCGAACAAAGGCGGAGTTCTCACCTGCAACCCGACCTCTCAGTGACCCCACCATTCGTATCGAGCCGTTTACCGTCCAGCCGCCCGCCTGCGTTCCAATGTACACGACACTGCGCACCTAACCCTACCGAACAACCCTTTCGCTCGCTTAGCGGTCAACAGCTCCATGCGGGGAAAAAATCGCTGGTTTTATGTTTAAAAAAGAAAGACTCGCATCTCTCGGGCGCCTCTCACGGCCTCGGGACGTCCCAAAGCGCTTCACAGCCAATGAAGTACTTCAGTGTGGTCACTGTTGTAATGTAGGAAACGCAGCAGCCAATTTGCGCACAGCAAGCTCCCACAAACAGCAATGTGATAATGACCAGATCATCTGTTTTAGTGATGTTGATTGAGGGATAAATATTGGCCCCAGGACACCGAGAAGTCCACCTTGCTTTTCTTCGAAATAGTGGCCATGGGATCTTTTATGTCCACCCGAGAGAGAGCAGACGGGGCCTCGGTTTAATGTCTCATCCGAAAGACGCCACCTCCGACAGTGCGGCACTCCCTCAGTACTGCCCCTCCGACAGTGCGGCGCTCCCTCAGTACCGCCCCTCTGACAGTGCGGCGCTCCCTCAGTACCGCCCCTCCGACAGTGCAGCGCTCCCTCAGTACTGTCTCTCTGACAGAGCGGCGCTCCCTCAGTACTGTCTCTCTGACAGTGCGGCGCTCCCTCAGTACTGCCCCTCCGACAGTGCGGCGCTCCCTCAGTACCGCCCGTCCGACAGTGCGGCGCTCCCTCAGTACTGCCCCTCCGACAGTGCGGCGCTCCCTCAGTACTGCCCCTCCGACAGTGCGGCGCTCCCTCAGCACTGCCCCTCCGACAGTGCGGCGCTCCCTCAGTACCGCCCCTCCGACAGTGCGGCGCTCCCTCAGTACTGCCCCTCCGACAGTGCGGCGCTCCCTCAGTACCGCCCCTCCGACAGTGCAGCGCTCCCTCAGTACTGTCTCTCTGACAGTGCGGCGCTCCCTCAGTACTGTCTCTCTGACAGTGCGGCGCTCCCTCAGTACTGCCCCTCCGACAGTGCGACGCTCCCTCAGTACCGCCCCTCCGACAGTGCGGCGCTCCCTCAGTACTGCCCCTCCGACAGTGCGGCGCTCCCTCAGCACTGCACTGGGAGTGTCAGCCTGTATTTTTGTGCTCAAGTCTCTGGAGTGGGACTTGAACCCACAACCTTCTGACTCAGAGGCGAGAGTATGACCCACTGAGCCACGGCTGACACTGTGCATGGCACGGTGTCACACACTCTCTGTAACACTTACTTTCGCATGACGCCTTGCAGTTGCACTGAATCACTTGTCATATTTGTACACATACTCAAAATTGCACAGGTCTCGAAATTATCTTTTTCTTTAATGGGGCGTATAAATATTTATCCTAATCGCTAACCAAATTTCTTCCACATCAGTCGCTGCTTCACAAATTTGTTCACTTATATGAGGGAGCAGGCCGGAGAGAGTCTGCCTGAATGAATCAAATACCCCCAGTAAGAAACGTCAATGCTCAGAAACAGATCATAAGAACATAAGAAATAAGAGCAGGAGTCGGCCATTCGGCCCCTCGAGCCTGCTCCGCCATTCAATAAGATCATGGCTGATCATCGACCTCAACTCCACTTTCCCGCCCGATCCCCATATCCCTTGATTCCCCTCGAGTCCAAAAATCTATCGATCTCAGCCTTGAATATACTCAACGACTGAGCCTCCACAGCCCTCTGGGGTAGAGAATTCCAAAGATTCACCGCCCTCAGTGAAGAAATTCCTCCTCATCTCAGTCCTAAATGGCCGACCCCTTATCCTGAGACTGTGCCCCCTGGTTCTAGACTCTCTAGCCAGGGGGAAACAACCTCTCAGCATCTACCCTGTCAATCCCCCCTCAGAATCTTGTATGTTTCAATGAGATCACCTCTCATTCTTCTAAACTCCAGAGAGTATCGGGCCCAATCTACTCAATCTCTCCTCATAGGACAGCCCTCTCATCCCAGGAATCAGTCTGGTGAACCTTCGTTGCACCGCCTCCAAGGCAAGTATATCCTTCCTCAGATAAGGAGACCAGAACTGTGCACAGTACTCCAGGTGTGGTCTCACCAAGGCCCTGAACAATTGTAGCAAGACTTCCTTACCCTTATACTCCAACCCCCTTGCAATAAAGGCCAACATGCCATTTGCCTTCCTTATTGCTTGCTGTACCTGCATGCATCACTGCTCCCTCGACAACCTGTGGCTGCTTCACTCTTCTTCCGTAGGAATGTCCCAGGTCACAGAAAAATACCCTCCAACTGACCTCAGGACCTACTGACGTGCAATTGCCCTCTTCTGGACCCAAGAATGTGTCGACACAGGAATTACACCTTATCGCAGCAGTGCTGGTAATAATGCTGCAACAATAATGTACCCTCCAATTTACAGTGAGAGAGACTCGAGGAATAATCTTCACTGGGACAGGAGTTTAGGGTATTAGAGGAATGAATCATAGAAATTCACGGCGCAGAAGGAGGCCATTCGGCCCATCGTGTCCGTGCCTGCGCCGGTTGAAAGAGCGCTCTCCAGCCTAATCCCACTGTCCAGCTCTCGGTCCGTAGCCCTGTCGGTTACGGCGCTTCGAGTGCGTATCCAAGTACTTTTTAAATGTGATGAGGGTTTCTGCCTCGACCGCCCTTTCAGGCAGTGAGTTCCAGACCCCCACCACCCTCTGGGTGAAAAAAGTTCTCCTCAACTCCCCTCTAATCCTTCTCCCAATAACTTTAAATCTCTGCCCCCTGGTTATTGACCTCTCTGCTCAGGGAAATAGGTCCTTCCTATCCACTCTATCCAGGCCCCTCATCATTTTATACACCTCAATTAAATCTCCCCTCAGCCTCCTCTGTTCCAAAGAAAACAACCCCAGCCTCTCCAATCTTTCCTCATCGCTAAAATTCTCCAGTCCTGGCAACATCCTCGATAATCTCCTCTGTACCCTCTCTAGTGCAATCACATCTTTCCTGTAATGTGGTGACCAGAACTGCACGCAGTACTCTAGCTGAGGCCTAACTAGTGTTTTATACAGTTCAAGCATAACCCCCCTGCTCTTGTATTCTATGCCTCGGCTAATAACTGAAAGTATCCCGTAGGCCTTCTTAACCACCTTATCTACCTGCCCCGCTACCTTCAGGGATCTGTGGACATGCATTCCAAGGGCCCTCTCTGTTCCTCTACGCTTCTCAGCGTCCCATCATTTATTGTGTATTCCCATGCCTTGTTAGCCCTCCCCAAATGCATTACCTCACACTTCTCCAGATTAACTTCCATTTGCCACTTTTCTAGCCAGCTGGCCAGTCCATTGATATCTTCCTGCAGCCTACAGCTTTCTTCCTCACTATCAACTAGACGACTTGATCTGCACTGGGACAGGAGATAAGGGTATTGGAGGGCCTTGATCAGATGGGCCCACTGCCCTGTTCTCGTCAACTTTTCTTCTGGTTCAGCTCAGCACGGACCGGGAGCTGGGAGCGTGGGCCGGTAAGGTCAGTGCCACAGCAGGCTGTGGGCTTAGCTCCTGGGTTAGGGAGGGAATCTCTGGTTGCCTCTGGTGAAAGGAAGGTTGGAGTATTTGGTAAAGGGGACGTGCGGAATCAATCAGGAGGCGCCATCGACGACTTTCCCGCTGGCGCCACTCCTGTGCCCCCGGCCGTCACTGTAGCAGCACGACTGAAATATTGCAAGGACGCTCAATGGCGTACACCGGTCTTGCTGGAGTTACTTGTCTGGTGCTGATGACTGTGGTGTTTAATCAAATCTCCATCGATCGATGAATCATTCGTAAGTGTAATCGTGCATTTCCTGCCTTTACCCTGGGGTGGGGGGAGGGCGGTAGGGACTGGAGGAGCGTTCACATCTGCTGTCAGTTAGCAGCTTCAATCAGGGCTCGTCCAGTGGCTTGGTTGGTCAGTGTACTGACCGTGGCACCCCCCCATCCACCTCCTTAAACATCCACTCCCTCCACCACCGGCGCACCGTGGCTGCAGTGTGTACCATCTACAAGATGCACTGCAGCAACTCGCCAAGGCTCCTTCGGCAGCACCTCCCAAACCCGCCACCTCTTCCACCTAGAAGGACAAGGGCAGCAGGCGCATGGGAACACCACCACCTCCAAGTTCCTCCTCCAAGTCACACACACACCATCCTGACTTGGAACTATATCGGCCGTTCCTTCATCGTCGCTGGGTCCAAATCCTGGAACTCCCTCCCTGACAGCGCTATGGGAACACCTTCACCACACGGACTGCAGCGGTTCAAGGTGGCGGCTCACCACCACCTTCTCAAGGGCGACTGGGGATGGGCAATAAATGCTGGCCTGGCCAGCGACGCCCAGAAGCGAATAAAACATTTATCACATTGCTGTTTGTGGGAGCTTGCTGTGCACAAATTGGCTGCTGCTTTTTCTATATTACGACAGTGACTACACTTCAAAAGTACTTCATTGACTGTGAAGTGCTTTGGGACGTCCCGAAGGTGGTGAAAGGCGCCGGAGAGATGCGAGTCTTTCTTTTTTGGGTTTTGGGGCTCGAGTGAGTTCTCAGACCCTCAGGATTCTGACCTGGAGGGGAGGGTAATACCTCACGAGCCTAGCTGACAGTTACAAGGGATCGGACAAGCAAAGGGCAGCTCCAAGTCACACACCATCCTGACTTGGAACTACATCGCCGATCCTTCATTGTCGCTGGATCAAAATCCTGGAACTCCCTCCCTAACAGCGCTGCGGGAGCACCTTCACCACACGGACTGCAGCGGTTCAAGAAGGCGGCTCACCACCACCTTCTCGAGGGCGATTAGGGATGGGCAATAAATGCCGGCCTTGCCAGCGACGCCCACATCCCACAGGTAACAGGATCCGTCCCTGGTCTGTGCTGAGTTACCTGACCTAAGCTATGACAGTGATGATACAGCTCAGCAGCCCAGGGAGGGAATCAGCCACGGTTCCCGTTCTTGAACGGGGATGGACCCCGCTGCCCCCGTGTCTTAACTCGCACCAGGTCCCGTTCACCCAACACCCTCACTGTGCTCGCTGAACGACATTGGCTCCCGGTCCGGCAACGCCTCGATTTTAAAATTCTCATCCTCGTCTTCTAATCCCTCCTCGCCCCTCCCTATCTCTGTAACCTCCTCCAGCCCCGACAACCCTCCGGGATCTCTGCGCTCCTCCAATTCTGGCCTCTCGCGCACCCCCCGATTTCCATCGCTCCACCATTGGCGGCCGTGCCTTCAGCCACCTGGGCCCCGAGCTCTGGAATTCCCTCCCTGAACCTCTCCGCCTCTCTCTCTCCTCCTTTAAGATGCTCCTTAAAACCCACTTCTGACCAGGATTTTAAGTCATCCCTCCTAATATCTCATTCTATGGCCCGGTGTCCATTCTTTTGTTGGATTACGCCTCCGTGAACATACGAACATAAGAATTAGGAACAGGAGGAGGCCATTCGGCCCCTCGAGCCTGCTCCGCCATTCAATAAGATCATGGCTGATCTTCCACCTCATCTCCACTTTCCCACCCGATCTCCATATCCCTCGATTCCCTTAATATTCAAAAATCTATCGATCTCAGCCTTGAATATACTCAACGACTGAGCCTCCACAGCCCTCTGGGGCAGAGAATTCCAAAGATTCACCACCCTCTGAGTGAAGAAATTCCTCCTCATCTCAGTCCTAAATGGCTGACCCCTTATCCTGAGATTGTGACCCCTGGTTCTAGACTCTCCAGCCAGGGGAAACATCCTCCCTGCATCTACCCTGTCGAGCCCTGTAAGAATTTTGTATGTTTCCATGAGATCACCTCTCATTCTTCTAAACTCTAGAGAATGTAGGCCTAGTCTACTCAATCTCTCCTCATAGGACAATCCCCCCTATCCCAGGAACCAGTCTGGTGAACCTTTGTTTCACTCCCTCTATGGCAAGTATATCCTTCCTTAGGTAAGGAGACTAAAACTGTACACAATACTCCAGGTGTGGTCTCACCAAGTCCCTATATAATTGCAGTAAGACATCTTTACTCTTATACTCAAATCCTCTTGTAATAAAGGCCAACATACCATTTGCTTTCCTAATTGCTTGCTGTACCTGCATGTTAACTTTCAGTGATTCGTGTACAAGGACCCCGGGTCCCTCTGAACACCAACATTTCCCAATCTCTCACCATTTAAAAAATACACTGCTTTTCTATTTTTCCCACCAAGGTGGATAACTTCACATTTCTCCACATTATATTCCATTTGCCAAGTTCTTGCCCACTCACTTAGCCTGTCTATATCCCCTTGATGCCTCCTTGCATCCCCCTCACAACTTACATTCCCACCCAGCTTTGTGAAGCACCTTAGGACGTTCTTCTACGCTAATGGCGCTAGAGAAATGCACATTATTGTGGAGAGCATGCAGCCCCTGTGTTACATTATAGGAAACAGCAGCCCTTGTGTACATCAGGGGGCTGACGTATATTGGACAATAGCAGCCGCTGTATTACAGAGAAGGACTGTGCAATGCAGCTCCCTCTACTATTCCTGGAATCCAAGACGTTCAGTTGGCGTACCGTGTTGGCAGGGAATGAGTTGGCATGTGACCGAGTGAGCTTCGAATCGCAAAGGCTGTGCGGGGGGGGGGGGGGGGGGAGGAGGCTTCAAGCGCGTCCCGGTGAACCTCTGCTGCCACCTGCAGGTAGAGGCAAGCACTGGTGGGGCTGACAACCAGCCACCGGCCCACAGCAACGGGAATGGTCCACCCACACAACCCGTCGCTCCCTGGCTGGTGCGTGGGGAGCCGCGCCGCGGCGGCCAAAACGGGGAGGGGGATGGCGGACACCGGGAAGAACTCCTCTGCTCTTCCTCTAATAGCGCCGTGGGATCTTTAGCATCTACCTGAACGGGCACTCAGCGCTTCAAGGAGGGCACCTCTGTCAAAGCAGCTGTCCAACGGTGCTGCTGCAGATTAATGAGCTCGAGTCCTGGTGTGTGGGGGCTTGGACCTGCAGCCTTCTGACCGGCTGACCGAGCGCCATCGAAAACGGTCACTCAGGGGCTATATACACTGCCCATACAGCCCCTGTGTCTCTATATACACTGCCCATACAGCCCCTGTGTCTCTATATACACTGCCCATACAGTCCCTGTGTCTCTATATACACTGCCCATACAGTCCCTGTGTCTCTATATACACTGCCCATACAGTCCCTGTGTCTCTATATACACTGCCCATACAGCCCCTGTGTCTCTATATACACTGCCCATACAGCCCCTGTGTCTCTATATACACTGCCCATACAGCCCCTGTGTCTCTATATACACTGCCCATACAGTCCCTGTGTCTCTATATACACTGCCCATACAGTCCCTGTGTCTCTATATACACTGCCCATACAGTCCCTGTGTCTCTATATACACTGCCCATACAGTCCCTGTGTCTCTATATACACTGCCCATACAGCCCCTGTGTCTCTATATACACTGCCCATACAGTCCCTGTGTCTCTATATACACTGCCCATACAGCCCCTGTGTCTCTATATACACTGCCCATACAGCCCCTGTGTCTCTATATACACTGCCCATACAGTCCCTGTGTCTCTATATACACTGCCCATACAGTCCCTGTGTCTCTATATACACTGCCCATACAGCCCCTGTGTCTCTATATACACTGCCCATACAGTCCCTGTGTCTCTATATACACTGCCCATACAGCCCCTGTGTCTCTATATACACTGCCCATACAGTCCCTGTGTCTCTATATACACTGCCCATACAGTCCCTGTGTCTCTATATACACTGCCCATACAGTCCCTGTGTCTCTATATACACTGCCCATACAGCCCCTGTGTCTCTATATACACTGCCCATACAGCCCCTGTGTCTCTATATACACTGCCCATACAGCCCTGTGTCTCTATATACACTGCCCATACAGCCCTGTGTCTCTATATACACTGCCCATACAGTCCCTGTGTCTCTATATACACTGCCCATACAGCCCCTGTGTCTCTATATACACTGCCCATACAGTCCCTGTGTCTCTATATACACTGCCCATACAGCCCCTGTGTCTCTATATACACTGCCCATACAGTCCCTGTGTCTCTATATACACTGCCCATACAGTCCCTGTGTCTCTATATACACTGCCCATACAGTCCCTGTGTCTCTATATACACTGCCCATACAGTCCCTGTGTCTCTATATACACTGCCCATACAGTCCCTGTGTCTCTATATACACTGCCCATACAGTCCCTGTGTCTCTATATACACTGCCCATACAGTCCCTGTGTCTCTATATACACTGCCCATACAGCCCCTGTGTCTCTATATACACTGCCCATACAGTCCCTGTGTCTCTATATACACTGCCCATACAGTCCCTGTGTCTCTATATACACTGCCCATACAGTCCCTGTGTCTCTATATACACTGCCCATACAGCCCCTGTGTCTCTATATACACTGCCCATACAGTCCCTGTGTCTCTATATACACTGCCCATACAGTCCCTGTGTCTCTATATACACTGCCCATACAGCCCCTGTGTCTCTATATACACTGCCCATACAGTCCCTGTGTCTCTATATACACTGCCCATACAGTCCCTGTGTCTCTATATACACTGCCCATACAGTCCCTGTGTCTCTATATACACTGCCCATACAGTCCCTGTGTCTCTATATACACTGCCCATACAGTCCCTGTGTCTCTATATACACTGCCCATACAGTCCCTGTGTCTCTATATACACTGCCCATACAGTCCCTGTGTCTCTATATACACTGCCCATACAGCCCCTGTGTCTCTATATACACTGCCCATACAGCCCCTGTGTCTCTATATACACTGCCCATACAGTCCCTGTGTCTCTATATACACTGCCCATACAGTCCCTGTGTCTCTATATACACTGCCCATACAGCCCCTGTGTCTCTATATACACTGCCCATACAGCCCCTGTGTCTCTATATACACTGCCCATACAGTCCCTGTGTCTCTATATACACTGCCCATACAGCCCCTGTGTCTCTATATACACTGCCCATACAGCCCCTGTGTCTCTATATACACTGCCCATACAGTCCCTGTGTCTCTATATACACTGCCCATACAGCCCCTGTGTCTCTATATACACTGCCCATACAGCCCCTGTGTCTCTATATACACTGCCCATACAGTCCCTGTGTCTCTATATACACTGCCCATACAGTCCCTGTGTCTCTATATACACTGCCCATACAGCCCCTGTGTCTCTATATACACTGCCCATACAGCCCCTGTGTCTCTATATACACTGCCCATACAGCCCCTGTGTCTCTATATACACTGCCCATACAGTCCCTGTGTCTCTATATACACTGCCCATACAGTCCCTGTGTCTCTATATACACTGCCCATACAGCCCCTGTGTCTCTATATACACTGCCCATACAGCCCCTGTGTCTCTATATACACTGCCCATACAGCCCCTGTGTCTCTATATACACTGCCCATACAGCCCCTGTGTCTCTATATACACTGCCCATACAGTCCCTGTGTCTCTATATACACTGCCCATACAGTCCCCTGTGTCTCTATATACACTGCCCATACAGTCCCCTGTGTCTCTATATACACTGCCCATACAGTCCCTGTGTCTCTATATACACTGCCCATACAGTCCCTGTGTCTCTATATACACTGCCCATACAGTCCCTGTGTCTCTATATACACTGCCCATACAGCCCCTGTGTCTCTATATACACTGCCCATACAGCCCCTGTGTCTCTATATACACTGCCCATACAGCCCCTGTGTCTCTATATACACTGCCCATACAGCCCTGTGTCTCTATATAGCACTGTCCCTGTGTCTCTAATACACGAAGCAGCCCTGTGTCTATATACACTGCCATACAGCCCTGTGTATATTATAGAGAATAGCAGCCCCTGTGTATTTTATAGGAATAGCAGCCCCTGTGTATATTATAGAGAATAGCAGCCCCTGTGTATATTATAGAGAATAGCAGCCCCTGTGTATATTATAGAGAATAGCAGCCCCTGTGTATATTATAGATAATAGCAGCCCCTGTGTATATTATAGGGAATAGCAGCCCCTGTGTATATTACAGAGAATAGCAGCCCCTGTGTATATTATAGGGAATAGCAGGCCCTGTGTATATTATAGAGAATAGCAGGCCCTGTGTATATTATAGAGAATAGCAGCCCCTGTGTATATTATAGGGAATAGCAGCCCCTGTGTATATTATAGAGAATAGCAGCCCCTGTGTATATTATAGAGAATAGCAGCCCCTGTGTATATTATAGATAATAGCAGCCCCTGTGTATATTATAGGGAATAGCAGCCCCTGTGTATATTATAGAGAATAGCAGCCCCTGTGTATATTATAGAGAATAGCAGCCCCTGTGTATATTATAGGGAATAGCAGCCCCTGTGTATTTTATAGGAAATAGCAGCCCCTGTGTATATTATAGGGAATAGCAGGCCCTGTGTATATTATAGAGAATAGCAGCCCCTGTGTATATTATAGGGAATAGCAGCCCCTGTGTATATTATAGAGAATAGCAGCCCCTGTGTATATTATAGAGAATAGCAGCCCCTGTGTATATTATAGGGAATAGCAGCCCCTGTGTATTTTATAGGAAATAGCAGCCCCTGTGTATATTATAGAGAATAGCAGCCCCTGTGTATATTATAGAGAATAGCAGCCCCTGTGTATATTATAGAGAATAGCAGCTCCTGTGTATATTATAGATAATAGCAGCCCCTGTGTATATTATAGAGAATAGCAGCCCCTGTGTATATTATAGGGAATAGCAGCCCCTGTGTATATTATAGAGAATAGCAGCCCCTGTGTATATTATAGAGAATAGCAGCTCCTGTGTATATTATAGAGAATAGCAGCCCCTGTGTATATTATAGATAATAGCAGCCCCTGTGTATATTATAGAGAATAGCAGCCCCTGTGTATATTATAGGGAATAGCAGCCCCTGTGTATATTACAGAGAATAGCAGCCCCTGTGTATATTATAGAGAATAGCAGCTCCTGTGTATATTATAGATAATAGCAGCCCCTGTGTATATTATAGGGAATAGCAGCCCCTGTGTATATTATAGAGAATAGCCGCCACTGTGTATATTATAGAGAATAGCCGCCCGTGTATATTATAGAGAATAGCCGCCCCTGTGTATATTATAGAGAATAGCAGCCCCTGTGTATATTATAGGGAATAGCAGCCCCTGTGTATATTATAGAGAATAGCAGCTCCTGTGTATATTATAGGGAATAGCAGCCCCTGTGTATATTATGGAGAATAGCCGCCCCTGTGTATATTATAGAGAATAGCAGCCCTTGTGTATATTATAGAGAATAGCAGCCCCTATGTATATTATAGAGAATAGCAGCCCCTGTGTATATTATAGGGAATAGCAGCCCCTGTGTATATTATAGAGAATAGCAGCTCCTGTGTATATTATAGGGAATAGCAGCCCCTGTGTATATTATAGAGAATAGCAGCCCCTGTGTATATTATAGGGAATAGCAGCCTTTGTGTATATTATAGAGAATAGCAGCCCCTGTGTATATTATAGGGAATAGCAGCTTTTGTGTATATTATAGAGAATAGCAGGCCCTGTGTATATTATAGGGAATAGCAGCCTTTGTGTATATTATAGAGAATAGCAGCCCCTGTGTATATTATAGAGAATAGCAGCCCCTGTGTATATTATAGAGAATAGCAGCCCCTGTGTATATTATAGGGAATAGCAGCCCTGGTGTATATTATAGAGAATAGCAGCTCCTGTGTATATTATAGGGAATAGCAGCCCCTGTGTATATTATGGAGAATAGCCGCCCCTGTGTATATTATAGAGAATAGCAGCTCCTGTGTATATTATAGGGAATAGCAGCCCCTGTGTATATTATAGGGAATAGCAGCCCCTGTGTATATTATAGGGAATAGCAGCTCCTGTGTATATTATAGGGAATAGCAGGCCCTGTGTATATTATAGGGAATAGCAGCCCGTGTATATTATAGGGAATAGCAGCCCCTGTGTATATTATCGAGAATAGCCGCCCCTGTGTATATTATAGAGAATAGCAGCTCCTGTGTATATTATAGGGAATAGCAGGCCCTGTGTATATTATAGAGAATAGCAGCCCCTGTGTATATTATAGAGAATAGCAGCCCCTGTGTATATTATAGAGAATAGCAGCTCCTGTGTATATTATAGAGAATAGCAGGCCCTGTGTATATTATAGAGAATAGCAGGCCCTGTGTATATTATAGAGAATAGCAGCCCATGTATATTATAGAGAATAGCCGCCCCTGTGTATATTATAGAGAATAGCAGGCCCTGTGTATATTATAGGGAATAGCAGCCCCTGTGTATATTATAGGGAATAGCAGGCCCTGTGTATATTATAGGGAATAGCAGGCCCTGTGTATATTATAGAGAATAGCCGCCACTGTGTATATTATAGAGAATAGCCGCCCGTGTATATTATAGAGAATAGCCGCCCCTGTGTATATTATAGGGAATAGCAGCCCCTGTGTATATTATAGGGAATAGCAGCCCCTGTGTATATTATAGAGAATAGCCGCCACTGTGTATATTATAGGGAATAGCAGCCCCTGTGTATATTATAGGGAATAGCAGCCACTGTGTATATTATAGGGAATAGCAGGCCCTGTGTATATTATAGAGAATAGCAGCCCCTGTGCATATTATAGAGAATAGCCGCCCATGTGTATATTATAGGGAATAGCAGGCCCTGTGTATATTATAGAGAATAGCCGCCCGTGTATATATTATAGGGAATAGCCGCCCCTGTGTATATTATAGAGAATAGCAGCCCCTGTGTATATTATAGAGAATAGCAGCCCCTGTGTATATTATAGAGAATAGCAGCCCCTGTGTATATTATAGGGAATAGCAGCCCCTGTGTATATTATAGGGAATAGCCGCCCATGTGTATATTATAGGGAATAGCAGGCCCTGTGTATATTATAGAGAATAGCCGCCCCTGTGTATATTATAGGGAATAGCCGCCCCTGTGTATATTATAGGGAATAGCAGCCCCTGTGTATATTATAGAGAATAGCAGCCCCTGTGTTTATTATAGAGAATAGCAGCCCCTGTGTATATTATAGAGAATAGCAGCCCCTGTGTATATTATAGAGAATAGCAGCCCCTGTGTATATTATAGAGAATAGCAGCCCCTGTGTATATTATAGAGAATAGCAGCCCCTGTGTATATTATAGAGAATAACAGCCCCTGTGTATATTATAGGAAATAGCCGCCCCTGTGTATATTATAGGGAATAGCAGGCCCTGTGTATATTATAGAGAATAGCCGCCCCTGTGTATATTATAGGGAATAGCAGCCCCTGTGTATATTATAGAGAATAGCAGCCCCTGTGTATATTATAGAGAATAGCAGCCCCTGTGTATATTATAGAGAATAGCCGCCCCTGTGTATATTATAGGGAATAGCAGCCCCTGTGCATATTATAGAGAATAGCAGCCCCTGTGTATATTATAGAGAATAGCTGCCGCTGTGTATATTATAGGGAATAGCAGCCCCTGTGTATATTATAGGGAATAGCAGGCCCTGTGTATATTATAGGGAATAGCAGGCCCTGTGTATATTATAGAGAATAGCCGCCACTGTGTATATTATAGAGAATAGCCGCCCGTGTATATTATAGAGAATAGCCGCCCCTGTGTATATTATAGGGAATAGCAGCCCCTGTGTATATTATAGGGAATAGCAGCCCCTGTGTATATTATAGATAATAGCCGCCACTGTGTATATTATAGGGAATAGCAGCCCCTGTGTATATTATAGGGAATAGCAGCCACTGTGTATATTATAGGGAATAGCAGGCCCTGTGTATATTATAGAGAATAGCAGCCACTGTGCATATTATAGAGAATAGCCGCCCATGTGTATATTATAGGGAATAGCAGGCCCTGTGTATATTATAGAGAATAGCCGCCCGTGTATATATTATAGGGAATAGCCGCCCCTGTGTATATTATAGAGAATAGCAGCCCCTGTGTATATTATAGAGAATAGCAGCCCCTGTGTATATTATAGAGAATAGCAGCCCCTGTGTATATTATAGGGAATAGCAGCCCCTGTGTATATTATAGGGAATAGCCGCCCATGTGTATATTATAGGGAATAGCAGGCCCTGTGTATATTATAGAGAATAGCCGCCCCTGTGTATATTATAGGGAATAGCAGCCCCTGTGTATATTATAGAGAATAGCAGCCCCTGTGTATATTATAGAGAATAGCAGCCCCTGTGTATATTATAGAGAATAGCAGCCCCTGTGTATATTATAGAGAATAGCAGCCCCTGTGTATATTATAGAGAATAGCAGCCCCTGTGTATATTATAGAGAATAGCAGCCCCTGTGTATATTATAGAGAATAACAGCCCCTGTGTATATTATAGGAAATAGCCGCCCCTGTGTATATTATAGGGAATAGCAGGCCCTGTGTATATTATAGAGAATAGCCGCCCCTGTGTATATTATAGAGAATAGCAGCCCCTGTGTATATTATAGAGAATAGCAGCCCCTGTGTATATTATAGAGAATAGCAGCCCCTGTGTATATTATAGAGAATAGCAGCCCCTGTGTATATTATAGAGAATAACAGCCCCTGTGTATATTATAGGAAATAGCCGCCCCTGTGTATATTATAGGGAATAGCAGGCCCTGTGTATATTATAGAGAATAGCCGCCCCTGTGTATATTATAGGGAATAGCAGCCCCTGTGTATATTATAGAGAATAGCAGCCCCTGTGTATATTATAGAGAATAGCAGCCCCTGTGTATATTATAGAGAATAGCCGCCCCTGTGTATATTATAGGGAATAGCAGCCCCTGTGCATATTATAGAGAATAGCAGCCCCTGTGTATATTATAGAGAATAGCTGCCGCTGTGTATATTATAGGGAATAGCAGGCCCTGTGTATATTATAGAGAATAGCAGCCCCTGTGTATATTATAGAGAATAGCAGCCCCTGTGTATATTATAGGGAATAGCAGGCCCTGTGTATATTATAGAGAATAGCAGCCCCTGTGTATATTATAGGGAATAGCAGGCCCTGTGTATATTATAGAGAATAGCAGCCCCTGTGTATATTATAGAGAATAGCAGCCCCTGTGTATATTATAGGGAATAGCAGCCCCTGTGTATATTATAGGGAATAGCAGGCCCTGTGTATATTATAGAGAATAGCCGCCCCTGTGTACATTATAGGGAATAGCAGCCCCTGTGTATATTATAGAGAATAGCAGCCCCTGTGTATATTATAGAGAATAGCAGCCCCTGTGTATATTATAGAGAATAGCAGCCCCTGTGTATATTATAGAGAATAGCAGCCCCTGTGTATATTATAGAGAATAGCAGCCCCTGTGTATATTATAGAGAATAGCAGCCCCTGTGTATATTATAGAGAATAGCAGCCCCTGTGTATATTATAGGGAATAGCAGGCCCTGTGTATATTATAGAGAATAGCAGCCCCTGTGTATATTATAGGGAATAGCAGGCCCTGTGTATATTATAGAGAATAGCAGCCCCCGTGTATATTATAGGGAATAGCAGCCCCTGTGTATATTATAGAGAATAGCAGCCCCTGTGTATATTATAGAGAATAGCAGCCCCTGTGTATATTATAGGGAATAGCAGGCCCTGTGTATATTATAGAGAATAGCAGCCCCTGTGTATATTATAGGGAATAGCAGGCCCTGTGTATATTATAGAGAATAGCAGCCCCTGTGTATATTATAGGGAATAGCAGCCCCTGTGTATATTATAGAGAATAGCAGCCCCTGTGTATATTATAGAGAATAGCAGCCCCTGTGTATATTATAGGGAATAGCAGGCCCTGTGTATATTATAGGGAATAGCAGGCCCTGTGTATATTATAGAGAATAGCAGCCACTGTGTATATTATAGGGAATAGCAGCCCGTGTATATTATAGGGAATAGCAGCCCCTGTGTATATTATAGGGAATAGCAGCCCCTGTGTAAATTATAGAGAATAGCAGCCCCTGTGTATATTATAGAGAATAGCAGCCCCTGTGTATATTATAGGGAATAGCAGCCCGTGTATATTATAGGGAATAGCAGCCCCTGTGTATATTATAGGGAATAGCAGGCCCTGTGTATATTATAGGGAATAGCAGGCCCTGTGTATATTATAGGGAATAGCAGCCCGTGTATATTATAGGGAATAGCAGCCCCTGTGTATATTATAGGGAATAGCAGGCCCTGTGTATATTATAGGGAATAGCAGCCCCTGTGTATATTATAGGGAATAGCAGCCCCTGTGTATATTATAGGGAATAGCAGCCCGTGTATATTATAGGGAATAGCAGCCCCTGTGTATATTATAGGGAATAGCAGCCCCTGTGTATATTATAGGGAATAGCAGCCCCTGTGTATATTATAGGGAATAGCAGCCCGTGTATATTATAGGGAATAGCAGCCCCTGTGTATATTATAGGGAATAGCAGGCATGTGTATATTATAGGGAATAGCAGGCCCTGTGTATATTATAGAGAATAGCAGCCCCTGTGTATATTATAGGGAATAGCAGCCCGTGTATATTATAGGGAATAGCAGCCCGTGTATATTATAGAGAATAGCAGCCCCTGTGTATATTATAGGGAATAGCAGGCCCTGTGTATATTATAGAGAATAGCAGCCCCTGTGTATATTATAGGGAATAGCAGGCCGTGTATATTATAGGGAATAGCAGCCCCTGTGTATATTATAGGGAATAGCAGCCCCTGTGTATATTATAGGGAATAGCAGCCCGTGTATATTATAGGGAATAGCAGCCCCTGTGTATATTATAGGGAATAGCAGGCCCTGTGTATATTATAGGGAATAGCAGGCCCTGTGTATATTATAGAGAATAGCAGCCCCTGTGTATATTATAGGGAATAGCAGCCCATGTATATTATAGGGAATAGCAGGCCCTGTGTATATTATAGGGAATAGCAGCCCCTGTGTAAATTATAGAGAATAGCAGCCCCTGTGTATATTATAGGGAATAGCAGCCCCTGTGTATATTATAGGGAATAGCAGCCCCTGTGTATATTATAGGGAATAGCAGGCCCTGTGTATATTATAGGGAATAGCAGCCCCTGTGTATATTATAGGGAATAGCAGCCCCTGTGTATATTATAGGGAATAGCAGCCCGTGTATATTATAGAGAATAGCAGCCCGTGTTTAATATAGAGAATAGCAGCCCCTGTGTATATTATAGAGAATAGCCGCCCGTGTGTATATTATAGAGAATAGCAGCCCCGTGTATATTATAGAGAATAGCAGCCCCTGTGTATATTACAGGGAATAGCAGCCCCTGTGTATATTATAGAGAATAGCAGTCCCTGTGTATATTATAGAGAATAGCAGCCCCTGTGTATATTACAGGGAATAGCAGCCCCTGTGTATATTATAGGGAATAGCAGCTCCTGTGTATATTATAGAGAAAAGCAGCCCCTGTGTATATTATAGAGAATAGCAGCCCCTGTGTATATTATAGGGAATAGCAGCCCCTGTGTATATTATAGAGAATAGCAGCCCCTGTGTATATTACAGGGAATAGCAGCCCCAGTGTATATTATAGGGAATAGCAGCCCCTTTGTATATTATAGAGAATAGCAGCCCCTGTGTATATTATAGGGAATAGCAGGCCCTGTGTATATTATAGGGAATAGCAGCCCCTGTGTATATTATAGGGAATAGCAGGCCCTGTGTATATTATAGAGAATAGCAGCCCCTGTGTATATTACAGGGAATAGCAGCCCCTGTGTATATTACAGGGAATAGCAGCCCCTGTGTATATTATAGAGAATAGCAGCCCCTGTGTATATTATAGAGAATAGCAGGCCCTGTGTATATTATAGGGAATAGCAGGCCCTGTGTATATTATAGAGAATAGCAGCCCCTGTGTATATTATAGGGAATAGCAGCCCCTGTGTATATTATAGAGAATAGCAGGCCCTGTGTATATTATAGGGAATAGCAGGCCCTGTGTATATTATAGAGAATAGCAGCCCCTGTGTATATTATAGAGAATAGCAGCCCCTGTGTATATTATAGGGAATAGCCACCCCTGTGTTTAATATAGAGAATAGCAGCCCCTGTGTATATTATAGGGAATAGCAGCCCCTGTGTATATTATAGAGAATAGCAGCCCCTGTGTATATTATAGAGAATAGCAGGCCCTGTGTATATTATAGGGAATAGCCGCCCCTGTGTTTAATATAGAGAATAGCAGCCCCTGTGTATATTATAGGGAATAGCCGCCCCTGTGTATATTATAGGGAATAGCCACCCCTGTGTATATTATAGGGAATAGCAGCCCCTGTGTATATTATAGAGAATAGCAGCCCCTGTGTATATTATAGAGAATAGCAGCCCCTGTGTATATTATAGAGAATAGCAGCCCCTGTGTATATTATAGGGAATAGCAGCCCCTGTGTATATTATAGGGAATAGCAGCCCCTGTGTATATTATAGGGAATAGCCGCCCCTGTGTATATTATAGGGAATAGCCGCCCCTGTGTATATTATAGGGAATAGCCGCCCCTGTGTATATTATAGGGAATAGCAGGCCCTGTGTATATTATAGGGAATAGCAGCCCCTGTGTATATTATAGAGAATAGCAGCCCCTGTGTATATTATAGGGAATAGCCGCCCCTGTGTATATTATAGGGAATAGCAGCCCCTGTGTATATTATAGGGAATAGCAGCCCCTGTGTATATTATAGGGAATAGCAGGCCCTGTGTATATTATAGGGAATAGCCACCCCTGTGTTTAATATAGAGAATAGCAGCCCCTGTGTATATTATAGGGAATAGCAGCCCCTGTGTATATTATAGAGAATAGCAGCCCCTGTGTATATTATAGAGAATAGCAGGCCCTGTGTATATTATAGGGAATAGCAGCTCCTGTGTATATTATAGGGAATAGCAGCCCCTGTGTATATTATAGAGAATAGCAGCTCCTGTGTATATTATAGAGAATAGCAGCCCGTGTATATTATAGAGAATAGCAGCCTCTGTGTATATTATAGAGAATAGCAGCCCCTGTGTATATTATAGAGAATAGCAGCCCCTGTGTATATTATAGGGAATAGCAGCCCCTGAGTATATTATAGAGAATAGCAGCCCCTGTGTATATTATAGAGAATAGCAGCCCCTGTGTATATTATAGAGAATAGCAGCCCCTGTGTATATTATAGAGAATAGCCGCCCCTGTGTATATTATAGGGAATAGCAGACACTGTGTATATTATAGAGAATAGCAGACACTGTGTATATTATAGAGAATAGCAGCCCCTGTGTATATTATAGAGAATAGCAGCCCCTGTGTATATTATAGGGAATAGCAGCCCCTGTGTATATTATAGGGAATAGCAGCCCCTGTGTATATTATAGGGAATAGCAGCCCCTGTGTATATTATAGGGAATAGCAGGCCCTGTGTATATTATAGGGAATAGCAGGCCCTGTGTATATTATAGGGAATAGCAGACACTGTGTATATTATAAAGAATAGCAGACACTGTTATTTCTGGGGAATAGCAGCCCCTGTGTATATTATAGAACACAGTATGTATAAAGACGAACAGCACGCCATGTCTCTCTTTATGATGACACGTTACACATCATTATCTCCAGTTCGTTCCTCAGTGCCGTGGCCCTGGGATGAGGACTCAGTGGAGTTGCAAGCCCCGCCTGCCCCTTCACCACACCCTGACGTGCTGAGAGATGAGGTCTGGGTCGATGACCGACTCCTCGATGGGCTGGTCGATGTGGAACTCGTACTGGTGCTGGAGCCGCTGCTGGGTCTTCTTGGCGCCCCACTGGGGTATCGGCAGCTCAGAGTGGTGGGCTGGCAGCGGCTCTTTAAAGAAGTACGGGTGCAGTAGGGCCTGCGGGGGGGGAGAGGACACCAATGAGGCTCTGGTCGTGTTCCGCCGGCCCACTCCCCATCTGCCCTGGAGGCGCTGCTGTGCCGCACGGCGTTCTCCGGGCACCGGTCCCCACACCCGAGAGACGCGAGCTCGGACGGCGAGTCTCAGCAATCACGCCAACCGAGATCGATCCTGCCCTCATCCGTCATCTGCACACGGACACTTTCCAGGCATCTGGTCTCCCCCAAGTGGAAACATCTTCTCTACGTCTACCCTGTCGAAACCTTTTCATCATTTTAAAGACCTCTATCAGGTCACCCCTCAACCTTCACTTTTCTAGAGAAAAGAGACCCAGCCTGTTCAGCCTTTCCTGATAGTTATAACCTCGCAGTTCTGGTATCATCCTTGTCAATCATTTTTGCACCTTCTCCAGTGTCTCTATATCCTTTTTATAATATGGATACCAGAACTGTGCACAGTGCTGCGAGTGTGGTCTAACCAAGGTATATGGAGACCAGAACTGTGCACGGTGCTACAAGTGTGGTCTAACCAAGGTATATGGAGACCAGAACTGTGCACGGTGCTACAAGTGTGGTCTAACCAAGGTAGATGGAGACTAGAACTGTGTACGGTGCTCCAAGTGTGGTCTAACCAAGGTATATGGAGACCAGAACTGTGCACGGTGCTCCAAGTGAGGTCTAACCAAGGTATATGGAGACCAGAACTGTGCACAGTGCTGCGAGTGTGGTCTAACCAAGGTATATGGAGACCAGAACTGTGCACAGTGCTGCGAGTGTGGTCTAACCAAGGTATATGGAGACCAGAACTGTGCACGGTGCTCCAAGTGTGGTCTAACCAAGGTATATGGAGACCAGAACTGTGCACAGTGCTCCAAGTGTGGTCTAACCAAGGTGTATGGAGACCAGAACTGTGCACTGTGCTCCAAGTGTGGTCTAACCAATGTATATGGAGGCCAGAACTGTGCACAGTGCTGCAAGTGTGGTCTAACCAAGGTATATGGAGACCAGAACTGTGCACGGTGCTGCAAGTGTGGTCTAACCAAGGTATACGGAGACCGGAACTGTGCACAGTGCTCCAAGTGTGGTCTAACCAAGGTATACGGAGACCAGAACTGTGCACAGTGCTCCAAGTGTGGTCTAACCAAGGTATATGGAGACCAGAACTGTGCACAGTGCTCCATGTGTGGTCTAACCAAGGTTCAATACAAGTTTAACATAACTTCTCTGCTTTTCAATTCTACCTCTAGAAATGAACCCTAGTGCTTGGTTTGCTTTTTTTAATGGCCTTATTAACCTGTGTCGCTACTTTTAGTGATTTGTGTATCAGTACCCCTGGATCCCTAACGGTAACAAATGTTTTTTCCGTCCCTGCACGTTTCTCCCGCGTTACGGGAGACCAAAGAACGACCGTGAACGCCACGCGGTTCGACGTGGGGGGGGGGGGGGGTCGGGTTAGTCCTCACCTCGGCCGCACTGATCCTCCGCTTGGACGGGTAGACGAGGAAATGTTTGAGCAGGTCCACTGCCTCCGGCGACGCATCAGGCACGATCTGCTCCAGCGGGATGGGCGGGTTCTCCTTGAAGGTGATCTTGTTGTAATCCGGCAGCTCCGTGATTTCCTGCAGAGGGGCGGGGAGAGGAGGAACGGAAAAGAGCCGCTGGTTAGGGAAGGATGGGAGAAGACCGCGTGGGACCTTCGGGGCCCCGTCACCATTAAACATCAAACCGAGGCCCCCGTCTGCTCTCTCAGGTGGATGTAAAAGATCCCATGGCCACTATTGGAAGAAGAGCAGGGGGGAGTTCTCCCCAGTGTCCTGGGGCCAATATTTATCCCTCAACCAACATCACCAACAACAGATCATCTGGTCATTTATCACATTGCTGTTTGTGGGAGCTTGCTGTGCGCAAATTGGCTGCCGCATTTCCTACATTACAACAGTGACTACTCTTCAAAAGTACTTCATTGGCTGTAAAGCGCTTTAGAAACATAGAAAAATAGGAGCAGGAGTCGGCCACTCGGCCCTTCAAGCCTGCTCCGCCATTCAATATGATCATGGCTGATCCTCTATCTCAATACCATATTCCCGCTCTCTCCCCATACCCCTTGATGCCTTTTGTGTCTAGAAATCTATCTATCTCCTTCTTAAATATATTCAGTGACTTGGCCTCCACAGCCTTCTGTGGTAGAGAATTCCACAGGTTCACCACCCTGAGTGAAGAAATTTCTCCTCATCTCAGTCCTAAATGTCCTACCCCGTATCCTGAGACTGTGACCCCTGGTTCTAGACCCCCCCAGCCATAGGGAAACATCCTCCCTGCATCCAGTCTGTCTAGCCCTGTCAGAATTTTATACGTTTCAATGAGGTCCCCTCTCATTCTTCTAAACTCTAGTGAATACAGGCCTAGTCGACCCAATCTCTCCTCATACGACAGTCCTGCCATCCCAGGAATCAGTCTGGTGAACCTTCACTGCACTCCCTCTATGGCAAGTATATCCTTTCTTAGGTAAGGAGACCAAAACTGCACACAGTACTCCAGGTGTGGTCTCACCAAGGCCCTTTACATAGAAACATAGAAGATAGGAGCAGGAGTAGGCCATTTGGCCCCTCGAGCCTGCTCCGCCATTCGATGAGATCATGGCTGATCATCCAAACTCATACCCTGTACCTGCCTTCTCCCCATATCCCTTGATACCTTTAGCTTTAAGAAATATATCTAACTCATTCTTGAATATATTTAATGACTTGGCCTCAACTACCTTCTGTGG
Source organism: Squalus acanthias (assembly GCA_030390025.1). Taxonomy (NCBI): domain Eukaryota; kingdom Metazoa; phylum Chordata; class Chondrichthyes; order Squaliformes; family Squalidae; genus Squalus; species Squalus acanthias. Next base: position 149,558 of record JASTWF010000085.1, read on the forward strand.
TAGAGAATTCCACAGGTTCACCACTCTCTGGGTGAAGAAATTCTTCCTCATTTCTGTCCTAAATGGCTTACCCCTTATCCTTAGATTATGACCCCTGGTTCTGGACTCTCTGACCATCGGGAACATTCTTCCTGCATCTAGTTTGTCCAGACCTGTCAGAATTTTATATGTTTCGATGAGATCCCCTCTCATTCTTCTATACTCCAGCGAGTATAAGCCCAATCGACCCAATCTCTCCTCATATGTCATTCCTGCCATCCCAGGTATCAGCCTTGTGAATCTTCGCTGAACTCCTTCCATGGCAAGAACATCCTTCCTCAGATAAGGCGACCAAAACTGCATACAGTACTCAAGGTGTGGTCTCACCAAGGCCCTGTACAACTGCAGCAGGACATCCCTGTTCCTATACTCAAACCCTTTCGCTATGAAGGCCAACATACCATTTGCCTTCTTCACCGCCTGCTGCACCTGCATGCTTACCTTCAGCGACTGGTGCACAAGGACACCCAGGTCTCGTTGCACTTCCCCTTCTCCCAATCTATTGCCATTCAGATAATAGTCTGCCTTTCTGTTTTTGACACCAAAGTGGATAACCTCGCATTTATCCACGTTATATTGCATCTGCCACGCTTCTGCCCACTCACCCAACCTGTCCAAATCATCCTGGAGTTTCTCGGTATCCTCCTCGCAGCACACACTCCCACCCAGTTTTGTGTCATTTGCAAACTTGGAGATATTACATTTAGTTCCCTTATCTAGATCTATAACTGTTGTAAGACATCCTTGCTCCTGTACTTCAATCCTCTTGCAATGAAGGCCATCATACCATTTGCCTTCCTAACTGCTTGCTGCACCTGCATGTTTGCTTTCAGTGACTGGTGTACAAGGACACCCAGGTCCCTTTGTACATCAACATTTCCCAATCTATCACCATTTAAATAATACTCTACCTTTCTGTTTTTCCTACCGAAGTGGATAACTTCACATTTATCCACGTTATACTGCATCTGCCATGTATTTGCCCACTCACTCAACACTTTGGGACATCCTGGGGTTGTGAAAGGCGCTACAAAATGCAAGTTTGTTCTTTCCCTCTGTTGTCGACCCACTCACCTATAGTTCAGTGCAGAGGGTGGATCTGAACCACACAGTACAGGAACGGCCCACTCTCCCAACTATCACGTCCTGTGCGGTACCCGACCCATCTCAATCCACATCTACCCCTTCAACCCTCCGCCCCCCATTCCCACCAAGGTGGGATTATCATCCTCGCGCACCATCTACAGAGCCCCGCCTCGCTCTTGTCCCACACGCCCCCTGAAATCTCCTCCATTCCCTCTTCTGGACATACATAGAATGATCAATGGGCACCTGTAGTATTTCAGCCCCCAAAGAGTCGGCACCTTCAGGACAGGAGAAGAGAAAAGTGACAGTGGAATAAACGAGGAGGTGTCATCTCCCCTTCAGCCCTACTAAACCGGTTAAATTACGAGGACAGGTTGCACAGACTGGGCTTGCGTTCCCTTGAGTTTAGAAGATTAAAGGGTGATCTGATCGAGGTGATTAAAGGATTCCATTGGGTAGATCGAGAGAAACTATTTCCTCTGGTGGGGGGAGTCCAGAACAAGGGGGCAGAACCTTCAAATTAGAGCCAGGCTGTTCAGGGGTGATGTCAGGAAGCACTTCTTCACACAAAGGGTGGTGAAAATCTGGAACTCTCTCCCCCAAAAAGCTGTTGAGGCTGGGGGTCAATTGAAAATGTCAAAACTGAGATTGATAGATTTTTGTTGGGTAAGGGTATTAAGGGTTATGGAGCCAAGGCTGGTAAATGGAGTCGAGATACAGATCAGCCGTGATCTCATTGAATGGCGGAGCAGGCTCAAGGGGCTGAACGGCCTCCTCCTGTTCCTAATGTAACAAGCTCGAGGGGGCTGAACGGCCTCCTCCTGTTCCTAATGTAACAGGCTCGAGGGGGCTGAATGGACTCCTCCTGTTCCTAATGTAACAGGCTCGAGAGGGCTGAATGGCCTCCTCCTGTTCCTAATGTAACAGGCTCGAGGGGGCTGAATGGACTCCTCCTGTTCCTAATGTAACAGGCTCGAGGGGCTGAACGGCCTCCTCCTGTTCCTAATGTAACAGGCTTGAGGGGCTGAATGGCCTCCTCCTGGTCCTAATGTAACAGACTCGAAGGGCTGAATGGCCTCCTCCTGTTCCTAATGTAACAGGCTCGAGGGGCTGAATGGCCTCCTCCCGTTCCTGTGTAACAGGCTCGAGGGGGCTGAACGGCCTCCTCCTGTTCCTAATGTAACAGGCTCGAGGGGGCTGAATGGCCTCCTCCTGTTCCTAATGTAACAGGCTTGAGGGGGCTGAATGGCCTCCTCCTGTTCCTAACATAACAGGCTCGAGGGGCTGAATGGCCTCCTCCTGTTCCTAATGTAACAGGCTTGAGGGGCTGAATGGCCTCCTCCTGTTCCTAATGTAACAGGCTCGAAGGGCTGAATGGCCTCCTCCTGTTCCTAATGTAACAGGCTCGAGGGGCTGAATGGCCTCCTCCCGTTCCTGTGTAACAGGCTCGAGGGGGCTGAACGGCCTCCTCCTGTTCCTAATGTTACAGACTCGAGGGGGCTGAATGGCCTCCTCCTGTTCCAATCTCCATCCACCGGTCTCGAGGGAACGTTGCGGACGGCGCTTGAGCCAACAGCGAGGCGAAGTCAGTGATGGGCTTACCGGCCAGATGGTCTCGTTGGGTGTGCCCAGCACCCGGAGCACGCAGCACAGCTGCTCAATGTCGTTCTCACCGGGGAACAGCGGGGAATTGTTCAGGAGCTCGCCGAAGATGCAGCCCACGGCCCTGGAGGGACCAAAGCACAACACAGGTTAGCAAATAATAGCTCAGCTGCTTCCCCCCCCACCCCACCCCACTGCACCCTACTGAACGCATCGGCTCTTCCCGGGAGGGGCATGGCTCCACTGGCCGTGGCTGCCCTCCGATACTTCACCCAAGGGGCCAGATTTCCCCGTGTGCGGCTAGACAAGCTATCTGACTGCCCGGGACAGCCCAGCCGAGCTCGTCCCAACCCACTTTGCACTTGAATTTTGCTCAGCTTTTTTTTTCATTAAAAGATTTGCGCATCACTGGCAAGGCCCAGCATTTATTGCCCATCCCTAATCGCCCCTTGAGAAGGTGATGGTGAGCCTCCTTCTTGAACCGCTGCAGTCCGTGTGGTGAAGGTGCTCCCACAGTGCTGTTAGGGAGGGAGTTCCAGGATTTTGACCCAGCGACGATGAAGGATCGGCCGATATATTTCTAAGTCGGGATGGTGTGTGACTTGGAGGTGGTGGTGTTCCCATGCGCCTGCTGCCCTTGTCCTTCCAGGTGGAAGAGGTGGCGGGTTTGGGAGGTGCTGCCGAAGAAGCCTTGGCGAGTTGCTGCAGTGCATCTTGTAGATGGTACACACTGCAGCCACGGTGTGCTGGTGGTGGAGGAAGTGAATGTTTAAGGTGGTGGATGGGGTGCCGATCAAGCGGGCTGCTTTGTCCTGGATGGTGTCGAGCTTCTTGAGTGTTGTTGGAGCTGCAACCATCCAGGCAAGTGGAGAGTGTTCCATCACACAAAGGCAACACGGTGGCATAGTGGTTAGCACTGTTGCCTCACAGCGCCAGGGACCCGGGTTCGAATCCGGCCTCGGGTGACTGTCTGTGTGGAGTTTGCACATTCTCCCTGTGTCTGCGTGGGTTTCCTCCGGGTGCTCCGGTTTCCTCCCACAGTCCAAAGATGTGCGGGTTAGGTTGATTTGGCAATGATAAATTGACCCTTAGTGTTAGGGGGGATTAAATACATGGGGTTACAGGGATAGGGTGGGATATGTGTCGGTGCAGGCTCGATGGGCCGAAATGGCCTCTATCTGCACTGTGGGGATTCTGTGATTCTGTGACTTGTGCCTTGTAGATGGTGGAAAGGCTTTGGGGAGTCAGGAGGTGAGACACTCGCCACAGAATACCCAGCCTCTGACCTGCTCTTGTTGCCACAGTATTTATGTGGCTGGTCCAGTTAAGTTTCTGGTCAATGGTGACCCCCAGGATGTTGATAGTGGGGGATTCGGCGATGGTAATGCCATTGAATGTCAAGTGGAGGTGGTTAGACTCTCGCATGTTGGAGATAGTCATTGTCTGGCACTTCTGTGGCGCGAATGTTAACTGCCACTTATCAGCCCAAGCCTGAATGTCGTCCAGGTCTTGTTGCATGCGGGCACGGACTGATCATTATCTGAGGAGTTGTGAATTGCGCGGGAGCCCCGGCAGATTTCTTTTCCCCCGACTCCTCCCAGTGGAGAGGAACAGAGGGACCTTGGAGTGTGTGTCCACAGATCCCTGAAGGTAGCAGGACAGGTGGTTAAGGCGGCATACGGGATACTTGCCTTTATTAGCCGAGGCATAGCATATAAGAGCAGGGAGGGTTATGCTAGAACGGTATAAAACACTAGTTAGGTCACAGCTAGAGTACTGCGTGCAGTTCTGGTCACCACAATTAAGGAAAGGTGTGATTGATCTGGAGAGGGTACAGGGGAGATTTACAAGGATGTTGCCTGGGCGGGGGAATTTTAGCGATGAGGAAAGATTGGAGAGGCTGGGGTTGTTTTCTTTGGAACAGAGGAGGCTGAGGGAGATTTAATTGAGGTGTATAAAATGATGAGGGGGCCTGGATAGAGTGGATAGGAAGGACCTATTTCCCTGAGCAGAGAGGTCAATAACCAGGGGGGCAGAGATTTAAAGTCATTGGGAGAAGGATTAGAGGGGAGTTGAGGAACTTTGTTCACCCAGAGGGTGGTGGGGGTCTGGAACTCACTGCCTGAAAGGGCGGTCGAGGCAGAAACCCTCATCGCATTTAAAAAGTACTTGGATAGGCACTCGAAGCGCCGTAACCCACAGGGCTACGGACCGAGAGCTGGACAGTGGGATTAGGCTGGAGAGCTCTTTGTCGGCCGACACGGACACGATGGGCCGAATGGCCTCCTTCCGTGCTGTAAATATCTATGATTCTAACCCAGGGCTGTGAGTCAACTGGTAGCCCCCTCAGTGTCACCCTGAGGTCAGCCACTTCATCGCAGGAGCTCTGCTGTTGGGTCAGTGATGAGCTGTTGGTTCTTTACGTTGCGTGGGTCGCACGGTTCCGTCTGTCTGGACAGTGGGTCGCTGTGTGAAGATTGGCTGCTGTGTCCCAGAATGGCCGGCGCCATTTTAAGCGCTTTCGTGGTGAGTTTTTCAAGTCTCCGTGAATGGGAAGGGTGTGATCAGCAAACTCAGCACAGGCCAGGGATGGAGCCTGGGCCCTGCCTGCTGGGTGTGGGGCTCAGTACCGCACTGATTGGTTCAATCACTGACAGTCTGAAAGGGATGAAAATCCTCTCTATCTGCAGGCAGTAAAGGACCCATCTGAAATGAGTGTGAGGCAGCCTCAACTAGTTTCCTACATTGAACCCGTGCTGTACCTACCCTGGGAGTGTTTGATGGGACAGTGTAGAGGGAGCTTTACTCTGTATCTAACCCGTGCTGTACCTGCCCTGGGAGTGTTTGATGGGACAGTGTAGAGGGAGCTTTACTCTGTATCTAACCCGTGCTATACCTGCCCTGGGAGTGTTTGATGGGACAGTGTACAAGGAGCTTTACTCTGTATCTAACCCGTGCTGTACCTGCCCTGGGAGTGTTTGATGGGACAGTGTAGAGGGAGCTTTACTCTGTATCTAACCCGTGCTGTACCTGCCCTGGGAGTGTTTGATGGGACAGTGTAGAGGGAGCTTTACTCTGTATCTAACCCCGTGCTGTACCTGCCCTGGGAGTGTTTGATGGGACAGTGTAGAGGGAGCTTTACTCTGTATCTAACCCCGTGCTGTACCTGCCCTGGGAGTGTTTGATGGGACAGTGTACAAGGAGCTTTACTCTGTATCTAACCCGTGCTGTACCTGCCCTGGGAGTGTTTGATGGGACAGTGTAGAGGGAGCTTTACTCTGTATCTAACCCGTGCTGTACCTGCCCTGGGAGTGTTTGATGGGGACAGTGTAGAGGGAGCTTTACTCTGTATCTAACCCGTGCTGTTCTAAAATCGAAGGAAAACTAACTTCTTTGTGAGGTGACTGTAATGCAGAATGACGCCTCTTACCAAATATCCACGCCTTCATCGTATTTACGAGCTCCGTACAGAAGCTCCGGGGCTCGGTACCACCTGTGACAAAGAACGAAAGATGTAACTTAACAGATACCAATTACAGCGAGGTCCATGGACTCGACAGCGCCGTCCAATTCAGGGAGTGTGTTTGTAATTATCATCTACCCACTGCGGCCCGCTGGCTACCTTGAGTGTACAGACCTAAAATAGTCATGTGGATAACAGCATCTACAATGCAATGGTTGATTTAGTACCTTATATACCAGAATACCTAAACCTGCGTGACATACGATGAAGTGCTTCGACGAGCAGTGACTGTGATAATGTAGGAAAACACGGCAGCTGTTCGGAGCTGGCAATGTCGCACAAACAGCAGCAGTTAATGGCGTCTTTGGTGGCCCAGGACATGAACAGGTCTTTCACGCAGGCTGAGGACACACAATGTAGGGAGGCGACCAAAAAATACAATCTGTCTAAACAGCAGCGAAACTTTCCAAAACTGAGGGTTTATCAGCCGCGACTCAGTGGGTCGCACTCTCTCGCCTCTGATTCACAAGGTCGTGGGTTCAAGTCCCCACTCCAGGGACTCGAGCACAAAAATCTAGGCTGCCGCTCCCCAGTGCAGTGCTGAGGGTGTGCCGCACTGTGGGAGGGACGGTACTGAGGGAGCGCCGCACTGTCGGAGGGGCAGTACTGAGGGAGCGCCGCACTGTGGGAGGGGCGGTACTGAGGGAGCGCCGCACTGTCGGAGGGGCGGTACTGAGGGAGCGCCGCACTGTCGGAGGGGCGGTACTGAGGGAGCGCCGCACTGTCGGTGGGGCGGTACTGAGGGAGCGCCGCACTGTCGGAGGGGCGGTACTGAGGGAGCGCCGCACTGTCGGAGGGGCGGTACTGAATGAGCGCTGCACTGTCGGAGGGGCGGTACTGAGGGAGCGCCGCACTGTCGGAGGGGCAGTACTGAGGGAGCGCCGCACTGTCGGAGGGGCAGTACTGAGGGCGCGCTGCACTGTCGGAGGGGTAGTACTGAGGGGTGTAGCACTGTCGGAGGGGCAGTACTGAGGGAGCGCCGCACTGTCGGAGGGGCAGTACTGAGGGAGTGCCGCACTGGCGAAGGAGCAGTACTGAGAGAGCACCGCACTGTCGGACGGGGAGTACTGAGGGAGCGCCGGAATGTCGGAGGGGCGGTACTGAGGGAGCGCCGCACTGTCGGAGGGGCAGTACTGAGGGAGCGCCGCACTGTCGGAGGGGCAGTACTGAGGGAGCGCCGCACTGTCGGAGGGGCAGTACTGAGGGAGCGCTGCACTGTCGGAGGGCAGTGCTGAGGGAGCACCACACTGTCGGAGGGGCAGTACTGAGGGAGCGCCGCACTGTCGGAGGGGCAGTATTGAGGGAGCGCTGCACTGTGGGAGGGGCAGTGCTGAGGGATCGCCGCACTGTCGGAAGGGCAGTACTGAGGGAGCGCCGCACTGTCAGAGGGGCAGTACTGAGGGAGCGCTTCACTGTCGGAGGGGCAGTACTGAGGGCGCGCTGCACTGTCGGAGGGGTAGTACTGAGGGGGCGCCGCACTGTCGGAGGAGCAGTACTGAGAGAGCGCTGCACTGTCGGAGGGGCAGTGCTGAGGGCGCGCTGCACTGTCGGAGGGGCAGTACTGAGGGAGTGTGCACTGTCGGAGGGGCAGTACTGAGGGAGTGCCGCACTGGCAGAGGAGCAGTACTGAGAGAGCGCTGCACTGTCGGAGGGGCGGTACTGAGGGAGCGCTGCACTGTGGGAGGGGCAGTGCTGAGGGAGCGCTTCACTGTCGGAGGGGCAGTACTGAGGGAGCGCTGCACTGTGGAAGGGGCAGTGCTGAGGGATCGCCGCACTGTCGGAGGGGCAGTACTGAGGGAGTGCCGCACTGTCGGAGGGGCAGTACTGAGGGAGCGCCGCACTGTGGGAGGGGCGGTACTGAATGAGCGCTGCACTGTCGGAGGGGCAGTACTGAGGGAGCGCCGCACTGTCAGAGGGGCAGTACTGAGGGAGCACTTCAACGTCGGAGGGGCAGTACTGAGGGCGCGCTGCACTGTCGGAGGGGTAGTACTGAGGGAGTGTGCACTGTCGGAGGGGCAGTACTGAGGGAGTGCCGCACTGGCAGAGGAGCAGTACTGAGAGAGCGCTGCACTGTCGGAGGGGCGGTACTGAGGGAGCGCTGCACTGTGGGAGGGGCAGTGCTGAGGGAGCGCTTCACTGTCGGAGGGGCAGTACTGAGGGAGCGCTGCACTGTGGAAGGGGCAGTGCTGAGGGATCGCCGCACTGTCGGAGGGGCAGTACTGAGGGAGTGCCGCACTGTCGGAGGGGCAGTACTGAGGGAGCGCCGCACTGTGGGAGGGGCGGTACTGAATGAGCGCTGCACTGTCGGAGGGGCAGTACTGAGAGAGCACCGCACTGTCGGACGGGGAGTACTGAGGGAGCGCCGCACTGTCGGAGGGGCGGTACTGAGGGAGCGCCGCACTGTCGGAGGGGCAGTACTGAGGGAGCGCCGCACTGTCGGAGGGGCAGTACTGAGGGAGCGCCGCACTGTCGGAGGGGCAGTACTGAGGGAGCGCTGCACTGTGGGAGGGGCAGTGCTGAGGGAGCACCACACTGTCGGAGGGGCAGTACTGAGGGAGCGCCGCACTGTCAGAGGGGCAGTACTGAGGGAGCGCTTCACTGTCGGAGGGGCAGTACTGAGGGCGCGCTGCACTGTCGGAGGGGTAGTACTGAGGGGGCGCCGCACTGTCGGAGGAGCAGTACTGAGAGAGCGCTGCACTGTCGGAGGGGCAGTGCTGAGGGCGCGCTGCACTGTCGGAGGGGCAGTACTGAGGGAGTGTGCACTGTCGGAGGGGCAGTACTGAGGGAGTGCCGCACTGGCAGAGGAGCAGTACTGAGAGAGCGCTGCACTGTCGGAGGGGCAGTGCTGAGGGCGCGCTGCACTGTCGGAGGGGCAGTGCTGAGGGAGCGCCGCACTGTCGGAGGGGCAGTGCTGAGGGAGCGCTTCACTGTCAGAGGGGCAGTACTGAGGGAGCGCCGCACTGTCGGAGGGGCGGTACTGAGGGTGCGCCGCACTGGATCAGGGGCAGTACTGAGAAAGCACTGCACTGTTGGAGGGGCAGTGCTGAGGGAGTGCTGCACTGTCGGACGTGCAGTCTTTCGGATGAGACGTTAAACCGAGGTCTCGTCTGCTCTCTCAGGTGGATGTAAAAGATCCCATGACACTATTTCGAAGAAGAGCAGGGGGTAGTTAGCCTACGTTTCCCCACATTACAACAGTGACTACACTTCAAAAGTACTTCATTGGCTGTAAGCAGATTGTAAACATTTCTATAGGTATGTAAATAGGAAGAGATTAGTGAAAGTAAACGTGGGCCCATTAGAGGCAGAGACAGGAGAAATTATAATGGGCAATAAGGAAATGGCAGAGACATTAAACCTGTCTTCACGGTAGAAGACACAAAAAACATTCCGGAAATAATGGGGAACCAAGGGTCTAGAGAGAATTAGGAACTTAAAGAAATCAGTATAAGTAAAGACATAGTACTGGATAAATTAATGGGACTAATTTGCGACAAATCCCCTGAACCTGACGACCTGCATCCTTGAGTTTTAAAAGAGGTAGCTGCAGAGATAGTGGACGCACTGGTATTAATCTTCCAGAATTCCCTAGATTCGAGAACAGTTACCAAGGATTGGAAGGTAGCAAACATAACTCCGCTATTTAAGAAAGGAGGAAGAGAAAAAACGGGGAACTATAGGCCAGTTAGCCTGACATCAGTAGTAGGCAAAATGCTAGAATCTATTAGGGACGTGGTAACAGGGCACTTAGAAAATCATAATATGATTAGGCAGAGTCAACATGGTTTTCTGAAAGGGAAATCGAATTTTTTGAAGATGTAACTGGTAGGATGGAAAAGGGGGAACCAGTGGATGTAGTGTATTTGGATTTTCAAAAAGCATTCGATAAGGTGACACACAAGAGGTTATTACACAAGATTAGGGCTCATGGGATTGGGGGTAATATAGTAGCATGGATTGAGGATTGGTTAACGGACAGAAAACAGAGAGTAGGAATAAACGGGACTTTTTCGGGTTGGCAGGCTGTAACTAGCGGGGTACTGCAAGGATCAGTGCTTGGGCCTCAGCTATTTACAATCTATATTAATGACTTGGATGAAGGGACTGAGTGTAACGTATCCAAGTTTGCTGATGATACAAAGTTAGGTGGGAAAGTAACCTGTGAGGAGGACGCAAAGAGGCTGCAGAGAGATCTAGACTGGTTGACTGGGCAAGAACATGGCAAATGGAATACATTGTGGGGAAGTGTGAAGTTATCCACTTTGGTAGGAAAAACAAAAAAGCAGAATATTTTTTGAATGGTGAGAGACTGGGAAATGTTTGCATTCAGAGGGACCTGGGTGTCCTTGTACATGAATCACAATGTTAACATGCAGGTACAGCAAGCAATTAGGAAAGCAAATGGTATGTTAGCTTTTGTTACAAAGGGATTAGAGTATAAGAGTAAAGAAGTCTTACTACAATTATATAGGGCCCTGGTGAGATCACACCTGGAGTACTGTGTACAGTTCTGGTCTCCTTACCTAAGGAAAGACATATTTGCCTTAGAGGGAGTGCAACGAAGGTTCACTGGATTGGTTCCTGGGATGAGAGAGTTGTGCTATGAGGAGAGATTGAGTAGACTAGGCCTATATTCCCTAGAGTTTAGAAGAATGAGAGGTGATCTAATTGAAACGTATAAAATTCTACAGGGCTTGACAGGGTTAATGCTGAGAAAATGTTTCCCCCTGGCTGGGGAATAGAAACATAGAAAAATAGGAGCAGGAGTCGGCCATTTGGCCCTTCGAGCTTGCTCCGCCATTCAATATGATCATGGCTGATCCTCTATCTCAATACCATATTCCCGCTCTCTCCCCATACCCCTTGATGCCTTTTGTGTCTAGAAATCTATCTATCTCCTTCTTAAATATATTCAGTGACTTGGCCTCATCAGCATTCTGTGGTAGAGAATTCCACAGGTTCACCACCCTCTGAGTGAAGACATTTCTCCTCATCTCAGTCCTAAATGTCCTACCCCGTATCCTGAGACTGTGACCCCTGGTTCTAGACGCCCCCCAGCCAGGGGAAACATCCTCCCTGCATCCAGTCTGTCTAGCCCTGTCAGAATTTTACAATTTTCAATGAGATCCCCTCTCATTCTTCTAAACTCTAGTGAATACAGGCCTAGTCGACCCAATCTCTCCTCATACGACAGTCCTGCCATCCCAGGAATCAGTCTGGTGAACCTTCGCTGCACTCCCTCTATGGCAAGTATATCCTTTCTTAGGTAAGGAGACCAAAACTGCACACAGTACTCCAGGTGTGGTCTCACCAAGGCCCTGTGCAACTGTAGTAAGACATCCTTGCTCCTGTACTCAAATCCTCTTGCAATGAAGGCCAACATACCATTTGCCTTCCTAACTGCTTGCTGCACCTGCATGTTTGCTTTCAGTGACTGGTGTACAAGGACACCCAGGTCCCTTTGGACATCAACATTTCCCAATCTATCACCATTTAAATAATACTCTGCCTTTCTGTTTTTCCTACCGAAGTGGATAACTTCACATTTATCCACGTTATACTGCATCTGCCATGTATTTGCCCACTCACTCAACTTGTCTAACTCGCCTTGAAGCCTCTTTGCATCCTCCTCACAACTCACAATCCCACCTAGTTTCGTGTCGTCAGCAAACTTGGAAATATTACATTTGGTTCCCTCATCCAAATCATTGATACATATTGTGAATAGCTGGGGCCTAAGCACTGATCCCTGCGGTACCCCACTAGTCACCGCCTGCCACCCCGAAAAAGACCCATTTATTCCAACACTCTGTTTCCTGTCTGAAGCTAGAACACGGGGTCACAGTCTCAGGATAAGGGGTCGGCCATTTAGGACTGAGACGAGGAGGAATTTCTTCACTCAGAGGGCGGTGAATCTTTGGAATTCTCTACCCCAGAGGGCTGTGGAGGCTCAGTCGTTGAGTATATTCAAGGCTGAGATCGAGAGATTTTCGGACTCTAGGGAAATCGAAGGATATGGGGATCGGGGCAGGGGGGGAAAGTGGAGTTGAGGTCGAGGATCAGCCATGATCTTATTGAATGGCGGAGCAGGCTCAAGGGGCCGAATGGCCGACTCCTGCTCCTAATTCTGATGTTATGTTCTTATGGCGCTTTGGGACATCCTGAGGTTGTGAAAGGTGCTGTCGAAAGGCAAGTTCTTTCTTCTTCTTCGCTCTCACCGTGTAGCCACTTGATGGCTGTAGAGTCTGTCGCCCTCGTTCGAGAAAACCCGAGCCAAGCCAAAATCCGCAATCTTCAGGTGTCCCGTCGAACTGATGAGCAGGTTGGCCGGCTTTAGGTCCTGCAAGAGGAAAGGGAGCAGATTAAAAAGTCCATCGGCCTTGCGGTGCGCACACCTTAAGCGGAGCAACTGGGGAAGGAGTGGGGAGGGGGGGGGGGGAGGAGAGGGAGAGGCGAGATTTCTGCTGTCAATCATTTGCAGCGGAATTGATAATATAAACGAACGCACTGAAAAAATTCGCTCGTAAAAACAAACCACAATTTGCATTTATACAGCGCCTTTAACGTAGTAAAACGTCCCAAAGCACTTCAAACAGATGAAATTAGCCCCAAGTACCGTCAGAAACAGTGCAGGCGCAAATCCCATTGCGAAAACCCCTTAAAGGCTAATGCCCATAGTACAGGACACCGAGGCTGGAGAGAGTAACGGAGGCTCCCCGATAAACTCGCATTTCTACAGCGCCTTTCACGACCTCAGGACGTCCAAAAGCGCTTTACATGAATTAAGTACTTTTACGAAACACGGCAGCCAATTTGCGCACAACAAGCTCCCACAAACAGCACCGTGATAATGACCAGATCATCTGTTTTAGTGATGTCGGTTCAAGGATTAATATTGGCCCCAGGACACCAGGGAGAACTCCCCCCTGCTCTTCTTCCAATAGTGGCCGTGGGATCCTTTACGTCCACCTGAGAGGGCAGACGGGGCCTCGGTTTAACATCTCATCTGAAAGACGGCACCTCCGACAGTGCGGCGCTCCCTCAGTACCGCACCTCCGACAGTGCGGCTCTCCCTCAGTACCGCACCTCCGACAGTGCGGCTCTCCCTCAGTACCGCCCCTCCGACAGTGCGGCTCTCCTTCAGTACCGCCCCTCCGACAGTGCGGCGTTCCCTCAGTACCGCCCCTCCTAGTGCGGCGCTCCCTCAGTACCGCCCCTCCGACAGTGCGGCGCTCCCTCAGTACTGCCCCCTCCGACAGTGCGGTGCTCCCTCAGCACTGCCCCCTCCGACAGTGCGGCGCTCCCTCAGTACCGCCCCTCCGACAGTGCGGCGCTCCCTCAGTACCGCCCCTCCGACAGTGCGATGCTCACTCAGCACTGCCCCCTCCGACAGTGCGGCGCTCCCTCAGTACCGCCCCTCCGACAGTGCGGCGCTCCCTCAGTACCGCCCCTCCGACAGTGCGGCGCTCCCTCAGTACTGCCCCTCCGACAGTGCGGCGCTCCCTCAGTACCGCCCCTCCGACAGTGCGGCGCTCCCTCAGTACCGCCCCTCCGACAGTGCGGCGCTCCCTCAGTACTGCTCAAGTCTCTGGAGTGAGACTTGAACCCAAGACCTTCTGACTCAGAGGCGAGAGTGCTGCCCACTGAGCCACGACTTACACTTGCTCAGACTGCTTATGGCTGCGTGTAGCTGAGCCGTACAGTTAAGGAAGTTTAGAAGAATGAGAGGTGATCTCATTGAAACATAAAATTCTCAAGGCGCTTGACAGGGTAGATGCAGGGAGTATGTTTCCCCCGGGCTGGGGAGTCTAGAACCAGGGGTCACAGTCTCAGGATAAGGGGCCTATTATTTACCACTGAGATGAGGAGGAATTTCTTCACTCAGAGGGTGGTGAATCTTTGGAATTCTCTGCCCCAGAGGGCTGTGGATGCTCAGTCGTTGAGTATATTCAAGGCTGAGATCGAGAGATTTTTGGACTCTCGGGGAATCAAGGGATATGGAGATCGGGCGGGAAGGTGGAGTTGAGGTTGAAGATCAGCCATGATCTTATTGAATGGCGGAGCAGGCTCGAGGGGCCGAATGGCCGACTCCTGCACCTAATTCACAGCCATGGAGGGGGGGTAACACAGGGGGGAGAACAAATAATCAGCCTGACCTCTCACCTCTGAACACCCCTGCAGCGGCCCCTGTTGGGAGTGGCAGTACGGATGTCAGCGAGGAGGACAGAGTCGAGTTGCACCGTGATGTCCCCCAGTGTCGAATGGCCTACCGAAACCCACTGCTTCTCTGCACGCACGGGCGGGTCACCGGAGGGTGTCGACTGTCCGTGCAACCACCTCCCCCCCCACCCCCACCCCCAATCGAGGAGCCCGTGCCTTCGGAGAGAGGAGAACTGAAATGAAAGCGGCGAAGCTGGGGCGCGGGAGAGCTCCTCACCCGGTGCATGATGGAGTTCTCGTGACAGAACGCCACCCCCTTCAGCAGCATCATCATGTACCCTTTGACCTGCGACTCGGTGAGGGGCCGGTCGGAGTTGCGGATCACCTCCGACAGGTCGGAGAGCATGTACTCGAAGACCAGCACGAAGCCCGTCCCGTGCGGGAAGACATCCTTCAGCTTCACCACCTGGAGCGGGAGAGGAGACAGCAACCTGTGAGAAATCTGAACATCATTTATCCAGCCGCCATTAACGTGCTAAAACGTCCCAAGGCGCTTCACAGGAGCGGAAATCAGACAAAAATTCACACCGAGCCACAAAAAGACATATTAGGGACAGGTGAACAATACCTTGGTCAAAGAGGTTGGTTTTAAGGAGCGTCTTAAAAGGAGGAGAGAGAGAGGCGGAGAGGTTTAGGGAGGGAATTCCAGAGCTTAGGGGACCTGGCGCGGCCGCCAATGGTGGAGCGATGGAAATCAGGGATGTGCAAGAGGCCAGAATTGGAGGAGCGCAGAGAACTCGGAGGGTTGTGGGGTTTGAGGGGGTTACAGAGATAGGGAGGGAGCGAGGCCACGGAGGGATTTGAACACAAGGATGAGAATTTTCATGTTGCAGGACCGGGAGCCAATGTAGGCCAGTAAGCACAAGGGGTTCTCGATTCTCGCTCAGGCCAACAGCGAAGCTTTGACCACGCTCGATCAGCTCCAATGGACGGGTCACGTCGTCCGCATGTCCGATACGAGACTCCCAAAGCAAGTGCGCTACTCGGAGCTCCGACACGGCAAGAGAGCCCCAGGTGGGCAGAGGAAACGCTTCAAGGACACCCTCAAAGCCTCCTTGAAAAAGTGCAGCATCCCCACCGACACCTGGGAATCCCTGGCCCCAAGACCGCACAAAGTGGAGGAGAAGTATCCGGGAAGGCGCCAAACACCTCGAGTCTCTTCGCCGGGAGCAAGCGGAAGCCAAGCGCAAACAGCGGAAGGAGCGCACGTCAACCCAAGCACCCCACCCACCCGCCGTCTGCCCTACCTGTGACAGAGACTGTAGGTCCCGCATTGGACTCATCAGTCACCGGAGAACTCATTTTTACTGTGGAAGTCATCCTCGGTTCCGAGGGACTGCCTCAGAAGAAGAGGAACAGGAGTAGGCCATTCGGCCCCTCCAGCCTGTTCCGCCATTCAATGAGATCATGGCTGATCTGCGACCGAACGCCATATACCCGCCTTTGGCCCATATCCCTTAATACCTTTGGTTAACAAAAATTTTCGATTAAAAAAAAAATCCCCACATCCCCACTGCCTGCTGGCAGAATATGGCATCGCACTTCCATTCCTACAATTGTACAGGGCTTTGGTGAGACCACACCTGGAGTACTGTACACAGTTTTGGTCTCCTTATCTGAGGAAGGATATACTTGCCTTAGAGGCGGTGCAACGAAGGTTCACTAGATTGATACCTGGGATGAGAGGGCTGTCCTATGAGGAGAGATTGAGTAGATTGGGCCTGTACTCTCTGGAGTTTAGAAGAATGAGAGGTGATCTCATTGAAACATATAAGATTCTGAGGGGGATTGACAGGGTAGAGGCTGAGAGGCTGTTTTCCCCCTGGCTAGAGAGTCTAGAACCAGAGGTCACAGTCTCAGGATAAGGGGGCGGCCATTTAGGACTGAGATGAGGAGGAATTTCTTCACTCAGAGGGCGGTGAATCTTCGGAATTCTCTACCCCAGAGGGCTGTGGATGATCAGTCGTTGAATATATTCAAGACTGAGATCGATAGATTTTTGGACTCGAGGGGAATCGAGGGATATGGGGATCGGGGCGGGAAAGTGGAGTTGAGGTCGAAGATCAGCCACGATCTTATTGAATGGCGGAGCAGGCTCGAGGGGCCGAATGGCCGACTCCTGCTCCTAATTCTTTTTCAGGTGTACAGGTGGAGTGCGGTGCGTGACACATCCCGCCGCCCGGTCTCTGCCCGTTTGTTGTCGCTGTGAGCGGACGGGCGGTGAACTCACGTGCTGATTGTCCTCGATCTCCTGCAGAGCTTTGATCTCTCGCAGCGCCTGGTTGGGAATGCCGTCCTCCAGCTTCCGCAGAGCCACCTTCTTCAGGGCGACCGTCTCCCCCGTCTGTGGAGCAAGAGGAAGAATGTGAGCGGCGGCGGCGGAAGGGCGGTACCGAGGGAGCGCCGCACTGTGGGAGGGGCGGTACTGAGGGAGCGCCGCACTGTCGGAGGGGCGGTACTGAGGGAGGGCCGCACTGTCGGAGGGGCGGTACTGAAGGAGCGCCGCACTGTCGGAGGGGCGGTACTGAGGGAGCGCCGCACTGTCGGAGGGGCGGTACTGAGGGAGCGCCGCACTGTCGGAGGGGCGGTACTGAGGGAGCGCCGCACTGTCGGAGGGGCGGTACTGAGGGAGCGCCGCACTGTCGGAGGGGCGGTACTGAGGGAGCGCCGCACTGTCGGAGGGGCGGTACTGAGGGAGGGCCGCACTGTCGGAGGGGCGGTACTGAGGGAGCGTCGCACTGTCGGAGGGACGGTACTGAGGGGGAGCCGCACTGTCGGAGGGGCGGTACTGAGGGAGCGCCGCACTGTCGGAGGGGCGGTACTGAGGGAGCGCCGCACTGTCGGAGGGGCGGTACTGAGGGAGCGCCGCACTGTCGGAGGGGCGGTACTGAGGGAGGGCCGCACTGTCGGAGGGGCGGTACTGAGGGAGCGCCGCACTGTCGGAGGGGCGGTACTGAGGGAGCGCCGCACTGTCGGAGGGGGCGGTACTGAGGGAGCGCCGCACTGTCGGAGGGGGCGGTACTGAGGAAGCGCCGCACTGTCGGAGGGGGCGGTACTGAGGGAGCGCCGCACTGTCGGAGGGGCAGTACTGAGGGAGCGCCGCACTGTCGGAGGTGCGGTACTAAGGGAGCGCCGCACTGTCGGAGGGGCGGTACTGAGGGAGCGCCGCACTGTCGGAGGTGCGGTACTAAGGGAGCGCCGCACTGTCGGAGGGGCGGTACTGAGGGAGCGCCGCACTGTCGGAGGGGCGGTACTGAGGGAGCGCCGCACTGTCGGAGGGGCGGTACTGAGGGAGCGCCGCACTGTCGGAGGGGCAGTACTGAGGGAGCGCCGCACTGTCGGAGGGGCGGTACTGAGGGAGCGCCGCACTGTCGGAGGGGCGGTAACTGAGGGAGCGCCGCACTGTCGGAGGGGCGGTACTGAGGGAGCGCCGCACTGTCGGAGGGGCGGTACTGAGGGAGCGCCGCACTGTCGGAGGGGCGGTACTGAGGGCGCGCTGCACTGTCGGAGGGGCGGTACTGAGGGGTGTAGCACTGTCGGAGGGGCGGTACTGAGGGAGCGCCGCACTGTCGGAGGGGCGGTACTGAGGGAGCGCCGCGCTGTCGGAGGGGCGGTACTGAGAGAGGGGCAGTACTGAGGGAGGGCCGCACTGTCGGAGGGGCGGTACTGAGGGAGGGCCGCACTGTCGGAGGTGCCGGGATTCTGTGGCTCTCGCCCACCTCGATGTGTTTGGCTTTGAAGACGATGCCGTGCGCCCCCTCCCCGATCCGCCCCAGGATGCTGTATTGCTCCATTTTCCCCCCGACCCCGGGAAAGCCTGAGCCGCTAGGCCGCACGGGCCGGCGCTATGGCAACGGGGCGGCAGGAGGAGGAGGGCGTACGTCATCGCGCAGCCTGTTCTGGATGACGTCGTCGCGCAGCCTTTTCTGGAAGATGTCATCTCGCAAGCTGTCCTGGATGATGTCATCGCGCAAGCTGTCCTGGATGATGTCATCGGGCAGTCTGTTCTGGATGATGTCATCGGGCAACCTATCCTGGATGATGTCATCGCGCAATCTCTCCTGTATGATGTAATCGCGCAAACTCACGTTGACAGGTTAGGCTCCGCCTCCCCCCTGCCTCCCACCCTAGGATTTTCTCTTAAAGGGACAGTCCAGATAAAGGCACCCCTCAGACCCCACCCCCACAGACCACCTTTAATTGCGGCCCCGAGGGAAGCAGGGCGTCTTTAGCACAGAGATTTCTGTTCATTAAAAAGGTCCCGGCAGAGTGAACCGGTTCGGGAACCGTCCCTTTAGATTGGGAAATTGCGCACATCACTCCGCTATTTAAGAATGGCGAGAGAGGGAAACCAGGGAATTATAGACCAGTTAGCCTAACATCTGTTGTGGGGAAATTGCTAGAGTCTATAATTAAGGATAGGGTGACTGAACACCTCGAAAATTTTCAGCTGATCAGAGAGCCAGCGTGGATTTGTGAAAGGTAGGTCACGCCTGACGAACCTCATTGAATTTTTTGAAGAGGTGATTAAAGTTGTGGACAGGGGAATGTCTACGGATGCTATTTATATGGACTTCCGGAAGGCATTTGATAAAGTTCCTCATATGAGACTGTTAACTAAAGTTGAAGTCCATGGAATTGAAAGCAAATTATTGATCTGGTTAGGAAATTGGCTGAGCGGCAGGAGACAGAGAGTAGGGATAATGGTCGGCACTCTAATTGGCAGGCTGTGACTAGTGGTGTACCGCAGGGATCTGTGTTGGGGCCTCGACTATTCACAGTATTTATTAACGACTTAGATGATGGGGGTTAGAAAGCCACATCCAAGTTTGCCGATGACACAAAGATGGGCCCGCATTGTAGGCAGTGTAGAAGGAAGTATAAAATTACAGAGGGATATCGATAGATTAAGTGTCTGGGCAAAACTGTGGCAAATGGATTTCAATGTAGGCAAATGTGAGGTCATCCCTCTGGACCTAAAAAGGATAGAACAGGGTACTTTCTAAATGGTGAAAAGCTAAAAACAGTGGAGGTCCAAAGAGACTTGGGGGGGTCCAGGTACATCGATCATTAAAATGTCATGAACAGGTACAGAAAATAATCAAAAAGGCTAATGGGATGCTGGCCTTTATAGCTGGAGGACTAGAATACAAGGGGGCAGAAGTTATGCTGCAGCTGTACAAAGCCCTGGTTAGACCACACCTGGAGCACTGGGAGCAATTCTGGGCACCACACCTCAGGAAGGATATATTGGAGGGAGTGCAGCGGAGGTTTACCAGAATGATACCCGGACTCCAAGGGTTAAATTACGAGGAGCGATTCCACAAACTAGGGTTGTATTCCCTGGAATTTAGAAGGTTAAGGGGCGATCTGATCGAAGTTTTCAAGATATTAAGGGGAACTGATAGGGTAGATAGAGAGAAACTATTTCCGCTGGTTGGGGAGTCTAGGACGAGGGGGCATCGTCTAAAAATTAGAGCCAGACCTTTCAGGAGTGAAGTTAGGAAACACTTCGACACACAAAGGGCGGTAGAAGTTTGGAACTCTCTTCCGCAAACGGCAATTGATGCTGGGTCAATTGTTCATTTTAAATCTGAGATTGATAGATATTTGTTAACCGAAGGTATTGAGGGATACGGGGCAAAGGCGGGGAGATGGAGTTAGGTCACAGATCAGCCATGATCTCACTGAATGGCGGAACAGGCTCCAGGGGCTGAATGGCCTCCTCCTGTTCCTGGTGAACAGGATAAATGTCAGCCGGGGTTTCACGCTCCTGAACGCCGTCCAGTGACCCCGACTAGAAAGAGCGTGTTTCTGTGTGAGGGCGTCAGGCAAGGGCAGCTGTGACGCCTCCACGGTCGAATAGCCCACCCTTCTCAGAAACCGCTGCTCGGACCGGGGGCGATGGAACGCGACGGGCAATCGAGGGACGGTAAAGAGTCAACGCCTTCAGGGGAGGAGATTGCAGAGGACGGGGCAGCGCGAAAGGGAGGCAAATGTAATGGGGACAAAGCGGTCCGCTTGATCAGTGCCCGTGCCACTGGACTTGAAAAGGACATCTCCTCCGCCCCAGGAGCATCTGTGATCGACAGGATGCATTGCAGCGACTCGCCAAGGCTTCTTCGGCAGCACCTCCCAAACCACACGGCCTGCAGCGGTTCAAGAAGGCGGCTCACCACCACCTTCTCAAGGGCGATTAGGGATGGGCAATAAATCCAGCCCCACAACCCCCCCCCACCCCTGAATTCTCTGCTCTCCTCCAATTCCGGCCTCTCGCGCATCCCCTGATTTCCATCGCTCCACCATTGGCGGCCGTGCCTTCAGCCGCCTGGGCCCCGAGCTCTGGAATTCCCTCCCTAAACCTCTCCGCCTTTAAGACGCTCCTTAAAACCTACCTCTTCGACCAAGCTTTTGGTCTCCAGTCCCTAATATCTCCTCATGTGTCTGGTAACAAGGCTGATACCTGGGATGGCAGGAATGACATATGAGGAGAGATTGGGTCGATTGGGCTTATACTCGCTGGAGTTTAGAAGAATGAGAGGGGATCTCATCGAAACATATAAAATTCTGACAGCTCTGGACAAACTAGATGCAGGAAGAATGTTCCCGATGGTCGGAGAGTCCAGAACCAGGGGTCATAATCTAAGGATAAGGGGTAAGCCATTTAGGACAGAAATGAGGAAGAATTTCTTCACCCAGAGAGTGGTGAACCTGTGGAATTCTCTACCGCAGAAGGTAGTTGAGGCCAAGTCATTAAATATATTCAAGAATGAGTTAGATATATTTCTTAAAGCTAAAGGGATCAAGGGATATGGGGAGAAGGCAGGGACAGGGTACTGAGTTTGGATGATCAGCCATGATCTCATCGAATGGCGGAGCAGGCTCGAGGGGCCGAATGGCCTACTCCTGCTCCTATCTTCTATGTTTCTATGTTAACGCTCCTGCAAAGTGCCCTGGGACGTTATTACGATGTTAAAGGCGCTATAGAAATGCAAGTTATTGTTGTTGCTGGAAAGGAAGGAATCGAGCATCAATAGGTCAATAAATAACAACAGAAAACGCTGGAAAAACTCAGCAGGCGAGGCAGCATCCGTGGAGAGAGAAACAGAGTTAACGTTTCAGGTCGAAGACCTTTCATCAGAACTATCATATCAATAGGGCAATCCCTGAAATCGAGCCTCAATAGGTCAATCCCTGAATTGGAGACTATTTAGACACAATTGCCCAGTAGCACGCTTTCAATTTCCAGCCGCCCGCCCGCCCCTCAGAACCAAACTCCACCTGAAAGTGACAAGATCCGGAAGTGGCCAAAAACTTGCTTGAAACGTTCAGCAGAAAGGAAGAGTGTTGGAAGAGTTTCAACAACATCTCTGAACGCCGGGAAGGGCAGGGGTAAGGAGAGTCGCAAACAGTTCTACCACCTCTTTAATCAAGGTCTACTTTACAAACTTTAAAAAAAAAAGTTTTGAGAAATGTTTGCAAATTTCTCGACAAAAATGTTGTTCACGCGACTGCCGAGGCAGTTTCCTGCTTTCCACTGGCGCAGTCTCGCTGTTTTATTCACTCCGAGTGGGGCCAGTGCTATTTTTTTTGTATTGTTTTAGCTGATTTTAAGTGAAAATGTCGTTCAATAAATAAATTAGAAATCTAACCGCGGTTTGGTGCTGTCTGAGATCACAAGGTGTGTGTGGCGCTGGTTGGAAGCGGCGTTAATTCAGTATTGCAAGAATGCAGATTTAAGGTGGCCCCCACAGGAGAAACTTGAATAGATTCTGCACTCCAATTCTGTAGAAGGCGGACATTTGCATTAGCGGATTTGTGAATGAGTGCGGTCAATATTAATATGCAAAACTATGCAGTCTGCAACTATTATTGCCGTTGGCAAATATGTAAAGGTTAACTTGCAATTATAAATCTAATTAGTGTAAATGGCTGAGTTGCTTATTGTGTGCAATGCACATTGTTTCAAGAATGCAGATCAGCCCAGTGTCTCAGACAGTGTGGGGGTGAGTGTGGGGAAACACCCCATTATTCAAGAGATTTAGCATGTTGAGCAAGAGTCTCCTGCTCTAACCCCCTCTCTCCCTCGCCCAATCCCCCCTTCCCCGCTCGAACAGTCAGAGGCGGTGCTGAGGGAGCGCCGCACTGTTGGAGGGGCGGTACTGAGGGAGGGGCGGTGCTGAGGGAGCGCCGCGCTGTCGGAGGGGCGGTGCTGAGGGAGCGCCGCGCTGTCGGAGGGGCGGTGCTGAGGGAGCGCCGCGCTGTCGGAGGGGCGGTGCTGAGGGAGCGCCGCGCTGTCGGAGGGGCGGTGCTGAGGGAGCGCCGCGCTGTCGGAGGGGCGGTGCTGAGGGAGCGTCGCGCTGTCGGAGGGGCGGTGCTGAGGGAGCGCCGCGCTGTCGGAGGGGCGGTGCTGAGGGAGCGCCGCGCTGTCGGAGGGGCGGTGCTGAGGGAGCGCTGCGCTGTCGGAGGGGCGGTGCTGAGGGAGCGCCGCGCTGTCGGAGGGGCGGTGCTGAGGGAGCGCCGCGCTGTCGGAGGGGCGGTGCTGAGGGAGCGCCGCGCTGTCGGAGGGGCGGTGCTGAGGGAGCGCCGCGCTGTCGGAGGGGCCGTCTTTCAGGATGAGACGTTAAACCGAGTTCCCGTCTGCCCTCTCGGGTGGATGTAAAAGATCCTGTGGTACTATTTTGAAGAGCGAGGGGGGAGTTCTCCCCAGTGTCCTGAGGCCAATATTTATCCCTCAACCAGCATCAGTAAAACAGATGATCTGCTCATTACCACATTGCTGTTTGTGGGAGCTTGCTGTGTGCTGATTGGCTGCTGCGTTTCCTGCATTACAACAGTGACCACACTTCAAAAGTACTTCATTGGCTGTGACGTGCTTTGGGACGTCCTGAGGTGGTGAAAGGTATTGGAGAGATGCAAGTCAGGGCACATTCTCCGAACATGTCTTTCAGTTTCCAATAAATGTGTTCTGTGGGTAAATATGGCAGCCAATTTGTGCACAGCAAGATCCCACAAACAGCCAGAGACGTGAAGGAGCAGTTGCGTTAGACCCAGTAACACACGGCCTGTGTCCTGTTTCAGACGTTCGACATCCTTTTCGTTGGAAGCTGCGATGTCTATGAGGAAGAGAATCCACTTGAAGGTCGTTCTCCTGGGAAACTCTGGGTAGGAACTGTTCCACAGGGGAGGGGAACCCGATTTTTATTTCCCCCTTCCACCCGGGCCATTTCTCTCACTGTGTGTCTCTCTCTCTGCACGGGCATGTCTTCAGCTGCTCGCAGATTCCCCGTGGCTGGGGAACGTGCATCGGGGATGGGCAAGAGGCCAGAATTGGAGGAGCGCAGAGATCTCGGAGGGGGTTGTGGGGCTGGAGGAGGTTGCGGAGATAAGGGGGGGGGGAGGAATTTGAACACAAGGACGAGAATTTTAAAATCGGGTCTATATTAATGACTTGGATGAAGGGACCGAGTGTACTGTAGCCAAATTTGCGGATGATACAAAGATGGGTGGGAAAGCAAGTTGTGAGGAGGACACAAAGAGTCTGCAAAGGGATATAGACAGGCTAAGTGAGTGGGCAAAAATTTGGCAGATGGAGTATAATGTGGGAAAATGTGAGGTTATACACTTTGGTCGGAAGAATAAAAAAGCAAAATATTATTTAAATGGAGAGAGATTACAAAATGCTGCGGTACAAAGGGATTTGGGGGTCCTCGTACATGAAACACAAAGTTAACATGCAGGTACAGCTAGTAATTAGGAAGGCAAATGGAATTTTGGCCTTTATTGCAAGGGGAATAGAGTATAAAAGTAGGGAAGTCTTGCTACAACTTTACAGGGCGCTGGTGAGACCGCACCTGGAGTACTGCGTACAGTTGTGGTCTCCATATTTAAGGAAGGATATACTTGCATTGGAGGCAGTTCAGAGAAGGTTCACTAGGTTGATTCCGGAGATGAAGGGGTTGTCTTATGAGGAAAGGTTGAGCAGGTTGGGCCTATACTCATTGGAGTTTAGAAGAATGAGAGGGGATCTTATTGAAACATACAAGATTCTGAAGGGGTTTGACAGGGTAGATGCAGAGAGGATGTGGGGAATCTAGAACTAGGGGCATAATTTCAGAATAAGGAGGCACCCTTTTAAATCGGAGATGAGGAGGAATTTCTTCTCTCAGAGGATCGTGAATCTTTGGAATTCTCTACCCCAGAGAGCTGTGGAGGCTGGGTCATTGAATATATTCAAGGTGGAGATAGACAGATTTTTGAACGATAAGGGAGTGAAGGGTTATGGGGAGCGGGCAGGGAAGTGGAGTTGAGGCCAAGATCAGATCAGCCATGATCTTATTGAATGGCGGAGCAGGCTCGAATGGCCGACTCCTGCTCCTATTTCTTCTGGAGCTGATGTAGGTCAGCGAGCACGAGGAGTGATGGGCGAACGGGACTAGGTGGGAGTTTTGATACGGGGGCAGCGGAGTTTAGGGTGAGCTGGAGTCTACGGAGGGTGGAAGATGCTGAGGACAGCGGTGAGGATTGGGGTGGGGGGGGGGGGCTGGCTGACTCGGAGGCTCGGCCTGCTGTTGGGTGGGGGGGGGTGGGTGCGACATGAGCTCGGTAACGTCTCCCCCCGTCTGTCGCTGTGTTTCAGAGTGGGGAAATCGGCCCTCATGAGCCAATACGTAAACAAGCATTACAGCAATCTGTACAAAGCGACAATCGGCGCGGACTTCCTCACCAGAGACGTCACTGTGGACGGGAAGAACATCACCTTGCAGGTCAGTGGCTCGGAGAAACCAGCTCTTCCCCCCCCCCCCCCCCCCCCCCCCCCCCCCCCCCCACCCGACCACTTTTTTTCTTATTGCCTCGCAGGTGAACAGGTCAAGCATGTGACCAAAGTAAGGGAGAAAATTCTGCAAATGTGCCTGCATCTTATTTTATTTTTCGAGAGGTCTTCCTCGGGATCTGGGCCTCGCTGGCGATTGTTGTCGGAGAGCGTGGTGCGCCGCCCTCTCGCGGTTTTTCCATTCGACCGAGCGAGGTGGCTGCACCGGGGCAGTTCCAAGCCAGCCACATTGCTGTGGGCCTGGAGTCACGTACAGGGCCAGACTGGGTCAGGACAGCAGGTTTCCTTCCCTAAAGGACATTAGTGAACCAGATGGGGTTTTTACGGCATTTATCCAGCGGCTTTAACACCGTAAAATGTCCCAAGGAGCGATTTATCAAACAAAATTCGACACCGAGCCACATAAGGAGATATTAGAGACAGGCGACCAAAAGCTCAGTCACCAGAGGTCGGTTTTAAGGAACGTCTTAAAGGAGGAGAGAGAGGCGGAGAGGTTCAGGGAGGGAATTCCAGAGCTCTGGGCCCAGGCGGCTGAAGGCACGGCCGCCAATGGTGGAGCGATGGAAATCGGGGGATGCTCAAGAGGCCAGAATTGGAGGAGTGCAGAGATCTCGGAGGGTTGTCGGGGCTGGAGGAGGTTACAGAGATAGGGAGGGGGCGAGGAGGCCATGAATTTTAAATGGAAAGGCTGATATGCGACCTGTTAGAGGTCTTTAAGATTATGAAAGGGTTCGATGGGGTAGAGGTAGAGAAGCTGTTTCCACTTGTGGGGGAGACCAGAACTAGGGGCCATCGATATAAGATAGTCACTAATAAATCCAATCGGGAATTCAGGAGAAACTTCTTTACCCAGAGAGTGGTGAGAATGTGGAACTCGCTACCACAGGGAGTGGTTGAGGCGAATAGCGTTGATGCATTTAAGGGGAAGCTGGATAAACACATGAGGGAGAAAGGAATAGAAGGATATGGTGATGGGGGGAGATGAAGAGGGGTGGGAGGAGGCTGGTGTGGAGCAGAAACACCGACACGGAGCAGTGGGGCCGAATGGCCTGTTTCTGTGCTGGACATTCTGTGTAATTCTGCACCAGTGTAGGTCGGTGAGCAAACGGGAGCCGGCGCGGACCTGGGATTGAAGTCTGCTCTTCCCCCCCCCCCCCCCCCTCTGCAGGTGTGGGACACGGCTGGAACCGAGCGTTTCCAGTCGCTGGGGTCAGTGCTGTACAGGGGGACGGACTGCTGCATCCTGGTCTTCGACGTGACCTCGGTCCCCTCCTTCAGAGCCTTGGAGGGCTGGAGGCAGGAGTTTGTGCTGCAGGCGGCCCCCAGGGACCCGGACGGCTTCCCCTTCGTGGTCGTGGGCAACAAGACGGACCTGAGGGAGCGAGAGGTGAGAAGCGAAGTCTCCCCCCCCCCCCCACTCCGAGCGACTTTCGTGATTCCATTCTTTATTTTCTTGTCGTGTTGTCTTCTCTCGTGTTTCTCCAGCCCCCCACCCCCCACAACCAAACCCGAAAGGCTCCGACTCCTCCGCTTGCACACGTGACTCGAACGTGACCGCTGGCTATTCGACTGCAGCGGCGGCGCAGCGGAGCCCGATTGGCCCGGGACTTGGCACCCAAAACCCTTGGCTCCTCCCAGTCTCTCGCCGCTGAGCACCTATCTCCGGTGCAGCCTTCTCCAATCCAAAGCGGACTTCGCTTTTTCCCCACCTTGAGCGCCGATCGGCCATCGTTCACTGTTGCCAAGTCCGGTTGAAAGTATTCCTGGAGGTTTCTGCGCATGGCCTCCTGCCTCCTGCCTCCGCGCCCCCCACCCCCCCCCCCCCCCCCCCCACAGTAAAACCTCCTTTTTCCCCTTATTTTCGGCCATTGTTTTGGTCCCCACCACAAACTCCGTTCCCGAGCCACTGACTCCCATCCCTCTCCCTAACATCTGTCTGAGGCTGAACCACACTGTTCGCAACCTTGGTGTCATATTTGACCCTGAAATGAGCTTCCGACCACACATCCGCAGCATAACAAAGACCGCCTACTTCCACCTCCGTAACATCGCCCGTCTCCGCCCTTGCCTCAGCTCATCCGCTCCTGAAACCCTCATCATTGCCTTTGTTACCTCTAGACTTGACTATTCCAACGCACTCCTGGCTGGCCTCCCACATTCCACCCTACGTAAACTTGAGGTCATCCAAAACTCGGCTACCCCGTGTCCTAACTCGCACCAAGTCCCGTTCGCCCATCACCCCCTGTGCTCACTGACCTACACTGGCTCCCGGTTAAGCAGCACCTCGATTTCAAAATTCTCATCCTTGTTTTCAAATCCCTCCATGGCCTCCTCACCCACTCCTTATCTCTGTAACCTCCTTCAGCCCCACAACCCCTCTGAGATCTCTGCCCTCTTGAGGATCCCTGATTATAATCGCTCCACCATTGGCGGCCGTGCCTTCTGTTGTCTCGGCCCCGAGCTCTGGAATTCCCTGCCTAAACCTCTCCGCCTCTCTCTCCTCCTTTTAAGACGCTCCTTAAAACCGACCTCTTTGACCAAGCTTTTGGTCGCCTGTCCCTAATATCTCCTTATGTGGCTCGGTGTTGAATTATGTTTGATAATCGCTCCTGTGAAGCACCCTGGGCCGTTTTACTACGTTAAAGGCGCTGTATAAATACAAGCTGTTGTTATCTCCAATATTTTTATAATTAATAAATGAAAGCATTCAAAGAAATTAAATAAAACAACGGCCCTACGATTAATCTTCAGTTCGTGGAGACGCCAAGGCAATCCTGGGGGGTTGGCGACTGCGTGACCTAATTTTTCCCACTCTCTCAATCTGTCTTTGGCCCTTCGTGATTTCCTGCTCCCATCCACACAACTTACTGCGCCTCTGAGCTTGGCATCATTTGGAGAGACGCAAGATGTAGGAGCAGGAGTCGGCCATTCGGCCCCTCGAGCCTGCTCCGCCATTCAATAAGATCATGGCTGATCTGATCTTGGCCTCAACTCCACTTCCCTGCCCGCTCCCCATAACCCTCGACTCCCTTATCGTTCAAAAATCTGTCTATCTCCACCTTCAATATATTCAATGACCCAGCCTCCACAGCTCTCTGGGAAAGAGAATTCTAAAGATTCACGACCCTCTGAGAGAAGAAATTCCTCCTCATTTCCGATTTAAAAGGGTGCCCCCTTATTCTGAGACTGTGCCCAGAGTTCTAGATTCTCCCACGAGGGGAAACATCCTCTCTGCATCTACCCTGTCAAACCCCTTCAGAATCTTGTATGTTTCAATAAGATCACCTCTCATTCTTCTAAACTCCAATGAGTATAGGCCCAACCTGCTCAATCTTTCCTCATAAGACAACCCCTTCCATCCCAGGAATCAACCTTGTGAACCTTCTCTGAACTGCCTCCAATGCAAGTATATCCCTCCCTAAATAAGGAGACCAAAACTGTACGCAGCACTCCAGGTGTGGTCTCACCAACACCCTGTACAGTTGTAACAGGACTTCCCTACTTTTATATTCCACCCCTCCCTTTGCAATAAAGGCCAACATTCCATTTGCCTTCCTAATCACTTGCTGTACCTGCATGCTAACTTTTTGTGTTTCATGTATGAGGACCCCCCAGATCCCTTCTTCCAAGTCATTATAGCGAAAAGCTGAGGCCCCAGTGCAGATCCACAGGGAACATCACTGGTGTGGGGACAGAGTCCCAGACACACAGAGCAGGAAAGGCCCAGGCTCCATCCCCGGCCTGTGCTGAGTGAGGCTCTCCTCCATGACCCAGCCAGATGGTCCCTTGGGTTGAGGGACGGTGGTCGTGGAACCGTACCCCACCCCGTGTAGAGTCGGGGCCGTCGGGAGATGGAGGGGAGGAGGGGGGGCAGAATTCGCCGGGATCTGTTTCTGTTCTCGCAGGCAACGAGTTGGCTAATGGTCGCCGTCCATTCCCCACAGGTCAGCGCCAAGCTCGCGGAGGACTGGTGCAAATCCCGCAAGTTGGCATACTTCGAGACCAGCGCAAAGGAGGCCCTCAACGTGGAGGAGGCTTTTCGAGCTGGCGTGCGGGAGGCATTGAAGCAGGTGGAATGGAGTGGGGCGAATTTTGCTGCTTGTAGTGTACATTAATGATTTAGATATGAATGTAGGAGGTATGATCAGTAAGTTCGCAGATGGCACGAAAATTGGTGGAGTGGTAAATAGCGAGGAGGGAAGCCTCAGGCTACAGGACGATATAGACGGGTTGGTCAGATGGGCAGAACAGTGGCAAATTGAATTTAACCCTGAAAAGTGTGAGGTGATGCATTTTGGGAGGTCAAACAAGGCAAGGGAATACACAATGAATGGTAGGACCCTAGGAAGGACAGAGGATTAGAGGGACCTTGGCGTGCATGTACATAGATCCCTGAAGGCAGCAGGACAGGTAGATAAGGTGGCTTAAAAAGGCATATGGGATACTTGCCTTCATTAGCCGAGGCATAGAATATAAGAGCAGGGAGGTTATGATGGAGCTGTACAAAACGCTAGTTGGGCCACAGCTGGAATACTGTGTGCAGTTCTGGTCGCCACACTATAGGAAGGATGTGATTGCATTGGAGAGGGTGCAGAGGAGATTCACCAGGATGTTACCTGGGCTGGAGCGCTTCAGTTATGAAAAGAGACTGGGCAGGCTGGGGTTGTTTTCCTTAGAGCAGAGAAGGCTGAGGGGGCACCTGATTGAGGTGTACAAAATTATGAGTGGCATAGATAGGGCAGATAGAAAGGAACTTTTCTCCATTAGTAGAGAGGTCAATAACCAGGGGGCATAGTTTCAAGGTAAGGGGCAGGAGGTTTAGAGGGGATTTGAGGAAAAGCTTTTTCACCCAGAGGGTGGTTGGAATCTGGAACTCACTGCCTGAAAGGGTGGTAGAGGCAGGAACCCTCACAACATTCAAGAAGCATTTAGATGAGCACTTGAAACGCCATAGCATACAAGGCTACGGACCAAGTGCTGGAAAATGGGATTAGAATAGACAGGGCTTGATGGCCGGCGCGGACACGATGGGCCGAAGGGCCTCTTTCTGTGCTGTATAACTCTGACTCTATGAATCCAGGCCGGACTGGAGAATTGGGGGAAGGGGTGGAGAAAGGGTTGGCAGATCCCCCTGAGCCACGAGGGAGGGATTAGCGGGAAGATTAATCATCCCGAGTTCCTGCTCCTAATTGCTAACCCACTGGTCACACTCCGCCCTCCCCGCGTGAGCGTGAACTGGACTGGGCTCCGATGCAATGCCCTCGGAGGTCAAATATTCCGCCCGCGCGCCACCACTCCGCTCATTCCTGAAGAATGGTCGCTGAGCGATGTACTGGCAGGAATCGGGGCCGGGGTCCTCGAGAAAATCTTGAGACGAGTTGGGGGATTGGATGCTAGTTTTGAGAGATTTTGGAGCAATTATGTTCAGCTTGTATCGAACCTCGGTTCGACCACACTTAGAGTATTAGATTTACCCCAGAATAATGAAAACAGCAATAATGGGGGAGCTCTGGTCTCCATATTATAAAAAGGATCTCGAGGCAATGGAAAAGGTGCAAGGATGATCCCAGAACTGCGAGGTTATAACTATCAGGAGAGGCTGAACAGGCTGGGGCTCTTTTCTCTCAAAGAGAAGGCCGAGGGGTGACCTGATCGAGGTCTTTAAGATTATGAAAGGGTTCGATAGGGTAGACGTAGAGAAGATGTTTCCACTTGTGGGGGAGACCAGAACTAGGGGCCGTCAATATAAGAGAGTCACTAATAAATCCAATCGGGAATTCAGGAGAAACTTCTTCACCCAGAGAGTGGTGAGAATGTGGAACTCGCTCCCACAGGGAGTGGTTGAGGCAAATAGCGTCGATGCATTTAAGGGGGAAGCTGGATAAACACACGAGGGAGAGAGGAATAGAAGGATATGGTGATGGGGTGAGGTGAAGAGGGGTGGGAGGAGGCTGGTGTGGAGCATAGACCAGATGGGCTGACTGGCCTGTTTCTGTGCTGTGGATTCGTTGTAATTGTGCATCTTGTTGGATTCTCTCAGATGAGGAGCGAGGACCAGTACGTGGACCAGCCTGGCCATATCCAGCTCAGCCCGGTTGACGCCAAGCCCCAGGAGCGGTGTGTCTGCTGATCCTGAGCCTCGGTTACCAGCTCCCTCTTCCACTCGTGCCAACCCCCCCCCCCCCCCCCCCCCCACCCCTCTCAACGGAAGCGCACCTCACCTCACCTCAGCCGATGGCCGTTGCGTTGAGCAAGACAGTCTGGTCTTTCTCTTTTCCTCTCCTCCTCTGGTCAGTTATCTCCTGAAAGTTCAGCTTGCGTTTTAAGTGTGACTACCCACCCCACCCCACTGTTTGTTCTTGGTCGCTTCAGTGCGAGGAAGGTTCCAGAATCTGCTGGAAGAATCCTCTCCCGGTGGAAGGAAAAGGCAGAGACTGCCATTGGCTCGTCACACCTCTACACACTGTCGGCCAGAAGTCCACCGCAAGATGGCGACGAGACACGCAATCAAGGAATTGAGAGGGCAGGTCTCCCCTCGGACGAGCCCAGACAATTCACGAGGGAACATCTCCCCTTGGACAATTCACGAGGGAACATCTCCCCTTGGACAATTCACGAGGGAACATCTCCCCTTGGACGAGCCTGGACAATTCACGAGGGAACATCTCCCCTTGGACAATTCACGAGGGAACATCTCCCCTTGGACGAGCCCGGACAATTCACGAGGGAACATCTCCCCTTGGACAATTCACGAGGGAACATCTCCCCTTGGACAATTCACGAGGGAACATCTCCCCTTGGACAATTCACGAGGGAACATCTCCCCTTGGACAATTCACGAGGGAACATCTCCCCTTGGACAATTCACGAGGGAACATCTCCCCTTGGACAATTCACGAGGGAACATCTCCCCTTGGACAATTCACGAGGGAACATCTCCCCTTGGACGAGCCCGGACAATTCACGAGGGAACATCTCCCCTTGGACAATTCACAAGGGAACATCTCCCCTTGGGTGTATGGGTAGTGTACAAAGTAAATCATGGTAATCCCATTAATAGGGATGTTCTAGGGAGGGGCGTTAAACTGTTCTGGGTCGAGCTGAAGACCTGCCAGTACTTCTGATCGTTATTTCGGTCACCTGATGGGAAATCGCTAATTCAGCAAATATGTGATTGCAGGTCCACTCGGTCGAGGCGCGGTCCCACGCCAGGCTGGGCCGAAGAATGTACTGAGCGCAGCAGTAATAAAACCTAAAAATATCAATTGGCAACGATCTGTGCATTAAACGTGAATTCCACACAACCGTGGAGGCATCAAGATAATGGGAAGGGCTTGGGTCCTTGAGTCTCGGCCAATGAGACGAGGTTGGGGTCCTTGAGTCTTGGCCAATGGGACGAGGGTGGGGTTATTGAGTCTCAGCCAATGAGACAAGCTTGGGATCCTTGAGTCTCGGCCAATGGGACGAGCTTGGGATCCTTGAGTCTCGGCCAATGGGATGAGGTTGGGATCGTTGACCGTCGGGAGTCAATGGGAAGAGGGGAGGTGGTTTCAGGTCTACTTGAAGTGAATGGGAAGAGGAGGAAGCCAAATCCACTGGGAATCCCGAGTCCGAAGGGGTACGTTGGAATTCCATGGTGGTTTGGGTGGAGCCATCTCCGGACACAAGGGGGGGAAGAACGCAAGAAAAATGATGTCTGTGTTGACTTGTGGATGCTGCACTGTAAATGGCACTGTGATTTTATTTACCTGCTCAATGTAAATTATAACTGGGTGACTCCAATAAAACACTAAAGAATGGTTTAAATTGCCGGTGAAGTCACATTAGTCCAACGATTGCTACTCACTCCATCCTTCGCTCGCACCCAGCTCCCCGCACGCTACACATTATTCCCAAAAGGGTGGTGGGCTGTTCCTCGGTCTGACTGAGCAGCCTTTCGTAGGAACAGGAGCCCGCTCTGTCGAGATTGGGAATCCCTGACGATCTGAGCCAATGTGACGAGGTTTTGTCTCCTTTTTATTGTAGACTGGTTCCTAACCAACCCTCCCCACTCCCTGGGCCCGAGATCCGCCAACTCTCTCTAACTGAGTAACTAGCTGGCTGGAGATAGAATCGAAGGTTCTAATGGGGGAGCCTGTTGATGATGAAAGGACGCGCATTTCGATGGCGCCTTTCACACACCCAAACAATCCCCAAAGCGCTTCACAGCCAATGAAGTACTGTTGTAATGTAGGAAACGTGGCAGCCAATTTTGTGCACAGCAAGCTCCCACGAACAGCAATGTGATGACCCGATGGTCTGTTCTTTAGGCGGGGTGTTGGTTGAGGGATAAAGAGGAGAACTCCCCTGCTCTTGAATAGTGTCGTGGAATGTTTTACGCCCACCCGAGAGGGCAGACGGGTCCTCGATTTAACATCTTATCCCAAAGACCTCAGACAACCCCCAACAGTTGGGGTCTACTGGGCCTCGTCCTCGCTCCAGGGTCGAGGGCCCAGGAGCGAGGATGAGGCATGTCGCTCACTGATGTCTTGTGCCATCTTGACCATCTCGGGATCTCTTCCACCACCCCCCACCCTCCTCGTCTCAACTTTTTTGTCCCCATTAACTCCTCCGGACCAGGGCCACCCACGAGCTGCTGCTGTGAACGTGCGTCACTCAAACAGGGGCACTCCGTGAGGAAGAGAGTGTTTTACTTACCAAGATAGCTCAGCACATTTTAAATATGTTTTTCTTTAAGTTCAAAAGACATGGTCTGTATAACCGTGAGGATTTAATGTGGCAAAACTGGGATAGTTAGGAAAATCTGGGGGTTCTCCCGCTCGTCTGTCATAATGTTGGTGTCAGATCTGTGAAAACCCAGGAGAAGAGGCGTAAAACACATTTGCTCTTTCTCCTGGTTTTCCACGGATGTTTTTGGTTTTGGAGCTCCCGCACATAGAGCCTCGCACTCGGAGCAGGCGTCTGCGTATATATTCTGTTGTTCGTATTCTGTGCTGTGCTAGCTGCTCTCGCCTAGTGTCGCTAGGAGGTGGTTTTGTAATTGGGACGCGGAGTCTCTGGGTGAGGGAGTGGAAAATCCGCCGGGATTGCTGCTCCCGATCACTGTCTAGTGCCTCCTCCCAGCAAGCGACAGTATTTTTAAAGAATCGTTTATGGGATGTGGGCGTCGCTGGCAAGGCCGGCATTTATTGCCCATCCCTAGTTGCCCTTGAGAAGGTGGTGGTGAGCTGCCTTCTTGAACCGCTGCAGTCCGTGTGGTGAAGGTGCTCCCACAGCGCTGTCAGGGAGGGTGTTCCAGGATTTTGACCCAGCGACGATGAAGGAACGGCCAATATATTTCCAAGTCAGGATGGTGTGTGACTTGGAGGGGAACTTGGAGGTGGTGGTGTTCCCATGCGCCTGCTGCCCTTGTCCTTCTAGGTGGAAGAGGTCTCGGGTTTGGGAGGTGCTGCCGAAGAAGCCTTGGCGAGTTGCTGCAGTGCATCTTGTAGATGGTGCACACTGCAGCCACGGTGCGCCGGTGGTGGAGGGAGTGAATGTTTAAGGTGGTGGATGGGGTGCCAATCAAGTGGGCTGCTTTGTCCTGGGTGGTGTCGAGCTGCTTGAGTGTTGTTGGAGCTACAACTCATCCAGGCAAGTGGAGAGTATTCCATCACACTCCTGACTTGTGCCTTGTAGATGGTGGAAAGGATTTGGGGAGTCAGGAGGTGAGATACTCGCTGCAGAATACCCAGCCTCTGACCTGCTCTTGTGGCCACAGTATTTGTGTGGCTGGTCCAGTTAAGTTTCTGGTCAATGGTGACCCCCAGGATGTTGATGGTGGGGGATTCGAGAATGGGCGGAAGAGAATATATCCCACATGACGTCTGTAAAGTTCATTCCAAAAATTGTGGTTTTTAAAAAATTAATTGTTCAAAACAACAGATAGTCATCTTCTTTCATATGGTCGTAGCAAAGCAAATCAGCTGTCAATGTCTAAGTCAGATATCCAGACCAAAGCTTCCGGTGTGAGTGTGGATATCTTGTGGCTTCCTGTGAATTTCCTCTGAGGGCAGTGTTCAGTGAGGTGCTCCAGGGTCTGATCAGGAGCTCCACAGTCACATGATGGAGATGTTTTAATCTTCCATCTATGGAGAAGGTGGCAGCATCTACCATGACTGGTTCTGAGGCAGTTGATGGTTGTCCACTGTTTGCGAGGAAGGTTTGATCCTGCAGGTTGCACTGTGGAGTCCTCTATAAAGGAATCCACTCCGTATGTCGCAGTTCTTCCAAGCCTTTCGCCGTCGGTCATCAAGGCTGAGGGGAGATCGCTGAAGGTCCTCAGCGACGGTCCAAAATGGCCTTCTAGATTTGAGACGGGTTGGTGGTAGGTTGTTCAAGTCGGCCTGGATCAGCATGTCTTTGTTGGTGTAGCGGTTGTATTATCTGGAGACTGCGTATTCACGGCATACATGTGCCGGTGTGATGTTTGCCAGCACGGGCAGCCAAGGTGTTGGTGTCGATAAAAGTGTCCCGGTGATAATTCTCATAGTAGAATTCAGCTGGGCGTCAACGGATTTGACAGACGGACTTAATGGCCATGCCGGAGAGCAGTACTCCGCTGTAGAGTACACCAGGGCGAGTGCGGCCGTACGGAGGGTTTGAGCGTCTGCTCCCCATGTGGAGCCAGCGAGTTTCTGGATCAAGTTGACCCTACTCTTTAGTTTCTTCCTGAGGTTCTGGAGATGTTGTCTATAGGACCGGGTGCGATCCACTGTGACTCCTAAATAGGAGGGCTTTTTTTTGGCATGGTTTACCTCTGCGCCCGCAAGTACTTGAAAGAAAAATATGTGCAGGGCTACGGGGGAAGTGGGACTAGCTGAAGTGCTCTTGCAGAGAGCCGGCACGAGCTCGACGGGCCAAATGGCCTCCTTCCGTGCTGTAACAATTCTACGATTGAGAAATGAAATATAAAAGGATGTGCATGGGTGTGGGAGGAAGCGAGAGGGTCATTAAAACTGCCACTAATGTATTTACAGCATTGCATTATTGTGCAGTCCTCTGGAGATTCGGTGAGTGACAGAGAGAGACCTCGCGGGGCTGCCAAGCAACGTCAACACACCAGTCTCGCCATTTAGCGGCGAATGGCACCATGCACGCATGTAGAACCAACCTACTCTTCGTTCCGGGTTTCGGAAATGGGGAACCAGAATCTGGTTCCCGGGAGAGCACCGCCTCCCCCTCTTCGGGGCCCGTGGGCTACTCGCGACGTTCGCTGGGGAGAGTATCTTCATCTGGCGGGCAGGAGCGTGGTCGCTGGCGCCCGAAAGCTGGGTTGGTCCTCTTTTTCTCTCTCTTCCGCCCCCCCCCCCCCATCCCCCAGCACAAGCGTGCGACAGACAGGAGGGGGGAGAGAGACTCTCGGGACAACCCAGGTTGGAAAGGACGAGAATTTAGACACGCACAACTCGCCCACCGACATGTTAACAAAATCCTGGTGACGGCATCTGCATATTGGACTTTAAACGCTCCTGTCTTCCTGCCCATTGTTAGGCAAAATCAAAAGGTCCCCCCCCCCCCCCCCCCCCCAACCATTTCCAACTTTGGTGGGAATCTACGAGTTTTGGGGCTGGGGCAGAAAGCAGGTTTGTTTCGAACGGGTAGAAATGTTTTTTTTTTTAAATACAAACACGCTTGCTCTCCTCCCCGAGAATATAAATAAAAGGAAATTGTGCTTCCCAAAAATGTTGGGATTTGAATTTCAAACTTCCTGATATGTTGAGAGCTCCTTCCTACTTCTGCCACCAGCCAGGATCGAACAGTCCTAGAATCTAGCAAGACAATCGTCCCCGCCCTTCGTTCCTTGCCCCACCCAGCTTCTCAAAGCCCATATACAAGGGAGACTGGAATGGGACAAGTATTCCCAGTGCATTTATGCAACACACAATAGGTCGAAACAGTACAGCTCCTGAAGGCGGGGGTGCATTTTGGATTGGTGACCCAGGGTCCCAGAACGCTCCTGGGTAAGAATCAATTTATCAAATGGTTCAGGACCGGGTTGGGACTGGAGGGGCGGGCGGGTGCGAGATGGTGGGGAAGGGGGTTCCTGACGAAACGTTAACTCGCGGTGTCCTCTTTCTCACACCGGCTGTCCCACTGTGAATTTACAGAATTGTGCAGCGAAGGAGGCCATTCAGCCCATCGAGTCTGCGCCGGCTCTTTCGAAGAGCAATCCAGTTAGTCCTGCTCTTTCCCTATATCCCTGCAACGCTTTCTCCTTCCAGTGTTTAATCCAACCTCTGGAATTCTCCACGTCTCTCCGCCCGTCGCAGGCAAAGGAGTTTTTTTCGTTGCGAAGGGATCTCCCTCGGCATTTAAAAAAAATTTGTTTATGGGATGTGGGCATAGCCAGCATTTATTGCCCATCCCTAGTCGCCCTCGAGAAGGTGGGGGGTGAGCCGCCACCTTGAACTGCTGCAGTCCCGTGTGGTGAAGGTGCTCCCACAGTGCTGTTAGGGAGGGAGATCCAGGAACGGGGCAGGCCTGCTTTCAACCTGGCCTGGCTCGGCCCGTTAAAGCCGCAAGTCTAACCGGGAGCAGAATGTGAATCTGATCCATTACTCCCAATGTTGATGGGAGGAAGGGAAGGGAGCTGTAAGTCGACAGATGCAGAGGGCAAATCGCAAGCTCACTGCTACGGGAGGTTTGTTGCATTGTACTGAAGTCCCTGTCGACTTGCTGCCGTCTTATGAATATACATTTCAATCAGTAAGGTGCAAGCGTGACACAGAGGCGTAACAGAACTATTAAAGGCAATACAGACAAACTGCATCATGGGGGCCTTTGGTGTGCGAGGTGGGTTCCACGGCAGCTTAAAGGGACGCCCGCTTTCTCTTCAAGTTACATAGAGCGTCACCAATTCTTTCTCTAAACGTATGAAAGCGTTCCCTCGTTTCACTCCTCTTCAATCTCTCTCCTGAAGATGCCCTCCGGTACGTCACCCGAGCAGCCAGTCTGCACCTGGGGGATGGCAGAGCAAGGGGGGAGGGGGTGGAACCGAACCAGTATCCGCACACATTCCGTCGCAGGTTAACCGGGAACCCTGGCTGACATTCGCCCTCTCTGACACAATGGGTACTGAGGCCAACTGATCACCTAACCGCCAAAATTGGGAGCAGCTATCACGGAACAAAAGGAGGCGAGGGAAAAGTTAGAGTTCGGTCTTGACGCAGTTAAATATACCACCAACCCTCGTGGTCTCAGCTCACACAGGACGAGTGGCAATTGGGGCCAATGTCCCCGATTTTAAATTTGGGTGCGCGGTCCCTTTAATGGGCTGTGTGGACTGGCAGACTGCGCCCACACGCCAGGAAGGAGTCAGCAGCTTCAGGAGATTA
The DNA here is from genome assembly GCA_030390025.1 of Squalus acanthias. NCBI lineage: Eukaryota > Metazoa > Chordata > Chondrichthyes > Squaliformes > Squalidae > Squalus > Squalus acanthias. The sequence goes on from JASTWF010000085.1 coordinate 188,238, forward strand.
GGGCGATATAAACGGGAATAAAATCTGGTGCTTCTGCGACAAGTCACGCCAGACCCGTGCGGCGCCCCAACATCAATTTCCAAAACGGTTATGGTCACACCTGCTATTCTTACTCATTCCACGGCATGGCGCTGTGCCCTTGTTATTCCGACTTGCCCCAGAGGTGGCGCCGTAACCCCTCCCTTGGTCATCACACGAACCATGAGCAATGCCACGGGAGAATGGCTCATGACTCTTATGAACGTGTGTTGGGGGTTTATTTTACAATTATGACAGGGGATCGATTATTCTCTATTCAATGCACTTACTAAAAATGGAGATCAGACTTCATTTTGAACTTCACAGTGCTGGAGATTAAGCAACCCGTCTCCCACGATCAAACATTTAAACTTTACATTACGGCACAGCCCCATCACCTCCTCCTCAAGAGCACACACGCAGCAAGTTGTTGTGATCTGGAACGCGCTGCCTGAAAGGGCGGTGGAAGCAGATTCAATCGTAACTTTCAAAAGGGGATTGAATAAATACTTGAAGGGGAAAAATGTGCAGGGCTGTGGGGAAAGAGCAGGGGGGGAGTGGGACTAATTGGAGAGCTTGTTCAAAGAGCTGGCACAGGCACGATGGGCCGAATGGCCTCCTCCTGCGCGGTGTGATTCAGACGAACAAAATATACATTTCGTTTCGAACGGCAAACGCTGGAAACACACAGCTGGTCCATCTGAAAAGGAACGATTCTAGTTCTGCTGCAGGGTCTCGTTCCAAAAAAGGACAGCCATTCCCTTCCCCTGTCGGAGGCTGACTGACCCGGTGCCAGTAGTTCGCTTTCCTTTCACAATTCCAGCGTTCCAAGCCCGAAAACGTGAACTGCGCCCCCCCCCTGTTCCCAAACATCTTTACCTTTAGGATGACGACAGCATCCCAAAATTGGAATGGCTCCACTTAAGGCGATTTTTTTAACTAAATGAAAAATTCTGAGAGAGGCCGGTCATGCATTCAAATTTCAGTGTCAGCGCGGATAAAAGAGAATGCAGAAAACTGGACGAAAGAGATGTTTCCACTTGTGGGGTGGGTAGGACCAGAACTAGGGGTCGTGAATATAAGAGAGTCACTAATAAATCCAATCGGGAATTCAGGAGAAACTTCTTTACCCAGAGAGTGGGGAGAGCGTGGAACTCGCTACCACAGGGAGTGGTTGAGGCGAATAGTATAGATGTATTTAAGGGGAAGCTGGATAAACACATGAGGGAGAAAGGAATAGAGGGATACGGTGATAGGGGGAGATGAAGAGGGGCCGGAGGAGGCTCGTGTGGAGCAGAAACACCGGCACGGAGCAGATGGGCCGAATGGCCTGTTTCTGTGTCAAACTAGTAATGTCTCTGGTTGCAGGAAAACTTGCTCGACAACAAAGCGGGCTGGGCGCGAGCGGGGGGAGGGGAGATCCGTGTCACAGAACGTTTAATCGCAGCCCATATTTGTAAAAAATAAAGTTTCTTCATTAAATATAGAATTTTTAAAAATTCTTCAGTCTTACCTATTGCTATGACAACGTGACTTGCGAGACTCACAAACACTGACCCCTTCACTCTCTCCCCACAATGACCATTCACGGGCAGAACGGCCAAGCCAGCCAACACGGAACATTCTAGAACTCCGCAGTGCGGGCAGATCTGTGGCCGTCTGTCATCAGCAGAACCAATCCGAACAGGGTCCTGGGTCTGCGCCTGGTTCGGTCGCTCCACCAGGGCGCGCACACCGAAGACAGC
>JASTWF010000085.1:195000-219748 GCA_030390025.1 Squalus acanthias
AGTGCGGCGCTCCCTCAGTACTGCCCCTCCGACAGTGCGGCGCTCCCTCAGTACTGCCCCTCCGACAGTGCGGCGCTCCCTCAGTACAGCCCCTCCGACAGTGCGGCGCTCCTTCAGTACCGCCCCTCCGACAGTGCGGCGCTCCCTCAGTACTGCCCCTCCGACAGTGCGGCGCTCCCTCAGTACTGCCCCTCCGACAGTGCGGCGCTCCCTCAGTACAGCCCCTCCGACAGTGCGGCGCTCCCTCAGTACAGCCCCTCCGACAGTGCGGCGCTCCCTCAGTACAGCCCCTCCGACAGTGCGGCGCTCCCTCAGTACCGCCCCTCCGACAGTGCGGCGCTCCCTCAGTACTGCACTGGGAGTGCCGGCCTATATTATGGGGCTGGAGTCTCTGGAGTGGGGGCTCGAACCCACAACCTTCTGACGCCAAGACGAGAGCGAGGCCCACTGGGCCACGGCTGACGATTAACCTTTGGGGAGCCTGTCATCTCTCTCTATAGAAAGTGTCCTCTCCTGTCCCGCGCACATGTAATAGGAGCTGGAGTTATTCATTACGAAACAGAAGCTGAGTGTAAATAGCTAGTTTGTCTCCACCCCCTCTCCCCGGCGCGAGAACGGCTTGGCTACTAAGGAACGAACGCACGAGCGAGCGCCTTACGTTTCAGGCGAGGTGATGGGCCGTTTCACCGCAGGCTTCACTGCTGAACCATCTTTGTTGGTTTCTGGAAAAGGCAACATGAGAAAGAGTCAGCGAATCCCTCGCGTGGCGAGCTCTGTGCGTGCTGGTGGTGGTACGGGCTGGTACAGTTCAGCCAAGTCGCCCCGAGTCTGGTGGGTAGGGGAAGTGAGGGAGAAGAGGGTAAAGACAGTTCCAGCTCCTACTCGCGTTACGTCCGAAGTGCGCACCAGCAGGACTGGGCTGGTTTCCGATGCCCGCTGTAGTCGAATAGCCAGTCACCATCTAGATTCGCAGGCGAAGGATTGCCTGGGTGAGTGGGTGGAACGGTGCTGGGGATCTGTGTAACCTTAGCCCAGCAAGAGTCAGCACCTACAGGAGAGAGACAGAGCGAGAGAGAGAGAGACAGAGCTAGAGCTAGAGCGAGAGACAGAGCCAGAGCGAGAGAGGGAGAGACCCAGAGCGAGCGAGCGAGAGAGAGAGAGAGAGTGCGAGAGAGCGAGAGAGAGACCCAGAGCGAGAGAGAGAGAGAGAGAGACCCAGAGCGAGAGAGAGAGAGAGAGACCCAGAGCGAGAGAGAGAGACCCAGAGCCAGAGCGAGAGAGAGAGAGAGAGAGAGAGAGAGCCAGAGCGAGAGACAGACAGAGAGAGAGAGAGAGAGAGCGAGAGAACCAGAGAGAGAGAGACAGAGTGAGAGAGAGCGAGAGAACCAGAGAGAGAGAGACAGAGTGAGAGAGAGAGAGGGACAGACAGAGAGAGACAGACAGAGAGAGACAGACAGGAGCGTGCGTCCCGAACGTACCTTGGAGCCACCTGACTTGCGTGGCGGGTCCGTAGCCTTTCTCGTTCCTGGCTGCTATCCTGAAGATGATGGCGGGTTTGGTGGTGTAGTCGATGTGGGCGTTGGAGAGGTTGGAGGACTGCACCAGGCACGAGGGGTTGGGGCCACAGTAGACACGCATGAAGGCCAGCTGGGCCGGGCTGTTGGGCTTCAGTTCCAGGGTCTGACTGCTCTGTATGGCCAGGTACACCGAGTACTCAATGATCTTGCCCGAGGTCATGGAGGGCGGCTCCCAGGTCAGGTGTGCGCCATCCGGACTCTAAGCAGGAAACACAAGCCGGAGTTTAAAGTAGAATTCCATCGAAATGTATCTGGATTTTCCAAAGGCCTTCGATAAGGTACCCCCTAATAGACAGCTGAACAAGGTCAGAGAATGCGGAGTCAGGGGACAAGTAGCAGAATGGATTGCTGGCTGGCTTCAGGACAGAAAGCAGAGAGTGGGAGTAAAGGGTAGCTATTCACAGTGGCAGTAGGTGGGTAGTGGTGTTCCACAAGGATCAGTGCTGGGACCACTGCTGTTCACAATTTACGTTAACGATTTAGACTTTGGAATCAAAAACACAATTTCTACATTTGCGGGTGACACCAAATTGGGGAGGGGATAGTCAATACTGAGGAGGACTGCAACAAATTACAGGAGGACATTAATAAACTTGCAGAATGGGCAAATAATTGGCAAATGAAGTTCAACACAGATAAATGTGAGGTATTATATTTTGGTAGGAAGAATAGGGAGGTCACATCACTTGGAGGGTGCGAGTCTGGGTGGGGTAGAGAAACAAAGGGATCTCGGAGTACAAATACACAAATCACTAAATGTTGCGACACAGGTTAGCAAGGCCGTAATAAAAGCAAACCAAGCACTAGGGTTTATTTCTAGAGGTATAGAATTGAAAAGTAGGGAAGTTATGCTGAACCTGTATCGAGCCTTGGTTAGACCACACTTGGAGCACTGCGTGCAGTTCTGGTCGCCATATTATAAAAAGGATATAGAGACACTGGAGAGGGTGCAGAGAAGATTTACAAGGATGATACCAGAAATGCGAGGGTACACCTATCAGGAAAGATGGAACCGGCTGGGTCTCTTTTCTCTTGAAAAAAGGCTGAGGGGTGACCAGATAGAGGTCTTTAAAATTATGAAAGGTTTTGATAGAATGGATAGAGAGAGAATGTTTCCACTTGTGGGGAAGAGCATAACTAGAGGCCATCAATATAAGACAGTCACTAATAAATCCCAGAGGGAATTCAGAAGAAACTTCTTTACCCAGAGAGTGGGGAGAATGTGGAACTCGCTACCACAGGGAGTGGTTGAGGCGAATAGTATAGATGCATTTAAGGGGAGGCTAGACAAGCATATGAGGGAGAAGGGAAGAGAGGGTTATGCTGATAGATTTAGATGAGGAAAGACGGGAGGAGGCTCAAGTGGAGAATAAACGTAGGCAAGGACTGGTTGGGCCGAATGGCCTGTTTCTGTGCCGTATATCCTGTGTAATATGTAATGAAAGTACAGCCATTCGGCCCCTCTGCTCCGTGCCGGTGTTTGTGCTCCACATGAGTCTCCTCCCGCCCCTCTTCATCTCACCCCATCACCATATCCTTCTATTCCTTTCTCCCTCGTGTGTTTATCCAGCTTCCCCTTAAATGCATCGACGCTATTCGCCTCCACCACTCCCTGTGGTAGCGAGTTCCACATTCTCACCACTCTCTGGGTAAAGAAGTTTCTCCTGAATTCCCCACTGGATTTATTAGTGACCATCTTATATTGACGGCCCCTAGTTTTGCTCTCCCCCACAAGTGGAAACACTGTGTCGACCCTATCGAACTCTTTCATAATTTTGACGACCTCTATTAGGTCACCCCTCAGTCTTCTCTTTTCTAGGGAAAAGACTCCCATCCTGTTCAATCTTTCCCGATAGGTATAACCTCTCAGCTCTGGTATCATCCTTGTAAATGTTTCTTGCACCTTCTCCAGTGCCTCTATATCCTTTTTAATATATGGCGACCAGAACAGTGCTCCAAGTGCAGTCTAACCAAGGTATATGGAGAGCAGAACTGCGCACAATGCTCCAAGTGCAGTCTAACCAAGGTATATGGGGACCAGAACTGTGCACAATGCTCCAAGTGTGGTCTAACCAAGGTATATGGAGACCAGAACTGTGCACAGTGCTCCAAGTGTGGTCTCACCAAGGTATATGGGGACCAGAACTGTGCACAATGCTCCAAGTGTGGTCTAACCAAGTTATATGGAGACCAGAACTGTGCACAATGCTCCAAGTGTGGTCTCACCAAGGTATATGGAGACCAGAACTGTGCACAGTGCTCCAAGTGTGGTCTAACCAAGTTATATGGAGACCAGAACTGTGCACTGTGCTCCAAGTGTGGTCTCACCAAGGTATACGGAGACCAGAACAGTGCACAGTGCTCCAAGTGTGGTCTCACCAAGGTATATGGAGACCAGAACTGTGCACAGTGCTCCAAGTGTGGTCTAACCAAGGTATATGGAGACCAGAACTGTGCACAGTGCTCCAAGTGTGGTCTAACCAAGGTATATGGAGACCAGAACTGTGCACAGTGCTCCAAGTGTGGTCTAACCAAGGTATATGGAGACCAGAACTGTGCACTGTGCTCCAAGTGTGGTCTCACCAAGGTATATGGAGACCAGAACTGTGCACAGTGCTGCGAGTGTGGTCTAACCAAGGTATGTGGAGACCAGAACTGTGCACAGTGCTGCGAGTGTGGTCTAACCAAGGTATGTGGAGACCAGAACTGTGCACAGTGCTCCAAGTGTGGTCTAACCAAGGTATATGGAGACCAGAACTGTGCACAGTGCTGCGAGTGTGGTCTAACCAAGGTATATGGAGACCAGAACTGTGCACAGTGCTCCATGTGTGGTCTAACCAAGGTTCAATACAAGTTTAACACAACTTCTCTGCTTTTTAATTCTACCTCTAGAAATAAACCCTTAGTGCTTGGTTTGCTTTTTTCTTTTTAAAATGGCCTTAATAATCTGCGTCGCTACCTCTCAGTTCTGGTATCATCCCTGTGAATATTTTTTTTGCACCTTCTCCAGTGCCTCGATATCTTTTTTATGACATGGAGACCAGAACTGGGTGAGTGTGACCGGGAGGTGCGGTACCTCTTGAATATTATCGATCTGTCACCGCAAAGGGCCAAGCAGGGATGCCCCCCTCCGCCCCCCCCCCCCACCCTTTACCTTGCTGATCTTGATGGCACATGGCGCCCCCGGGAATCCGGGCAAGCAGGTTTTGAATGCGGAGATTTCGCTGAACGGGCCTCGCCCGCAGGCGTTGATGCCCGCCACCCGAAACTTGTAGGCCGTGCCTGGCTGCAGCTCCTGTCGTTTCAGCTGGCTGTAGTCCGGGATCGGGGCAGAATCGTCCTGCACAGGGGAAAGGCAAAAGGGAAAAGCTGTTAGGGACCGGAAAAACCGCAGGACACGAGTCCTTGAAGGTGGCGGGACAGGTCAACAAAGCTGTTGGTCAAGCAAAAGGGATCTTGGGCTTTATAAATAGACTTGATGTGGAGATGCCGGTGTTGGACTGGGGTGGACAAATTTGAGAAGTCGCACAACACCAGGTTATAGTCCAACAGCTTTATTTGAAATCACAAGCTTTCGGAGCGCTGCTCCTTCGTCAGGTGAAGTGAAGAGATGCATATAGTCACAGCATATATAGTCAGAGAACACTGCCAGGTGACTACAGTTAATCTTTCTAACTGCCCTTTATCACACCTCGGCACGACCTGTTTGGACACCATCCACACCTTTGATTGCCGTGATTATCTCTCTGCCGAGGTGTTATAAAGGGCAGTTGGAAAGATTAACTGTAGTCATCTGGCAGTGTTCTCTGACTATATATGCTGTGACTATATGGATCTCTTCACTTCACCTGACGAAGGAGCAGCGCTCCGAAAGCTTGTGATTTCAAATAAACCTGTTGGACTATAACCTGGTGTTGTGCGACTTCTCACAAGAGGCCTAGAGGACAAAAACCAGAAAGTTACGCTAAACCGATATCAAGCACTAATCCGGCCCCAGCTGGCTTACTGTGTCCAATTCTGGGCACCGCACTTCAGGAAGGGCGGGATGCCTTTGGAGAGGGTCCAGAAGAGATTGACCAGAACGGTACCAGGGAAGAGAGACTTCAGTTATGTGGAGAGGCTGGAGTTGTTCTCCTTAGAATCCCGGGAAGAGAGCAGATCGGCCCCACTGTGTCCGTATCACAGATCCCGGGAGAGAGCAGAGGGGCTGAATGGCCTCCTCCTGTTCCGAATGGAACAGGCTCGAGGGGCTGAATAGCCTCCTCCTGTTCCTAATGTAACAGGCTGAGGGGCTGAACGGCCTCCTCCTGTTCCTGTGTAACAGGCTCGAGGGGCTGAATAGCCTCCTCCTGTTCCTAATGTAACAGGCTCGAGGGGCTGAATGGCCTCCTCATGTTCCTAATGTAACAGGCTCGAGGGGCTGAATGGCCTCCTCCTGTTCCTAATGCAACAGGCTCGAGGGGCTGAATGGCCTCCTCCTGTTCCTAATGTAACAGGCTCGAGGGGCTGAATGGCCTCCTACTGTTCCTGTGTAAATGCTCGAGGGGCTGAACGGCCTCCTCTTGTTTCTGTGTAACAAGTTCAAGGGGCTGAATGGCCTCCTACTGTTCCTAATGTAACAGGCTCGAGGGGCTGAATGGCCTCCTACTGTTCCTAATGTAACAGGCTCGAGGGGCTGAATAGCCTCCTCCTGTTTCTAATGTAACAGGCTCGAGGGGCTGAATGGCCTCCTCCTGTTTCTAATGTAACAGGCTCGAGGGGCTGAATGGCCTCCTCCCGTTCCTGTGTAACAGGCTCGAGGGGCTCAACGGCCTCCTCCTGTTCCTGTGTAACAGACTCGAGGGGCTGAATGGTCTCCTCCTGTTCCTAATGTAACAGGCTCGAGGGGGCTGAACGGCCTCCTCTTGTTTCTGTGTAACAGGCTCGAGGGGCTGAACGGCCTCCTCCTGTTCCTAATGTAACAGGCTCGAGGGGCTGAACGGCCTCCTCCTGTTCCTAATGTAACAGGCTCGAGGGGCTGAATGGCCTCCTCCTGTTCCTAATGTAACAGGCTCAAGGGGGGCTGAATGGCCTCCTCCTGTTCCTAATGTAACAGGCTCGAGGGGCTGAACGGCCTCCTCCTGTTCCTAATGTAACAGGCTCGAGGGGCTGAACGGCCTCCTCCTGTTCCTATGAACGCCCAGATGGCTGTGGGAATGATGGGCAGCCAGCTCCTGTGAGGACCTGCGCCCCAGTCGGGCTCAGCAGCGTCAGGAGGAGGGTGGCGGTGGTAAAAACAGGCGGCGCTACTCACGTCTCTGGCGGACGAGCCCTCAGGCGGGAGATGATAATGCGTCACCACAGTCGTCGTTCCTTTGATCACCCCGACGTCGACCCACTGGTTCAGCTCCTTCTTGACGGGGGGCTTCGGGGTCACGGGGGCTGCGTCCCGCTTCTGAGGGGGGGAGGGGAGAAAAGCAGCAGCTCGGTTACAGAGTATTTACAGCACAGAAACAGGCCATTCGGCCCAACGTGTCCGTGCCGGTGTTTCTGCTCCACACCAGCCTCCTCCCGCCCCCTCTTCATCTCACCCCATCACCATATCCTTCTATTCCTTTCTCCCTCGTGCGTTTATCCAGCTTCCCCTTAAAGGCATCTACGCTATTCGCCTCAACCACTCCCTGTGGTAGCGAGCTCCACATTCTCACCACTCTCTGGGTAAAGAAGTTTCTCCTGAATTCCCCACCGGATTTATTAGTGACTGACATGAATCTTGTCATTCATGTATGAAGTAATACTAGGCGGCCTGCTGGTGGCGCTGTCCAGGGAGAGTATAAATACTCGGGCATGGGCCCAGCTTGCTTAGGACATTCCTCAACAGGAACCAGGGAAGGACACAACTAGATCTCCATGTTGAAAAACAGTTTATTAAAGCTTTGTTTAACGCTTAGACCAAGTGCCTAGTAGTTTTTTTTACGTCAGTGACCATCTTATATTGATGGCCCCTAGTTCTGGTCTCTCCCCCACAAGTGGAAAAAACATCTTCTCTACATCTACCGCATCACCAGTTAACACCGTGCGGCCCCCCCCCCCGGGAAATGCGAATGGGCTTCACAGCGGACTGCCGAGTCAGCCTCCCACAGAGATAGTCACCCTCCCTTTTCCCGCACAGGATACACCCGGAGGGCCAGGCAAATCCCACTGGAGCTGCCTCTCGTCATTCTCGCCCCAAGGCCCTAAATAACTCAATATTTCTCAGCCGTGGCCCAGTTTGTCTCACTCTCGCCTCGGAGTCAGAAGGTTGTGAGTTCGAGCCCCCACTCCAGAGACTCGAGCCCCCTAATCCAGTGCAGTAACAGCACTATCTGAAGGTCCCGTCTTTCGGATGAGACATTAAACCTCTCGGGTGGACGTAAAAGATGCCTCGGCCACTATTCAAAGAGGAGCAGGGGGGAGTTCTCCCCGGTGTCCTGGGGCCAATATTTATCCCTCAACCAACATCACTAAAACAGATTATTATCAGATTGCTGTTTGTGGGAGCTTGCTGTGCACAAAATTGGCTGCTGCGTTTCCTACATTACAACAGTGACCACACTTCAGAAAGTACTTCATTGGCTGTAAAGCGCTTTGGGACGTCCTGAGGTGGTGAAAGTCGCCGGAGAAATGTTCGTTCCTTCCTTTGCCTGCAACAACATTCCGATAACCCTCTGACCAGGGAGCTACTGGATTGCCCTTGCTCCCCAGTGGGATAAAACCCAATATTGCCTGAATCACAGAATCCCCACAGTGCAGATAGAGGCCATTTCGGCCCATCGAGCCTGCACCGACACATATCCCACCCTATCCCCGTAACCCCACGTATTTAATCCCCCCTAACACTAAGGGTCAATTTATCATAGCCAAAATCAACCTAACCCGCACATCTTTGGACTGTGGGAGGAAACCAGAGCACCCGGAGGAAACCCACGCAGACACGGGGAGAATGTGCAAACTCCACATAGACAGTCACCCGCGGCCGGATTCGAACCCGGGTCCCTGGCGCTGTGAGGCAACAGTGCTAACCACTATGCCACCATGTTGCCTGGATGAGTTGCAGCTCCAACAACACTCAAGAAGCTCGACACCATCCAGGACAAAGCAGCCCGCTTGATCGGCACCCCATCCACCACCTTAAACATTCACTCCCTCCACCACCGGCGCACCGTGGCTGCAGTGTGCACCATCTACAAGATGCACTGCAGCAACTCGCCAAGGCTTCTTCGGCAGCACCTCCCAAACCTGCGACCTCCACCGCCTAGAAGGACGAGGGCAGGAGGCGCATGGGGAACACCACCACCTCCAAGTTCCCCTCCAAGTCACACACACCATCCCGACTTGGAAATATATCGGCCGTTCCTTCATCGTCGCTGGGTCAAAGTCCTGGAACTCCCTCCCTAACAGCGCTGTGGGAGCACCTTCACCACACTGACTGCAGTGGTTCAAGGCGGCGGCTCACCACCACCTTCTCAAGGGCGATTAGGGATGGGCAATAAATGCCGGCCTCGCCAGCGACGCCCACATCCCATAAAAACTAATTTTAAACAAATTCCCCCTCCACTCTCAAACTATAACCTACGAAGCTGCTGCAATGCGAAGCGTTCCACATTCCCCCAGCCACGACCGCAGCACTTCGAGAAGCCGTGAGCAATTCTGTGAGACCCCAGTCCCTCAACAGCCAACACCCAGTGATGTAAGAAACCTACTAGGCACTTGGTCTAAGCGTTAAGCAAAGCTTTAATCAACTGTTTTACAACATGGAGATCGAGTTGTGTCCTTCACTAGTTCCTGTTAAAGAATGCCCTGAGCAAGCTGGGCCTATGCCCGAGTATTTATACTCTCCCTGGACAGCGCCACCAGCAGGCCCCCCAGTATTATTTCATAAGTCATTTCCACATGAATGGCAAGATTCATGTCACCGAGCGTCTCTGGGCCACAGCCACACAGTGCCTGTGCCCGTCAAACGGCGCGATGGGAGAATTCGGCGCGCGCCCACCCTCCGCCTCCCCGGACAGTAGCTCCAGAGGCCCCCCGGTCTCGTACGGGACGGTTCTCGAACGCCGATTCTAGGGGGGGCAACGTGACGCTCCTCGAACCCACCGCGCCTCGCTCCTGGAACCCAGTCCCGGCCCCATGCCGCTTGCAAACCCCGCCCACCCACCCCACACAGCGAGCAAGCTTACCGCAGCGGCCAATTCGATCCCGTTGGCCACTTCGGCCAGCGTCGCCGCGGCCTGCAGTTTGGCGGGACTGGCCACGGCGACGGGCAGCGGAGAGGCCAGAGAGCTGGATGGCGTCAAACCTGCTGGGGGAACAAGGAGAAGCCCCGAGTGAGTCAAGACGTTAAACACCTCGGGGGGGAGGGGGGGGAAAGCACGACTTCAGTCCTGGTCCGGGTATTAAGGGGTACAGTAACAAGGGACAAGGGGGCCTTGGTGTGCATGTACATAGATCCCTAAAGGCAGCAGGACAGGTAGATAAGGTGGTTAAAAAAGGCATATGGGATACTTGCCTTCATTAGCCGAGGCACAGAATATAAGAGCAGGGAGGTTATGATGGAAATAACAACAGAAAACGCTGGAAAAACTCAGCAGGCCAGGCAGCATCCGTGGAGAGAGAAACAGAGTTAACGTTTCGGGTCGAAGACCTTTCGTCAGAACTGGAAAAAGCAGGAAATGAAATAGATTTAAAGCAAGGATAAAGCTGGGAAAAGGGGGAGGGGATGAAAGAACAAAAGGAGAGATTGAGAGACATTAAGAGATGATCTATGTTTCTATGATCAAGGCAAGAGGTGGTGTTAATGTGACAGGTTGAGGCTGAAAGAAGTGTGAAATGCACTGGCAGAATGAAGGACAGCTGCCAGCTTCTAGGAGGGAAAAAAAAGGAGGGGGTGGGGGGGGCAAACAAAAGGGTGGATGAAAAAATAAAATATAAATGTGATAGGGGCTGAGATTATGATCTCAAATTGTTGAACTCGATATTGAGTCCAGAGGGCTGTAAAGTGCCTAAACGAAAGATGAGGTGCTGTTCCTCGAGCTTACGCTGAGCTTCCGTGGAACAGTGTATGATGGAGCTGTACAAAACGCTAGTTAGGCCACAGCTGGAATACTGTGTGCAGTTCTGGTCGCCACACTATAGGAGGGATGTGATTGCATTGGAGAGGGTGCAGAGGAGATTCACCAGGATGTTACCTGGGCTGGAGCGCTTCAGCTATGAGGAGAGACTGGACAGGCTGGGGTTGTTTTCCTTAGAGCAGAGGCGGCCGAGGGGGGACCTGATTGAGGTGTACAAAATTATGAGGGGCGTAGATAGGGTAGATAGAAAGGAAATTTTCCCCTTAGTAGAGGGGTCAATAACCAGGGGGCATAGTTTCAAGGTAAGGGGCAGGAGGTTTAGAGGGGATTTGAGGAAAAACTTTTTCACTCAGAGGGTGGTTGGAATCTGGAACTCACTGCCTGAAAGGGTGGTAGAGGCAGGAACCCTCACAACATTCAAGAAGCATTTAGATGAGCACTTGAAACGCCATAGCATACAAGGCTACGGACCAAGTGCTGGAAAATGGGATTAGAATAGACAGGGCTTGATGGCCGGCGCGGACACGATGGGCCGAAGGGCCTCTTTCTGTGCTGTATAACTCTATGACTCTTATCATAGTGGTTCTGTTCCTTCCATCCTATCACAGACCGTCCCTTTAGTTCCTTCCCCCCCTCCACCTTTCCCTGCACCTGCTTAAAACCTGCTACATCCCTAACTTTTTCCAGTTGTGACAAAGGGTCCCAGCCCTGAAACGTTGACTCTGTTTCTCTCTCCATGGATGCTGCCTGGCCTGCCGAGCGTCTCCAGCATTGTCTGTTTGTTATTTCAGATTTCCCACATCCGCAGTATTGTGCTATTGTAATAGTGGTCATGTTACTGGACTAGTAACCCACAGGCCTGGACTAATAATCTGGAGACGCAAATCCCACTAACTGCAGCTGGGGAATTTAAAAATCAGATCATTAACTAAATTTGGAATAAAAAGCTAGTATCAATAATGGTGACCATGAAACTATCGAATTGTCGTAAAAACTCATCTGGTTCACTGATGTCCTTTAGGGAAGGAAATCTGCCGCCCTGACCCGGTCTGGCCGATATGTGACTCCAGACCCATAGCAATAGAAACATAGACATAGAAGATAGGAGCAGGAGTAGGCCATTCGGCCCCTCGAGCCTGCTCCGCCATTCAATGAGATCATGGCTGATCATCCAAACTCAGTACCCTGTACCTGCCTTCTCCCCATATCCCTTGATACCTTTAGCTTTAAGAAATATATCTAACTCCTTCTTGAATATATTTAATGACTTGGCCTCAACTACCTTCTGTGGTAGAGAATTCCACAGGTTCACCACTCTCTGGGTGAAGAAATTCTTCCTCATCTCAGTCCTAAATGGCTTACCCCTTATCCTTAGACTGTGACCCCTGGTTCTGGACTCCCCGACCATCAGGAACATCCTTCCTGCATCTAGTTTGTCCTGTCCTGTCAGAATTTTATAAGTTTCAATGAGATCCCCTCTCATTCTTCTAAACTCCAGCGAGTATAAGCCCAATCGACCCAATATCTCTCTTCATACGTCATTCCTGCCATCCCAGGTATCAGCCTTGTGAATCTTCGCTGAACTCCTTCCATGGCAAGAACATTCTTCCTCAGATAAGGCGACCAAAACTGCACACAGTACTCAAGGTGTGGTCTCACCAATGTGGTTGACTCTTAACTGCCCTCTGAAATGGCCGAGCGAGCCACTATGTTGTACCAAACCACTGCTGACAAAGTCAGTACTGTGGGAGTACCTTCACCACAAGGACTGCAGCGGTTCAAGGCGGCGGCTCAGCACCACCTTCTCAAGGCCAATTAGGGATGGGCAATAAATGCCGGCCTTGCCAGCGACGCCCACATCCCGCGAATGAAGATGAATTAAGTTCCCCGGGGTTTACTAGTCCGGGCGACCAAAGGCTTGGTCAAAGAGGTCGGTTTTAAGGAGCGTCTTAAAAGGAGGAAAGAGAGAGGCGGAGAGGTTTAGGGAGGGAATTCCAGAGCTGGGGGCCCAGGCAGCTGAAGGCACGGCCGCCAATGGTGGAGCGATGGAAATCGGGGGGATGCACGAGAGGCCAGAATCGGAGGAGCGCAGAGATCTCGGAGGGCTGGAGGAGGTTACAGAGATAGGCGAGGGCCATGGAGGGATTTGAACGCGAGGATGAGAATTTTAAAATCGAGGCGTTGCCGGACCGGGAGCCAATGTAGGTCAGCGAGCACGGGGGGGGGGGGGGGGGGTGGGGGGGGGGGGTGGGGGGGTGATGGGTGAACAGGACTCGGTGCGAGTTAGGACACGGGGGCAGCCGAGTTTTAGATGAGCTGATGGTTACGGAGTGTGGAAGGTGGGAGACCGGCCAGGAGAGCGTTGGAATAGTCGAGCCTGGAGGCAACTCGGGGTTCGGGTTAAAGCCGACGGGAGAACCAGGACGGGAGGGAAAGGGTTGAAGCAGTCACTTACTCTCGGTGGTCGCCGGGGGGAGGAGCCCGTGGGCGCCGGCCGCAGCCCCGCCCAGCTCGCCCAGCCCGTTGCTCTCGCCGGCCGGGTCGTTGAGGCTGTCGGCGGGTGCCAGGGCCTCGGTGGGCAGCTGGGGCTGGCTCTGCCCGGCCGCCTGGAGCTGCTGCTGCTGTTGCTGCTGCTGGACCAGCACCGCCAGGTCCTGGGTGGCGAGCACGGCAAGCGGGATGGCCGTCTGTGGGGCGTCACTGGTCTCCGTGCTCAGCTGGCCCAGGTCCGCCTCGTGCGGCTGCTGCCTCGTCTCCGCCGTGTCCATTGGCTCGCCAGGACCTTGGGTGGGGCGAGAGAGAGAGATATTAACGCGCGGGCTTCGAGGCAGACTAACGATAAACTCACTAATGCATCTGCCCCACCATTATAAAAAAAAGTCCTTATTCCCCCCTTAAATTAAATAATAGTTAGCTTCATAATCTATAAAAACTGTCAACCAAACCTTACTTCCCGTTGTGGGAACTTCTTTCCATTCTAAATTCCGACATTTAGAATGGCTATGTCAACATGTCACACTGTAATTGCACCCTCCCGCCAGTGATGGCGCTGTCGCACCTCAATTCTGCATGAACCACCACTTGAATTTATCCGGTGCCTTTAACAAGGTGAGACCTCCCAAGGCGCTTCACAGGATCGTCATCAAACAAAATCCTGCACCGAGCCACACAAGGAGATATTAGGGACAGGTGGCCAAAAGCTGGGTCAAAGAGGTCGGTTTTAAGGAGCGTCTTAAAGGAGGAGAGGGGGAGGCGGTGTGAACATTTTTCACGCCCACCTCAGTTGAAACATCTCTCACCAATTCGGCGAAGTGCAACGTCGATCGTGTCGGCAAAGGATGCAGCTATTCTCCCTCGGCAAGGTCCCTCAAACAGCCAATGAGTCGAATGAGAACAGGAAATAGAAGCAGGAGTCGGCCATTCGGCCCCTTGAGCCTGCTCCGCCGTTCAATGAGATCATGGCCTCAACTCCACTTTCCTGCCTGTTCCCCATAACCCTCGACTCCCGTGTAGCTCAAGTATCTGTCTATCTCAGCCTTGAATATATTCAACTGACCCAGCCTCCACAGCTCTCTGGGGCAGAGAATTCCAAAGATTCACGAGCCTCTGAGAGAAGAAATTCCTCCTCATCTCCGTCTTAAATTACCACTTCATCAGTTTATACTGGCGCTGCTTGAGGTAGAATTGCTGCTCGGAACATTGGGGGAAAACGCTGTGCTTTTGCGCAAATGGTGTTGGATCTAGAACCCACAACTGAAGGGGGGGGGGTGGGTGGGGGGGGAGGTCGCCTCGGACAATGCAGCACACACTCAATGCGAGAGTGTCAGGCTCAAGTCCCGGAGGCATAGCTCAAAGCAACTGAGCCAAAGGGACGGACAAGAATCATACTGGTGTCCCTCCTCTGGAGGTGTCGGCTGCTGCTCGGTGCGTCTCACTCTGTCTCCGAGTCAGAAAGTCGTGGGTTCGAGCCCCCATTCCAGAGACTCGAGCACAAAATCCAGGGCTGACACTGTGAAGCACTGAGAGCACGCAACACTGTCGGAGGGGCGGTACTGAGGGAGCGCAGCACTGTCGGAGGGGCGGTACTGAGGGAGCGCAGCACTGTCGGAGGGGCGGTACTGAGGGAGCGCCGCACTGTCGGAGGGGCGGTACTGAGGGAGCGCCGCACTGTGGGAGGGGCGGTACTGAGGGAGCGCCGCACTGTGGGAGGGGCGGTACTGAGGGAGCGCCGCACTGTGGGAGGGGCGGTACTGAGGGAGCGCCGCACTGTGGGAGGGGCGGTACTGAGGGAGCGCCGCACTGTGGGAGGGGCGGTACTGAGGGAGCGCCGCACTGTGGGAGGGGCGGTACTGAGGGAGCGCCGCACTGTGGGAGGGGCGGTACTGAGGGAGCGCCGCACTGTGGGAGGGGCGGTACTGAGGGAGCGCCGCACTGTGGGAGGGGCGGTACTGAGGGAGCGCCGCACTGTGGGAGGGGCGGTACTGAGGGAGCGCCGCACTGTGGGAGGGGCGGTACTGAGGGAGCGCCGCACTGTGGGAGGGGCGGTACTGAGGGAGCGCCGCACTGTGGGAGGGGCGGTACTGAGGGAGCGCCGCACTGTGGGAGGGGCGGTACTGAGGGAGCGCCGCACTGTGGGAGGGGCGGTACTGAGGGAGCGCCGCACTGTGGGAGGGGCGGTACTGAGGGAGCGCCGCACTGTGGGAGGGGCGGTACTGAGGGAGCGCCGCACTGTGGGAGGGGCGGTACTGAGGGAGCGCCGCACTGTGGGAGGGGCGGTACTGAGGGAGCGCCGCACTGTGGGAGGGGTGGTACTGAGGGCGCGCCGCACTGTGGGAGGGGCAGTACTGAGGGAGCGCCGCACTGTGGGAAATGCTGTCTTTCAGATGAGACGTTAAACCGAGGTCACGTCTGTCCTCTCGGGTGGATGTAAAAGATCCCACGGCCACTATTTCGAAGAAGAGCAGGGGGGAGCTCTCCTTGGTGTCCTGGGGACAATATTTATCCCTCAATCAACATTACAAACAGATTATCTGGTCATTATCAGATTGCTGTCGTGGGAGCTTGCGGTGCTCAAATTGGCTGCTGCGTTTCCTACATTACAACAGTGAACACACTTCAAAAAAGTCCTTCATTGGCTGTGAAGCGCTTTGGGACGTCCTGAGCTGGTGAAAGGCGCTGGAGAGATGCGAGTCTTTCCCCGCGAGGGAGTTGGCCGTACCTACCCATTGCGGCTTGCTGGCCAGCCTGTAGAACTGCCGGCAGGGCCAGAGCCTGCACCTCCTCCGAGTCCGCAGCCTGCTCAACACCTTGTTCTGTCAGGGAGACAATACAAGGCTTCATGGCAGCACCCTCGCTCCAAGCACTGGCATCTGCTGGACGACGTCATCGTCCGAGCGAGGGACCGCAAGGACGTCCGCATCACCCGCGCCATGAGAGGAGCCGACGACTGCTGGACAGACCACCGCCTAATCCGCTCTGTCATCTCCAGCAATGTAGCCCCAAAACAGCGGCAGCAACGGAAGCATTGCCGCAGGAAAATCAACGCTGGAGCATTCAAAGACCCGGCTAAGAAAGCCCTATTCATCCTGCGCTTCACAAACAACCTGACGACTCCCAGTGATTCAGAGACACAGAGTGTCCACAGCGCCTGGTTTGCACTCAAGGCCTCCATAATCAGCACCTGTGAAGAGACGCTCGGTCACTCGACCAGGAAACACCAAGACTGGTTCGACCAGGAGATCCAGGAACTAATAAGCCGCAAGCGCAAGGCATTCCTGATCTGGAAACAGCAACAGAACTCGAGAGCAAGAAAGCAGCTCTACAGACGTCTGAAGGCCGAGGTCCAACAAAAAACTCGCAACCTAAAGAACAGATGGTGGGTGGAGAAAGTGCAGGAGATCCAGCAGCTAGCCGACAACCATGACGTGCGTGGATTCTTTAGCGCAGTCAAGACCACCTATGGCCCTAGCACCCAAGGTCCTACCCCACTGCGGGCCAAGAACAGAGAGGTACTCATCAAGGACAGAGAGGCAGTCAGTATCCACTGGAAGGAGCACTTCGAAGATCTCCTTAACCGAGACTCTGTCTTCGAGGCGAGTGTCCTCAACTCCATCCCACAGCATGCTACCCGCCGCCACCTCAGCACAACCCCAGCCCGGCATGAGGGTGAAAAGGCCATCCGACAACTGAAGAACAACAAGGCCTCAGGAGCAGATGGAATCCCTGCCGAGGCACTAAAGCATGGCGAAGATTAACTACTGGCGCAAATTCATGAACTCATTTCTCTTATCTGGAAGGAGGAGAGCATGCCAGGGTATCTCAGAGATGCCGTAATTGTGACCATCTTCAAGAAAGGTGACAAGTCCTATTGCGGTAATTACAGAGGAGTTTCCCTGCTGTCTGCCACAGGGAAAGTCATCGCAAGAATCCTCCTCAATCGCCTTCTCCCAGTGGCCGAAGAGCTCCTCCCAGAGTCGCAATGCGGATTCCGCCCACTACGGGGCACAATGGACATGATCTTCACCGCGTGTCAGTTACAAGAGAAATGCAGGGAACAGCACCAACCGCTGTACATGGCCTTCTTTGATCTCACAAAGGCCTTCGACACGGTCAACCGTGAGGGATTATGGAGTGTCCTCAAATTCGGTTGCCCTCAAAAGTTTGTCACCATTCTCCGCCTGCTTCACGACGACATGCAAGCCGTGATCCTGACCAACGGTTCCACCATAGACCCAATTCACGTACGGACCGGGGTCAAGCAAGGCTGTGTCATCGCACCAACACTCTTCTCGATCTTCCTTGCTGCAATGCTCCATCTCACCCTCAGTAAGCTCCCCACTGGAGTGGAGCTAATTTACAGAACAAACGGGAAACTGTTCAACCTCCGTTGCCTCCAGTCCAGATCCAAGGTCGTCCCATCCTCTGTCGTCGAATTACAGTATGCAGACGACGCTTGCGTCTGCGCTCACTCAGAGGTCGAACTCCAAACCGTCGTCAACACCTTCACCGAAGCGTACGAGAGCATAGGCCTTACACTAAACATCCGTAAGACAAAGGTCCTCTACCAACCTGCCCCCGCCACACAGTACTGCCCCCCGATTATCAAAATCCACGACAAGGCCTTGGACAACGTGGACCACTTTCCATACCTCGAGAGCCTACTGTCAACAAGGGCAGATGTCGATGGCGAAGTCCAACACCGCCTTCAGTGTGCCAGTGCAGCCTTCGGTCGCCTGAGGAAGAGAGTGTTTGAAGGCCAGGACCTCAAACCCAGCACCAAGCTCATGGTCTACAGAGCAGCAGTGATACCCGCCCTGATGTATGCCTCAGAGACATGGACTATGTACAGCAGGCACCTCAAGGCACTGGAGAGGTACCACCAACACTGCCTCCGCAAGATCCTGCAAATCCATTGGCAGGATAGGCGCACCAACGTCAGTGTTCTCGCTCAGGCCAACATCCCCAGCATCGAAGCTTTGACCACGCTCGATCAGCTCCGATGGACGTGTCACATCGTCCGCATGCCCGGTACGAGACTCCCAAAACAAGCGCTCTACTCGGAGCTCCGACACGGCAAGAGAGCCCCAGGTGGGCAGAGGAAACGCTTCGAGGACACCCTCAAAGCCTTCTGGGAAAGAGTGCAACATCCCCACCGACACCTGGGAATCCCTGGCCCCAAGACCGCACAAAGTGGAGGAGAAGCATCCGGGGGAAGGCGCCGAACACTGAGTCTCTTCGCCGGGAGCAAGCGGAAGCCAAGCGCAAGGAGCGCACGTCAATCCAAGCACCCCACCCACCCGCCCCTTCAACCACCGTCTGCCCCACCTGTGACAGAGACTGTAGGTCCTGCAGTGGACTCATCAGTCACCAGAGAACTCATTTTTAGTGTGGAAGCAAGTCATCCTCGGTTCTGAGGGACTGCCGACGACAACAGTGACTACACTTTGGCGGTGAAGCGCTTTGGGACGTCCTGAGGTGGTGAAAGGCGCTGGAGAAATGAGAGTCCTTCCCCGCGAGGGAGTCGGCCGTACCTACCCATTGCGGCTTGCTGGGCAGCCTGTAGTACCGCCTGCAGGGCCAGAGCCTGCACCTCCTCCGAGACCGCTGCCTGCTCCGCGGCCTCTGCCGCCGCCGTCACCGCCAGCTCCTCGGGGGTCAGCCCCGTCAGCTCCCCCTGGCCCGCCAGCGGCTCCGCCATCAGCTCCTGGGGTGGAGTCAGCTGCTCGGGGTCCGCCTGCTCGCCGCCGGCCCGCGGGAGGGGCTTGGGCTGGGCCGCCCCGGGGGGCGGCTCCTCGCCCGCGGGCTGTGGGGGGTCGGGGGCTCGGACCGGGGCCGGCCCCTGCACGCCCGTCGAGGTGGTGGGCTGGTCTGTCGCCGTCGTGACGTTGGTGCCCTCGGATATTGACGAGACGCTCTGAAACAGGGGCAAGGGGCGGGGGGGGGGGGAGCGAAAGGAACATTTCCATCAATGACACAGGCCATCAAAAAACAGGTCACACCTCAAACCTGATCTACAATACGGGGACTTGGGAGAAGAACCTGCCCTGAGAGTGTTTGATGGGACAGTGTCGAGGGAGCTTTACTCTGTATCTAACCCGTGCTGTACCTGCCCTGGGAGTGTTTGATGGGACAGTGTAGAGGGAGCTTTACTCTGTATCTAACCCGTGCTGTACCTGCCCTGGGAGTGTTTGATGGGACAGTGTAGAGGAAGCTTTACTCTGTATCTAACCTGTGCTGTACCTGCCCTGGGAGTGTTTGATGGGACAGTGTAGAGGAAGCTTTACTCTGTATCTGCAACCTGCCCGAGTCCCTATGGCTTAGCTTCAAAATCCTCACCCCTCTTCTCAGTGTCGAAATCAAGACTCAATGCCCCAGCTCCAGTTCTAATTCATTCTTATCTGGCTCCTCAAAGCTGTGCTACTTCTCACACCGCGCGGTCTTCCCTGTACCCGTTTCGCCTCGAGCTTCTCTCCATGCTGTGTCGGCCCTGCAATTAATCTCGGCCCCTGAAGGAGGCTTTCAATTAACAGCAGCTCCAGCGACAACTCTCTGCCAAGTGTCTGAGGAAAGGAGTGGGACGAACTGGATGGATGGGCTGGAAGGCCTCCTTCAGTGTTGAATGATTCAATGAGAGCAGGAACGGCTCCGGTTTCAGTGGCACGGTCTGTGTGATGGGGGGGGGGGGGGCGTCCCGCGTGCAGAGCCGCAAGGGCCCAGTCTCCTCCCCTTGCCGCGATTCGCCGACGTTAGCCGGGCTTGGGAGGGCTGTGCTCTCCCACCACGCTCCCACTGAAGTGGTGGACCCAACTCCCAGCCATGACCGGATCCTGGACAAGTGTCGATGGGACGTTAGCCAACGGTTTACAGATCAGACGCACTCTTGCTGTGGACTCACTTTGTTTCTTACCGGGATGGACGGGCCGGGTGTCGGGGTGGACTGCGTCACCGTGGTGTTGGCCCCGCTCTGCGCCGCTGACACCGTGGTCGCCGTGTTCGTCGTTCCCGCCGTCGCAGTTTCCCCGTGGACCGTCTCCGGGAGGCCCTGGGCGTTGGTGGGTGGTGGCTGGACTGCGGAGAGACGAGGTGGTATTTGGGGGGTGAGGAAGCTCATCCCAGCGGATCGACACGATAATGGAACCCGAGAGAAGGACCCGGATTCACCCCCAGTGCAGTACTGAGGGAGCGCCGCACTGTTGGAGGGGCGGTGCTGAGGGAGCGCCGCGCTGTCGGAGGGGCGGTGCTGAGGGAGCGCCACACTGTCGGAGGGGCGGTACTGAGGGTGCGCCGCACTGTCGGAGGGGCGGTACGGAGGGAGTGCCGGTACTGAGGGAGCGCCGCACTGTCGGAGGGGCGGTACTGAGGGAGGGGCAGTACTGAGGAAGCGCCGCACTGTCGGAGGGGCAGTACTGAGAGAGCGCCGCACTGTCAGAGGGGCAGTACTGAGGGAGCGCTGCACTGTCGGAGGGGCAGTACTGAGGGAGCGCTGCACTGTCGGAGGGGCGATACTGAGAGAGCACTGCACTGTCGGAGGGGCGGTACTGAGGGAGCGCCGCACTGTCGGAGGGGCGGTACTGAGGGAGCGCCACACTGTCGGAGGTGCGGTACTGAGGGAGCGCCGCACTGTCGGAGGGGCGGTGCTGAGGGAGCGCCGCGCTGTCGGAGGGGCGGTGCTGAGGGAGCGCCACACTGTCGGAGGGGCGGTACTGAGGGTGCGCCGCACTGTCGGAGGGGCGGTACGGAGGGAGTGCCGGTACTGAGGGAGCGCCGCACTGTCGGAGGGGCGGTACTGAGGGAGGGGCAGTACTGAGGAAGCGCCGCACTGTCGGAGGGGCAGTACTGAGAGAGCGCCGCACTGTCAGAGGGGCAGTACTGAGGGAGCGCTGCACTGTCGGAGGGGCAGTACTGAGGGAGCGCTGCACTGTCGGAGGGGCGATACTGAGAGAGCACTGCACTGTCGGAGGGGCGGTACTGAGGGAGCGCCGCACTGTCGGAGGGGCGGTACTGAGGGAGCGCCACACTGTCGGAGGTGCGGTACTGAGGGAGCGCCGCACTGTCGGAGGGGCGGTGCTGAGGGAGCGCTGCACTGTCGGAGGGGCGGTACTGAGGGAGCGCCACACTGTCGGAGTGCCGGTACTGAGGGAGCGCCGCACTGTCGGAGGGGCGGTACTGAGGGAGCGCCGCACTGTCGGAGGGGCGATACTGAGAGAGCACTGCACTGTCGGAGGGGCGGTACTGAGGGAGCGCCACACTGTCGGAGGGGCGGTGCTGAGGGAGCGCCGCACTGTCGGAGGGGCGGTGCTGAGGGAGCGCCACACTGTCGGAGGGGCAGTACTGAGGGAGCGCCACACTGTCGGAGGGGCGGTGCTGAGGGAGCGCCACACTGTCGGAGGGGCGGTCTTTTAGATGAGACGTTAAAGAGAGGCTGTCCTCTCAGGTGGACATAAAAGATCCCACGGGCGACTATTGGAAGAAGAGCAGGGGGGGTGGGGGGGGGGGGGGGGGGCGGGGGAGTTCTCCCCGGTGTCCTGGGGCCAATATTTATCCCTCAACCAACATCTAAAACAGATCAACAGGTCATTTATCTTGTTCAACGCCACCTGCCACCGCCTTACCCGCTGGAAGAACACGTCCCTCAAACGCTCTGACACCGACGCACGCCACGCATCCTTACCCTGGTTGGCGCCCATGTTGGCGGTGACTGTGGTGGCGGTGTTGGTGGTGTTGGTCTCCGAGGTCTCATGGGGGGGGTTGGAGCAGACCAGCGGCTGGCCCCCGGCCACCTGCCCCTCGGCCTGCCCGCCCTCGGGCCCGTGCACCAGAGCCGGCTGCTCCGCGGTGGGTGAGGCCAGGATGGTCACCGGCAGCTCCTGGATCGACGACGCCTCCACTCCGCTGGGCGCGGCGATCAGCGTCACGCGGGTAGCCTCAGACACGGGCTGGAATCGGAAGCGGTGGGGGGGGGGGGTGGGTAGAGAATAAAACAAACAGTCAGTCGGTCGGTCACACGGACACAACATCTCTCGAATTGGGGGCTCGTTTCGGTGGGTACAAAAATGTATCAAACAACTTGCATTTATATCGTGCATTTAACGCAGTAAAAAGCGTTAAATAAATGGCGTTTCGCTAAACAAGAATTAACACCGAGCCACATGAGATATTAGGGACAGGCGACCAAAAGCTTGGTCTAAGAGGTTGGTTTTAAGGAGCGTCTTAAAGGAGGAGAGAGAGGCGGAGAGGTTTAGGGAGGGAATTATCTGAGGAAGGATGTTCTTGCCATGGAAGGAGTTCAGCAAAGATTCACAAGGCTGATACCTGGGATGGCAGGAATGACATATGAGGAGAGATTGGGTCGATTGGGCTTATACTCACTGGAGTATAGAAGAATGAGAGGGGATCTCATCGAAACATATAAAATTCTGACAGGTCTGGACAAACTAGATGCAGGAAGGATGTTCCCGATGGTCGGAGAGTCCAGAATCAGGGGTCATAATCTAAGGATAAGGAGTAAGCCATTTAGGACAGAAATGAGGAAGAATTTCTTCACCCAGAGAGTGGTGAACCTGTGGAATTCTCTACCGCAGAAGGTAGTTGAGGCCAAGTCATTAAATATATTCAAGAATGAGTTAGATATATTTCTTAAAGCTAAAGGTATCAAGGGATATGGGGAGAAGGCAGGGACAGGGTACTGAGTTTGGATGATGAGCCATGATCTCATCGAATGGCGGAGCAGGCTCGAGGGGCCGAATGGCCTACTCCTGCTCCTATCTTCTATGTTTCTATGAATTCCAGAGCTCGGGGCCCAGGCGGCTGAAGGCACGGCCGCCAATGGTGGAGCGATGGAAATCGGGGGGATGCGCGAGAGGTCGGAATTGGAGGAGCGCAGAGATCTGGGAGGGTTGTAGGGCCGGAGGAGGTTACAGAGATAGGGAGAGGGAGGGGCGAGGAGGCCACGGAGGGATTTGAAGACGAGGATGAGAATTTTAAAATCGAGGCGTTGCCGGACCGGGAGCCAGTGTAGGTCAGCGAGCACAGGGGGGGGGGGGGTTGATGGGTGAACGGGACTTGGTGCAAGTTAGGACACGGAGGGTGGGAGACTGGCCGGCGTTGGGACAGTCGAGTCTGGAGGTAACTAGGATTTCGGTCAAGCTACTGGAGCTGAGAATACGTCACCTCGTGGGGGTGGTCACGATACACACTGGCGTGCTCCCTCACCCCCTCCATCAATTATCCCCACCCCCTACGCCTTGGCGGGCTGAGGACAGGTCACCCTCCGGAGCCCTGCCCAAGTGGCGGCCTTTCCTGGCGAGCCTGGACAAGACTGCGTTACTGCCAGTACAGGGAGTAGCGGCTATGGTTACTGGACCCACTGGCCCCCGAGCTCAGATCTCACTGCGGCAAGTTGTGAAATTGAATTCAATAAATCTGCCAGTTTCATTAGTAAATCTCACAATCGCCTCCGAGTCAGAAGGTTGTGGGCTCGAGCCCCACTCCAGAGACCCGAGCACATAATCCAGGCCGACACTCTCCCAGTGAAGTACTGAGGGAGCGCCGCACTGTCGGAGGGGCGGTACCGAGGGAGCGCCGCACTGTCGGAGGGGCTATCTTTCAGATGAGATGGTAAATCGAGTCTTCGAGTGGCCGTAAAAGATCCCACGGGCGACTATTGCGAAGAAGAGCAGGAGGGAGTTCTCCCCGGTGTCCTGGGACTAATATTTATCCCTCAACCAACATCAGTAAAAAAAATATCTGGCCATTATCAGATTGCTGTACACACTCACGTTAGGCACAGACGCGAGGCTGGAGCTCGACATTACCTGCATGGCGATGGTGGGCGTGGTGGCGGTGAGGCTGCTCGCTCCCGCCAGGCCGGGCTGCGCGGCAGAGACGGTGATGACTGCCTGGTTGATCAGCTGGCTGGAGAAGGTGCCCATGGTGCCGGCGAGGCTGGTGGTGCCGACCGCCGCGCCTCCTCCCACGGAGCCCGTCATGGTGCCCAGCGTGGTCACGCCTGCAAGGTGCGAGTGGCAAGAGTTAAATCGACCATAGGCTGGGAGGGGGGGGTCGTCGAAATGGCAATGCATCCCCCTACCCCATCCCGCCCGGAAAGCTCCGTGAGCCCCCAAAGTGACCATATTATTGTGAAACGGCCCTAGATCAAAATGGAGGCCGCTCACTCTTCGTCTTTCAAAATGGATGCCGCGGTCCAGGTTATCTGCACGATCTAAGCAAGGCTGATTGGTCAAGATAAAGGGGGTGGGGCTCTGGCCTCAGGGTAAATTGAGTGGTTCAGACCCGGGGACTCGTAATTAGCAGTCTCATTGATGTTAAGTAAACAGGGGCCCGAGTTCGCTGAAAGTTAAGTTAATATTCACGGTATCAACTGTGGCTCAGTGGGTCACACTCTCGCCCGAGTCAGAAGGTTGTGGGTTCGAGCCCCACTCCAGAGACTTGACCACAATATCCAGGCCGACACTCCCCCAGTGCCAGTGCTGAGGGAGCGGCGCACTGCGGAGGGGCGGTACTGAGGGAGCGGCGCACTGTCGGAGGGGCGGTACTGAGGGAGCGCCGCACTGTCGGAGGGGC
>JASTWF010000085.1:220163-267663 GCA_030390025.1 Squalus acanthias
CACCTCCCTCTCTCCTCTCTCCCCCCCTCCCCTTCTCTGGTTATTATTGACTTCAGGGAGGTGACGGGGAATCTCCCTGTTCTTGTGGCAAGATTGTCCATTCGATCTTGGACACTGAATGTCTTGTTCCCCCCTTCAGACGTGAACGAATGCGAGACCAACCCCTGCAGCCAGAACTGTGCCAACGTGTATGGATCATTCCAATGTTACTGCAGACACGGGTACACCCTCAGCCGGATGGACAGGACAACCTGTGAAGGTGAGTTCCCAGTCGCACCTCTTTGTTTCGAGTGAATATCCCAAAGTGTGGCGGCTGGGCGGAGTTACTGAGCCATCATCAGACTTGGCGCCAACGAACCGACACTATCTCCCTTCACCTCCTCTATTCTTGGACCCTTGGCGCTGTTCCGCATTGTGGGCCTCAGCCCTTCGTCTAAATGTAGAGATGGAAATGCCAATGAGCCCATGTTGTTTCAGCTCCTTGGAGACCAGTAACTCTTCCGAGCACGGCCGCCAATGGTGGAGCGATGGAAATCGGGGGATGCGCAAGCGGCCAGAATTGGAGGAGCGCAGAGATCTCGGAGGATTGTGGGGCTGGAGGAGGTTACAGAGATAGGGAGGGGCGAGGAGGCCACGGAGGGATTTGAAAACAAGGATGAAAATTTTAAAATGGAGGCGTTGCTGGACCGGGAGCCAATGTAGGTCAGCGAGCACAGGGGGGGAGGGGGAAACGGGACTTGGTGCGAGTTAGGACACGGGGGCAGCAGAGTTCAGGATGAGCTGAAGTTTACGGCGGGTGGAATGTGGGAGTCAAGTCTGGAGATGACAGAGGCATGAAGATTAATCTTTGGATACTCCAGGACACTCCTGGATGGCTGGCACACACCCCACCTTCAGGAGGGGAAGAAAGTTGAATTTGTCACGAGTCCCATGTTTCACCTCTTGTCTGTATGATGGAATGTAACTACTGTCTCTCGGTGTCTCTCAGATATCGACGAGTGCTCTCTGACTACCTCGGCCCTTTGTGCTTATCGCTGCGTTAACACTCCAGGAACCTTCAATTGTGTTTGCCCTCCGGAGGGTTACGTCCTCTCACCCAATGGAAGGAACTGCAGAGGTACACGTTTATATTTAGTATATTAATTCTCGGGATGTGGGCATTGGGTGTTTTGCCTGCAGCTGCGCGCTGGGGACAATTCAAACTCGTGAGGAGGGGGAGGTGAGAGAATGCTTCAGTGTCAAGTCTCACTCTCTCTTCATTCCCCAGATCTTGACGAATGCGCATTAGGAACTCACAACTGCACAACGGCAGAGACCTGTTTCAACGTTCAGGGTGGATTTAAATGCCTCTCGTTCGAGTGCCCCACGAACTACAGGAGAGTGGCACAGAAGTAAGTAACCATTTTTTGTATTCCCCCCCCCCCCCCCCCCGTTGGCTGTGTGCAGTGACGCCGCTATGCCTGGCCAGAATGGAGAGGATTGGGTAATTCCCCCGTCAATCGCGCCTGGGGGAACGCACTGCTGTAAGCGACTGGGATTATAAGAACATAAGAAATAGGAGCAGGAGTAGGCCAATTGGCCCCTCGAGCCTGCTCCGCCATTCAATAAGATCCTGGCTGATCTGATCCTAACCGCCAATCTACTATCACAGAACCATCTCCTGAACCTAACAGAATTGGACACACGAAATAGGAGCAGGATCAGGCTACACGGCCCCTGGGCCCGCTCCGCTACCCACAGGGCCATGACCGATC
Source organism: Squalus acanthias (assembly GCA_030390025.1). NCBI lineage: Eukaryota > Metazoa > Chordata > Chondrichthyes > Squaliformes > Squalidae > Squalus > Squalus acanthias. The sequence continues at coordinate 221,918 of JASTWF010000085.1, forward strand.
CGAACCTAGACTCATGTCCAAATTCCTGCCCGCTCCCTGTAACCCTTAATTCCCTTTACTTCTAGGAAACTGTCTCTTTCTGTTTTAAATTTATGTAATGATGTAGCTTCTACAGTTTTTTGGGGCAGCATATTCCATGGACCTACCACCCTCTGAGTGAAGTAGTTCCTTCTCATCTCAGTTTTGAAAGAGCAGCCCCTTATTCTAAGACTATGCCCCCTAGTTCTAGTTTCACCCATCATCGGGAACATCCTATCCTCCCCGCATCCACCCGATCCAACCCCTTCACAATCTTATATGTTTCAATAAGATCGCCTCTCATTCTTCTGAACTCCAATGAGTAGAGTCCCAATCTACCCAACCTCTCCTCATATGTCCATCCCCTCATCCCCGGGATTAACCGAGTGAACCTTCTTTGTACTGACTCGATTGCTAACTATCCTCCACGCTCTGCAGCAATCATCCTGCTTTTATCGGGAGAAGTTGCTGTAGTTTCAGTAATGAGTTGTTTGTGCTGAAGTTCGTAGATACTTTTGAAATAGATTCTGTAGACTGTTTGCTCCGAGTCCTGCAATAAACGTCCAGTCCCGCCCCACCTCCAGGTCATTGGCTGACGCAGTGATGCTCTGATATTACTCACGCATCTTCTTTTTATTTCCCGTTGCCCGAGCAGCCGCTGCGAACGACTGTCGTGCCAGGATTACGTCGAGTGCCAGATGGTGCCGCAGAGGATCACCTACTACCAGCTGAGCTTCCCCACCAACATCCGGGTGCCGGCCAACATCTTCCGCATCAGCCCCTCCCCGGTCTACGTGGGGGACAACATCCTGCTGGGCATCACCGCGGGCAACGAGGGCATGTACTTCAGCACCCGCCGGCTCAACAACTACACGGGCTTCGTCTACCTGCAGCTGCAGCCGCAGCCGCGGGAAGCCAAGGACTTCCTACTGGACGTGGAAATGACCTTGATCCGCCAGGGCACGGCCACCAAATTCATCGCCAGGATCTACGTCTTCATTACGGGCCCCTCTCTCTGATAGGAACAGGAATAGGCCATTTAGCCCCTCGAGCCTGTTCCGACATTCAATGAGATCATGGCTGATCTGCGACCTAACTCCATATACCCGCCTTTGGTTAACAAAAATCGTTAAATCTCAGATTTAAAATTAACAACAGTACTGGTGCCAGAGCCTCATGAAATGGAACCCCTTCCCCCAGCACTCCTTCAGCCACGTGTTCACCTCTATAAGCTGCTTATCCCAACACCAATTTGCACGTGGCTCGGTTAATAAGCTAGAAATGGCCACCAGACTCTTTCCACCCATCCAGCCCCCCATTTATCCCCTCCTAGTTCCAGCCTGTGGGGTAGAATTGTGGCAGCGAGATATTCCTGCTCCCTCTGGACACTAGACACCAAGAACTCACCCCCCACCCTCTCCCCAGACACTACCAACAGCGGAGCCGTAAATAGGATTTCTCCTGGGGCTTAAAGTTGGAGTAAGAAATGTAGAAGAAAAACTTGTATTGATAACAGTGCCTTTCACAACCTCAGGACGTCCCAAAGTGCTTCAACTCCAAGAAGTACTGTCACTGTTGTAATGCAGCAGCCGATTTGTACACAGCAAGCTCCCACAAACAGCCATGTGACAATGACCAGATAATCTGTTTTAGTGATGTTGATAGAGGGATAAATATTAGCCAGGACACCTAGAGGGAGCTTTACTCTGTATCTATCCCGTGCTGTACCTGCGCTGGGAGTGTTTGATGGGGACAGTGTAGAGGGAGCTTTACTCTGTGTCTAACCTGTGCTGTACCTGCCCTGGGAGTGTTTGATGGGACAGTGTAGAGGGAGCTTTACTCTGTATCTAACCCCGTGCTGTACCTGCCCTGGGAGTGTTTGATGGGGACAGTGTAGAGGGAGCTTTACTCTGTATCTAACCTGTGCTGTACCTGCCCTGGGAGTGTTTGAGGGGGACAGTGTAGAGGGAGCTTTACTCTTTATCTAACCACTATCCGCCCTAACTTCCTGAAGTGGAAAGGGTCCCATCCAGCCCTCAGAACCGGAATTCCTTACCTTGCGGAGTACAATATTGACAAACACACCACCACAGTAAGCTGGACAAGGATGAATAGTAACCATTTTGACTTAGTATTAGTTCTCTGTAACAGGCATATTTAAATATGTTACGTTAAAAGTAATATAAAACTACTTTGTCTATTGCTGTTTGTTTCCATTCATAATATATTAGTAAATTACACAATTCTGCATTCTGTCTCCAGAGTTATTTTAATTATAATTGTGCAACTGCTGTGGGATAACTTGTGGACACGCCTGTACTACAGTTTATTGCAGAAAGACTCACATTTCTCCAGCCCCTTTCACCACCTCAGCACGTCCCAAAGCGTGTCACAGCCAATGAAGTACTTTTGAAGTGTGGTCACCGTTGTAATGTAGGAAACGCGTAGGACACCAGGGAGAACTGCTCTTCTGCCAATAGTGGCCGTGGGATCTTTTACGTCCACTTGAGAGGGTAGACGGGGCCGCGGTTTAACATCTCATCCGAAAGACATTCCCTCCGACAGTGCGGCGCTCCCTCAGTACTGCCCGTCCAACAGTGCGGCGCTCCCTCAGTACCGCCCCTCCGACAGTGCGGCGCTCGCTCAGTACCGCCCCTCCGACAGTGCGGCGCTCCCTCAGTACCGCCCCTCCGACAGTGCGGCGCTCCCTCAGCACCGCCCCTCCGACAGTGCGGCGCTCCCTCAGCACCGCCCCTCCGACAGTGCGGCGCTCCCTCAGCACCGCCCCTCCGGCAGTGCGGCGCTCCCTCAGCACCGCCCCTCCGACAGTGCGGCGCTCTCTCAGTACCGCCCCTCCGACAGTGCGGCGCTCCCTCAGTACCGCCCCTCCGGCAGTGCGGCGCTCCTTCAGTACCGCCCCTCCGACAGTGCGGCGCTCGCTCAGTACCGCCCCTCCGACAGTGCGGCGCTCGCTCAGTACCGCCCCTCCGACAGTGCGGCGCTCCCTCAGTACCGCCCCTCCGACAGTGCGGCGCTCCCTCAGCACCGCCCCTCCGACAGTGCGGCGCTCGCTCAGTACCGCCCCTCCGACAGTGCGGCGCTCCCTCAGTACCGCCCCTCCGACAGTGCGGCGCTCCCTCAGCACCGCCCCTCCGACAGTGCGGCGCTCCCTCAGCACCGCCCCTCCGACAGTGCGGCGCTCCCTCAGTACCGCCCCTCCGGCAGTGCGGCGCTCCCTCAGTACCGCCCCTCCGACAGTGCGGCGCTCCCTCAGTACCGCCCCTCCGGCAGTGCGGCGCTCCCTCAGTACCGCCCCTCCGGCAGTGCGGCGCTCCCTCAGTACCGCCCCTCCGACAGTGCGGCACTCCCTCAGTACTGCACTGGAGTGTCAGCCTAGATATTTGTGCTCAAGTCTCTCGAGTGGGATTTGAACCCACGACCTTCTGACTGAGACGAGCAAATGCTACCAACTGAACCACAGCAATCCCACTGCACCCGAAATAAAACAGCTTTTCCATCGCTAGAATACAGCAAACATACTGAAACTATGCATTGCACCAAATAAAATTATCACTCTCTCCGCATGTTGGGGGGAAAAAAGTGTTTCCTAATTTCACTCCTGAAAGGTCTGGTTCTAATTTCTATCCTGTGTCCCCTAGTCCTAGAATCCCCAACAGTTTATCACTTCCCCTTAATATCTTGAAACCTTGGATCAAATCATCCCCTAACCTTCTATATTCCAGTTTGTGTAATCGCTCCTCGTAATCTAACCCCTGGAGTCCGGGTATCATTCTGGTAAACCTATGTTGCACTCCCTCCAATATATCCTTCCTGAGGTGTGGTGCCCAGAACTGCTCACAGTGCTCCAGGTGTGGTCTAACCAGGGCTTTGTACAGCTGCAGCATAACTTCTACCCCTTGTATTCTAGTCCTCTAGATCTAAAGGCCAGCACTCCATTAGCATTTTTGATTATTTTCTGTTCATGACATTTTAATGATCTGTCCATTATCCCTACTCTCTGTCTCCTGCCACTCAGCCAATTTCCTAACCAGGTCAATAATTTGCCTTCAATTCCATGGGCTTCTACCTTAGTTAACAGTCTCTTTTGAGGGACTTTATCAAATGCCTTCTGGAAGTCCATATAACTAACATCCATAGACATTCCCCTGTCCACTACTTTAATCACCTCTTCAAAAAATTCAGTGAGGTTCGTCAGGCATGACCTACCTTTCACAAATCCACGCTGGCTCTCTGATCAGCTGAAAATTTGAGAGGTGTTCAGTCACCCTATCCTTAATTATAGACTCTAGCAATTTCCCCACAACAGATGTTAGGCTAACTGGTCTATAATTCCCTGGTTTCCCTCTCTCGCCATTCTTAAATAGTGGAGTGACGTGCGCAATTTCCCAATCCAAAGGGATGGTTCCTGAATCGAGAACGTTGGAAGATTATAGTTCGGGCGTCTGCAATGTGCTCACCTACTTCCTTTAAAACCCTGGGATGGAAACCATCTGGTCCTGGGGATTTGTCACTCTTCAGTGCCGTTATTTTACTTATGTTAATTTTAGTGTCCCTGATTCAAGATTAGTTTCCTTGGGATGTCCGGCTGACACAAAGTAATTATTCAACATGTCCACCAGTTCCTTACTTTCATTGACATCACTATTATCAGTTTGCAAGAGGCCCACATTGCTCCTGACCATCCCTCTTTCTCCGAATACAATTGTAAAACATTTGTGTGTTGGTTTTGATATCCCTTGCAAGATTCTTTTCATACTCCCTTTGTGTAGCTCTTACTAACCGGCTTTCTCACCCTTTGCTGTTCTTCGAGTCTCTCCCATTCACCAGGATCTGCGCTATTTTTTGCACTTTTGTATGCTTTTTCTTTTAGTTTTGTGTTGTCTCTTACCTCTTGTCATCCATGGCTGTGGTTTTTTTTTGCCTCTTAGCAGCAGAAGCTGGTTCTGTATCACATTTGTTTTTGAGCATCTGCCACTGATGATCTGTCGTTTACCCAGTTTACTGTGGACAGTCTCTGTGGCCGTACCCAAATCTAGAATCTTGGTAGCTGTTTCGCGTTTCTCCCTTTCAGGCAGAACGGAATCAGGCTCAGACTTCCAAGCAGGTTGGGACCTGAACACTTCGGGCTAAGTTGCTTATAGTCATAGAATTTTACAGCACATCGAGCAAACAGCACAGAAACAGGCCATTGGGCCCCACTGCTCCGTGCCGGTGTTTCTGCCCCACACGAGCCTCCTCCCACCCCTCTTCATCTCACCCCATCACCATATCCTTCAATTCCTTTCTCCCTCATGTGTTTATCCAGCTTCCCCTTAAACGCATCGACGCTATTGGCCTCGACCACTCCCTGTGGTAGCGAGTTCCACATTCTCACCACTCTCTGGGTGAAGAAGTTTCTCCTGAATTCCCGATTGGATTTATTAGTGACCGTCTTATATTGATGGCCCCTCGTTCTGGTCTCCCCCACAAGTGGAAACATCTTCTCTACCTCTACCCTATCGAAGCCCTCTACCTCATCGATCCCCTCTACCTCCACCCCATCGATCCCCTCTACCTCCACCCCATCGATCCCCTCTACCTCCACCCCATCGATCCCCTCTACCTCAACCCCATCGATCCCCTCTACCTCCACCCCATCGATCCCCTCTACCTCCACCCCATCGATCCCCTCTACCTCCACCCCATCGAAGCCCTCTACCTCCACCCCATCAAAGCCCTCTACCTCCACCCCATCGAAGCCCTCTACCTCCACCCCATCGATCCCCTCTACCTCCACCCCATCGATCCCCTCTACCTCCACCCCATCGATCCCCTCCACCTCCACCCCATGGATCCCCTCTACCTCCACCCCACCGAACCCCTCCACCCCATCGAAGCCCTCTACCCCATCGAAGCCCTCTACCTCCACCCCATCGAAGCCCTCTACCTCCACCCCATCGAAGCCCTCTACCTCCACCCCATCGATCCCCTCTACCTCCACCCCATCGATCCCCTCTACCTCCACCCCATCGATCCCCTCTACCTCCACCCCATCGATCCCCTCTACCTCCACCCAATTGAAGCCCTTTCATAATTTTAAAGACCTCGATCGGGTCACCCCAGATGAGACAGATGTTGGGGGAGAGGGGGGCGAGGTGGTGAAAAAGACACAGGCGCATGACACTCTTCGATATTTTTAAACACATCTCTAAACTTTTATTTCTAGTGGGACCCAATAGAAACCCAGAAAAAAAAATAAAGCCAAAAAGAAAACAATAGTTATAACAAAATTAATGACACGCAAAATATAATTACAATGCAGTCAGAGAATCTGTGGGGTGAGGGGATAGAAAGAGGGAGCTTGAGGTTGTTGCTCCTTCCACCGATACCAGTCACTGTACACTGATAAACTCACCCCGCTGAAACACGAGAGCGATGGGCCGAGGCTGGCTCTGGATCTGGCTCCGGCTCCACACAGGGTCAGGCAAGCAGTTTGACCACAGCACAATCTGCGGGGGGAGGGGGGGTGGTGGAGTGGGACGTTTGACCGGTTGTGGAGGTGGGGGGGGGGGGGGGCCGGGCCGGCTGTTTCTCCCCAGTGTTCCGAGGGCCAATATTCATCCCTCAACCAACGCCTAACAACAGATGGTCAGGTGATTATGACGTTGCTGTTTGTGGGAGCTTGCTGTGCCCAAATCGGCTGCCGCGTTTCCTACATCACAACAGCGACCACACTTCAAAAAAAAAAAGTCCTTCGTTGGCTGTGAATGGCTTTGGGACGTCCTGAGGTGGTGAAAGGCGCCGGAGAGACGAGAGTCTTTCTTTCCTCCTTCACTGGCCAGCCTTGCAGGGAGTGCTTCTTGACCCTGAACCCCAGCCAGTTATTGACCATCGAGGGCGCCGAAGCCGAGCCCGATCCTGTCCTCATCCGACTCGCATCTTCCACCGTGGACGGCGACCAGCAGCAGCAACTCTTGCCTCAGCTGATACACGCCGGATCGCCAGCCGGGACCGACCGAAAGAACTCGCGTTTCTCCGGCGCCGTTCATGTCTTCGGGACGTCCCAAAGCGCTTCGCCCCCACCGAAGCACTTTCTGGAATTGCAACGTGGGAAACGCGGAAGCCAACGCGCGCACAGCAAGCTCCCACAAACAGAAACAGGGGGGGGGTGAGCGATCAGATCATCTGTTCTCGGCAGTGTTGGCCGAGGGTGGGATGTGTGTCCCAGGACACCAGGAGGACTCCCCCTCCTGCTCTTCCCGGTTACAGGGGAGCACCACGCCAACCATACAAACACCGTCCTTTCAGTGTGTACACCGGCCCTTTTAACCGCTCGCCACACAGACTGTTCCTCCACCCACCCCCCCCCCCCCGCGAGAAAAGACAAAATTAAAACATTTTCGTGGATCAAAACTATATACACAGAACAGTTTCTTCTCTTGTTTTGTGTCCGTTTTTTTTTTAAACTCAGTTATTTTCTGTTTTAAAAAAACAAAGTTACTTCACCGACAGGCATGGTCCTGTGTTCAAGTGGCATAATTACGCAGGCGAGAGAGAGAGAGAGAGAGAGAGAGAGAGGGAGGGAGCGAGAGTTGCGGCAGGGACTGAGAAACCTCCAGTTGCTGTGCGTAGGATTCGTGGACATCAGCGAGGAAAAGCTCTTCGGGTCTTCATTTTGAACTCAACCCCCTCTCCTCCCCTTTGCCCGGCCGGGTTTTGGGGGGAGTGGGGGGTGGGAGGGTGTGGGGTAACGGTGATCTTCGCATCCCGTGCAGCACAAAGATACCCTCGGGTCCTCCGCTCGGAACTGCGACAAGTAGTTTAATACTTCGTGTACAGAATACGTGCCGGACAACAACAAAATAAAATAGGAGGCCTTTTTTCCTGGCAGCCCCCGCCCCCCAGCCGTTCAAAGCGTCGCACTCTGCGACGACTGTGCTTCTCACACCGACGTCAAATAATAAGCATGATACGTTATTCTTGCTGAGGGAGTAAACCCTCCTTTTCTCCTTCATAAAAATCCCCGCTGAAAATGTTCTCGGAAAAAGACACAGAAACAAACATGCCGGAGAATCGAAGGGCTCCGAATTCCCCCAAAAACGCTGGCTTCTCGCCATCAAAGTCACTGGCAGCCGATCGCTGCCTCTTGATAGGATCGACGCTCGTCGGTACTCGTCCTGTTCCTCCCCGTTGACCCCCCCCCCACCGCCCCCCCACTCCGGCGCTTGGACAGGACGAGCAGGGGCGGGGCGGGGGTGAGGGGAACCGAGAGACACGCACAGACGGATTCGATTAACTGTGCTGCCTCCTACCAGTAAATCTCGTCACGCAGGTGAGCTGAAGCGCCCAGTTACCTGGCTGAGAGCGGCAAAGTGCTTTTAATCCCCGCCTTCTCCCCCTGCCCGGTTTTATATTTCCCCCCCCCACCCCCCAATCCTCCCCCAACATAATTAAGCTCTCTGCGCCTCACTGATCTTTAAATCCTAATGTGGTGGGGTTCTTTTGGTTTGGTTTTTTTGCTTCCACCCCCCCTCCCCCCCACCCACACCACCCCCCCTGCCCCCGCCACCCCTCCCTCTCGATCGCTCTCGGTAGATGAGGCCAGTCATCCCTGGTCCGACTGAGTCCAGAGTCTCTCGGGCGACACGCGTCCTCGCCAAGCTGCTGAGGGGGTGGCCGTCAATCATAACTGCTGAAACACAAAAGAGGAAGTGCTCAGGTATCCCAGGCCGAGACAACGCAAAGGCTGGAGAAAGATCGCACGCTTAGTTCTCTCCGTTTAACACACCCCCAGTTCCCCATCCTGAAACACAGAGTGCAACCACAGATCTCAACGTGACCTGTGCACAGTTCTGGTCTCCTTATCTGAGGAAGGATATACTTGCCTTGGAGGCGGTGCAACGAAGGTTCACTAGACTGATTCCTGGGTTGTCCTATGAGGAGAGATTGAGCCTAAACTCTCTGGAGTTTAGAAGAATGAGAGGTGATCTCATTAAAACATATAGGGCCAAAAATTCGGCACTTGCCGGGTGAGTACGCGCTGTGTACTCACCCGTACGGCCTCCTGAAGTGCTGGTTTCCTGCATGCACTGCGCATGCGCGGGAAACCGCAACTTCCGGTCTGGTGAAGGGGGCGGTTCAGAGGTGAACCGCGTGCGCGGTAGAGGCCGCGCGCACGCAGCAAACTTAGGTTTTTTTTCAGGTTTCTCCGAGAGGGTAAGTATTGAAGAACCTGCGCTTTTAAAAAGGAGGCGCAGGACCCGTTTTCAACAGGGTAAGTGGTTAATTAATTATAATTTAAAATTTTTTTCAACAGGTTTATCTTTTTTAGATACTTTAAAGAAAGGTAAGTTTATTTTTAGCACTCTTAAAAAGTATTTTAATTTTTTCAAAAATTTAAATTTTTGTTTAAAGTAGTTAATTTATTTAACATAGTTATTTTATAAATGTGATGGTTTAAAAAAAAATTTATTTGAAGTTTAGCTGTTCTTTTGGGGCCGATTTCAATTCACAGATTTGACAGGTCTCCTGTCAAATCTATGAATGAAAGATGGTCTGCTGCCATTGGCTCTCCATGGCCCATGTGATCCCAGGGGACACATCGCACTAACTACACCCCTGGGATATGCAAGCACTGCGCGCCGGCAGCTGCAGGAGGCCCAGGAGCTGAAGTTCCTGTGGGCCCAGAGGTCAACGGCAGGCGTGGTAGGTAAGTGCGCGCGCGATCCTTACCCCCGCGGCAAGCCGGAGAGGCGAATTTCAGGGCCATAAGATTCTGAGGGGGGATTGACAGGGTAGATGCTGAGAGGCTGTTTCCCCCTGGCTGGAGAGTCTAGAACCAGGGGTCACAGTCTCAGGATAAGGGGTCGGCCATTTAGGACTGAGATGAGGAGGAATTTCTTCACTCAGAGGGTGGTGAATCTTTGGAATTCTCTACCCCAGGGGGCTGTGGAGGCTCAGTCGTTGAGTATATTCAAGGCTGAGATCGATAGATTTTTGGAATCGAGGGATATGGGGATCGGGCGGGAGAGTGGAGTTGAGGTCGAAGTTCAGCCGCGATCTTATTGAATGGCGGAACAGGCTCGAGGGGCCGAATGGCCGGCTCCTGCTTCTGGGAGGAGATTGGACGCAGGGAGAGGAAAGGGGGGCGAAATGGCAAAACAGGAGACCCACCTCCACTCCGTTGTGTGTGATTGGACTCTGTGACGCTCTGAAATCCCCTCCCTGATGCTCTGGCGCGCGATTGGCTTTCGCCGCTGGGCTGGTGGCCTCCGACTTGCTCCTCTTTGGCTCGGCGGGTTCCAGCTCCTCGGCCTCCTCCTGCCCCGGCAGAAGGAAAGAGTCTCCTCTCTCGGGTTTCCTCTTCCTCCGTTTCTCTGCCGAATCCTTCCCTCGCACCTTCGCGAGCTTGCTTTCCAATTTCTCGATCTATGGAAAAAAAAAAATTCCCTGAGGGACCCCCGAGTGAATATACCTCTCTCGGCAGAGAGAGAGAGAGAGAGAGAGAGAGAGAGAGAGAGAGTGAACGAATACTGGTGGGGCAGGAAACTCCTACTCAACCAAGCTTAGCAACATCGCCGCGGAGTCCGATCATAAAGCCAGCGGTTCCCAACCTTTTCCTTCATGCGGACCACCAGCCGTTTAAATTTTTAACAGCCTATGGCTGACGGGAGTCAAACTTATATATTTTTTTTCACGGACCACCTGCAGTACCCTCGCGGACCACAGGTTGGGAAACGCTGATAAAGCTATTCAGGAGCTCATGTAGAAAGATAAAGTCAGTGTGGAAGAACAAATTGAATTTGTATCGCGCCATTAACGGAGTAAAACGTCCCAAGGTGCTTCACAGGAGCGTAAATCAAGATATAATTTGACAGCGAACCACATCAGGAGATATTGGGGCAGGTGGCCAAAAGCTTGGTCAAAGAGGTCAGTTTTAAAGAGCGTCTTAAAGGAGGAGAGAGAGGCGGAGAGGTTTAGGGAGGGAATTCCAGAGCTCGGGGCCCAGGCGGCTGAACGCACATAGAAACATAGAAGATAGGAGCAGGAGTAGGCCATTCGGCCCCTCGAGCCTGCTCCGCCATTCGATGAGATCATAGTTGATCATCCAAACTCAGTACCCTGTCCCTGCCTTCTCCCCATATCCCTTGATACCTTTAGCTTTAAGAAATATATCTAACTCATCCTTGAATATATTTAATGACTTTGCCTCAACTACCTTGAGGAATGTTTCCCTTGGCGGGTGAGAACAGAACTAGAGGACATAATTTAAGGATAAGGGCTAAACCATTTAGGACAGAAATGAGGGGGAATTTCTTCACTCAGAGGGTGGTGAACCTGTGGAACTCATTGCCACAGAGGGCAGTGTACGCCAGCTCATTAAATATATTTAAGAGGGAATTAGATATATTTCTACAGGCAAAAGGGGTTAAGGGTTACGGAGAGAAGGCGGGGACGGGATACTGAATTGGAGGATCAGCCATGATCTCATTAAATGGCGGAGCAGGCTCGAAGGGCCGGATGGCCTACTCCTGCTCCTATCTTCTATTTATCTATTTATCTATTTATCTATTACCTTCTGTGGTAGAGAATTCCACAGGTTCACCACTCTCTGGGTGAAGAAATTCTTCCTCATTTCTGTCCTAAATGGCTTACCCGTTATCCGTAGATTATGACCCCTGGTTCTGGACTCTCCGACCATCGGGAACATTCTTCCTGCATCTAGTTTGTCCAGACCTGTCAGAATTTTATATGTTTCGATGAGATCCCCTCTCATTCTTCTATACTCCAGCGAGTATAAGCCCAATCGACCCAATCTCTCCTCATATGTCATTCCTGCCATCCCAGGTATCAGCCTTGTGAATCTTCGCTGAACTCCTTCCATGGCAAGAACATCCTTCCTCAGATAAGGCGACCAAAACTGCACACAGTACTCAAGGTGTGGTCTCACCAAGGCCCTGTACAACTGCAGCAGGACATCCCTGTTCCTATACTCAAACCCTTTCGCTATGAAGGCCAACATACCATTTGCCTTCTTCACCGCCTGCTGCACCGGCATGCTTACTTTCAGCGACTGGTGCACAAGGACACCCAGGTCTCATTGCACTTCCCCTTCTCCCAATCTATTGCCATTCAGATAATAGTCTGCCTTTCTGTTTTTGACACCAAAGTGGATAACCTCGCACTTATCCACGTTATATTGCATCTGCCACGCTTCTGCCCACTCACCCAACCTGTCCAGATCATCCTGGAGTTTCTCGCTATCCTCCTCGCTGCACACACTCCCACCCAGCTTTGTGTCATCTGCAAACTTGGAGATATTACATTTAATTCCCTTATCTAGATCATTAATGTATATTGTGAATAGCTGGGGTCCAAGGACCGATCCCTGCGGTACCCCACTAGTCACTGCTTGCCACTCGGAAAAAGACCCATTAATTCCTACTCTCTGCTTTCTGTCCGCCAACCAGTTCTCTATCCAAGTCAATACCTTGCCCCCAATCCCATGTGCCTTAACTTTACCCGCTAATCTCTTATGCGGGACCTTATCGAAAGCCTTTTGAAAGTCCAAATACACCACATCTACTGGTTCTCCCTTATCTATTTTCCCAGTTACATCCTCAAAAAATTCCAGTAGATTAGTCAAGCACGATTTACCTTTTGTAAATCCATGTTGACTTTGTCCGATCCTGTCACTGTTTTTCAAATGCTCAGCTATTACATCCTTTATAATGGACTCTAGCATTTTCCCCAATACCGATGTCAGGCTTACCGGTCTGTAATTCCCCGCTTTCTCTCTACCACCCTTTTTGAATAGTGGGGTAACATTGGCTACCCTCCAATCCATGGGTACAGTTCCAGATTCCATCGAATGTTGGAAGATGATCAGCAATGCATCTACTATTTCTAGGGCCACTTCCTTAAGTACCCTAGGATGTAGATTATCAGGCCCTGGGGATTTATCGGCCTTCAATACCGTCAATTTCCCTAACACCATTTCCCTGCAAATACTGATTTCTTTCAGTTCCTCCCTTTCATCAGACTGTATGTTCTCCAACATCTCTGGGAGGTTATTTGTGTCCTCCTTTGTGAAGACAGAACCAAAATATGCATTTAATTGGCCTGCCATTTCTTTGTTCCCCATTATAACTTCCCCCGCTTCTGACTGCAAGGGACCTACACTTGATTTCACTAATCTTTTTCTCTTCACATATCTATAAAAGCTCTTAGTCAGTTTTTATGTTCCCAGCAAGCTTACTTTCATATTCTATTTTCCCCTTCTTAATTAATCCCTTTGTCCTCCTTTGTTGAATCCTAAACTGCTCCCAATCCTCAGGGCTACCGCTTTTTCTGGCCAATTTATATGCCCTCTCCTTGGATCTTATGCTATCCCTAATTTCCCTTGTTAGCCACGGCCGCCAATGGTGGAGCGATGGAAATCGGGGGATGCGCAAGAGGCCAGAATTGGAGGAGCGCAGAGATCTGGGAGGGTTGTCGGGGCTGGAGGAGGTTACAGAGATAGGGAGGGGGCGAGGAGGCCATGGAGGGATTTGAACACAAGGATGAGAATTTTGAAATTGAGGCGTTGCTGGACCGGGAGCCAGTGTAGGTCAGCGAGCACAGGGGGTGATGGGTGAACGGGACTTGGTGCGAGTTACGACACGGGGGCAGCAGAGTTTTGGATGACCTCAAGTTTATGTAGGGTGGAATGTGGGAGGCCAGCCAGGAGTGTGCTGGAATAGTCAAGTCTAGAGGTAACAAAGGCATGAATGAGGGTTTCAGCAGTGGATGAGCTGAGGCAAGGGTGGAGACGGGCGAAGTTACGGAGGTGGAAATAGGCGGTCTTAGTTATGGCACGGATATGCGGTCGGAAGCTCATTTCAGGGTCAAATATGACACCAAGGTTGCGAACAGTGTGGTTCAGCCTCAGACAGATGCCAGGGAGAGGGATGGGAGTCAGTGGCGAGGGAACAGTTTGTGGCGGGGATCGAAGACAATGGCTTCGGTCTTCCCAATATTTAGTTGGGAGGCAATAATGCGAGATAGGCCAGTCTCAGCAAAGCACGCATCACCTTCAGGCTAAACTAGTGTCGTTCAATACTAGGCACAGGTGTGGCTACACCGACAGCCTTTTGGCCGTACACACTAATTTTAAGAGAAACTGTCTCAATACACTCACACAATACGGGTAAATGCACATCACGCCTGTATATTGAGTTACCATCTCCCACCATTCAGTAACCAAGGAAGTAAAGCAGCCACAGCGATCAAATAACACGCGCACGCTCTGCTTTCCATCTCACCACTTTACCAACAAGCGCACAAAGGGTTAAAGTCCAGGTGGGCGCACGGTGCGAGCAAGTGTTGGGATCATGCAGGGCGCCTCACGGACTGCTCCGGTGCAAGCCGCAGCCTCACCACCACCTTCTCAAGGGCAACAAGGGTTGGCCAGTAAATGCCGGCCTTGCCAGCGACGCCCACATCCTCAGTATGAATTACTTTAAAAAGTGCAGGAGGCCAATGGAGCATGGGGAGGGTGAGGAGGTGGGTGATGGGACAGTGTCGCGTTACATCGAGCGTACAGCACAGGAACAGGCCATTCGGCCCCACTGCTCCGTGCCGGTGTTTCTGCTCCACACGAGCCTCCTCCCGCCCCTCTTCATCTCACCCCATCACCATATCCTTCTATTCCTTTCTCCCTCGTGTTTATCCAGCTTCCCCTTAAATGCATCAATGCTATTCACCTCAACCACTCCCTGTGGGAGCGAGTTCCACATTCTCCCCACTCTCTGGGTAAAGAAGTTTCTCCTGAATTCCCGATTGGATTTATTAGTGACTATCTTATATTGAAGGCCCCTAGTTCTGGTCTCCCCCACAAGTGGAAACATCTTCTCTACGTCTACCCCATCGAACCCCTTAAATAAATTTAAAGGCCTCAACATGGCACCCCTCAGCCTTCTCTTTTCTGGAGGAAAGAGCCCCAGCCAGTTCAGCCTTAAGTATAGCTCCTCAGTTCTGGTATCATCGCTGTAAATCTTTATTTCACCTTCTCCAGTGCCTCTATATCCTTTTTATAATATTAACCTGCGTCGCTACTTTTAGTGAACTGTGAGTCTGTACCCCAGATCCCTTTGCTCCACTACACCATTCAGACTCTTATTATCCAAACAATATGTGGCCACCTTATTCTTCCTACCATAGAAGGAGCTTTACTCTGTATCTAACGCGTGCTGTACCTGCCCTGGGAGTGTTTGATGGGACAGTGTAGAGGGAGCTTTACTCTGTATCTAACCCGTGCTGTACCTGCCCTGGGAGTGTTTGATGGGGACAGTGTAGAGGGAGCTTTACTCTGTATCTAACCCGTGCTGTACCTGCCCTGGGAGTGTTTGATGGGACAGTGTAGAGGGAGCTTTACTCTGTATCTAACCTGTGTCTTGGGCGAGTTTGATGCTGAAATCGGTGCCTGAAGTGGAATGAACCTCGTGAATAATGCGGCCCTTGCATGAATCGTGGTCCACTGTGTCCGGGAATGAAGAGAGGCCTCGGTTATAACGAGAAACTGGCCGTTCACAGCCAGCAGATGGATCACCCAGGAACACACTGGGAGCGTCACTGCTCTCGGAGCTGTTTGAAGTACTAAACGGTCTCACAGTTGGATGCAACCCATGGGCCCGATGCTGATAAACACATAACGAATGCATCCAGGAATGTTATCCTTGGATCAGGATCTCCATAAATGAAGACACAAAACAAGAGGTCACGGCTTTCAAGATGAGAATACAGGATTCGAATTCTTTGTTTCTCCTTCGTCTTCCTTCGCACCGCCCTCCCTGAAGCTGTTGTTTCCCTCTTCGCGGGAGGGGGGTTTGTGTTACTCAGGGCCCACGACATCCTCCGCGGCCTCGCCTCGCCTGCTGGCGATCGCACCCGACCTCGGAAAGCACGGCGAGGGGGGTGGTAGGGGAGCGAAGGTCGGCACCCGACATCCGCACTTGCCCAGTGGGCTGCACAGATGTTCCCTGTAGGCTGCGCTTTGCTCTGTGCGGCCTGGTGTCTTTTCATGTGCGGTCCGCTTAAATTTCTGCGCCCGCGCGGTGTTTAGGATGTTAAAGCCGGTGAGCGGCCTGCGCGGGACCCTTCATATTGCGGCGCGGTCGCGCGTGGCGTACCTCAGCAGGAACACTGGAACATGGGAACAGGAGGAGCCCATTCGTCCCCTTGAGCCTGCGCCGCCATTCAATCAGATCGTGGCTGATCTGTATCCTAACTCCATAACCCTTAATAGCCTTGTCCAACAAAAATCTATCAATCTCAGTCTTGACATTTTCAATTGGCGCCCAGCCGCGACAGCTTTTTGTGGGGGAGAGTTCCAGATTTCCACCACCCTTTGTGTGAAGACAAAGCAGCCCACTTGATTGGCACCCCATCCACCACCTTAAACATTCACTCCCTCCACCACCGGTGCACCATGGCTGCAGTGTGCACCATCTACAAGATGCACTGCAGCAACTCGCCAAGGCTTCTGCGGCAGCACCTCCCAAACCCGCGACCTCTTCCACCTAGAAGGGCAAGGGCAGCAGGCGCATGGGAACACCACAACCTCCAAGTTCCCCTCCAAGTCACACACCATCCCGACTTGGAAATATATCGGCCGATCCTTCATCGTCGCTGGGTCAAATTCCTGGAACTCCCTCCCTAACAGCGCTGTGGGAGCACCTTCACCACACGGACTGCAGCGGTTCAAGGCGGCGGCTCACCACCACCTTCTCAAGGGCGACTAGGGGTGGGCAATAAATGCCAGCCTTGCCCAGCGACACCCACATCCCATAAAAACAAATTTTTAAAAAGTGCTTCCTGACATCGCCCCTGAACGGCCTGGCTCTAATTTTAAGCTTCTGCCCCCTTTCCCCCCCCACCAGAGCAAACAGTTTCCCTCTGTCAATCCTGACTGATTCCTCCCCGCCCAACCCCTCGCCCCCAGCGACACGGAGACCTGCACGTGTACTCAGCACCGGACCAGGGACGGCCCGGCTCGGGCCTACGCCGACTCGCGCCCGCTCGTTCTCTTCCGACTTACTTGTAGAAGCTTCTGGATCTTCTCCCGGGGCGGCGACCGCACTGCCTGCAGGACCCTGCAGAGGTTGTGGTTTTCATCCAGCGTCACCTCCAGCAGGTCCCCGTCGATCATCAGCTCCTCCAGCTGTTGCTGAACTGCCTCGGAGAGCTCGACGGCCGGGCATTCGAGGCGTAGCTCGTCCACATCTACTCACGGGGGGCAAGAGGGAAAAGTACATTGTTTACAGCCAGGGCCTGGAGAGTTTATACACACATATTGCTCACCCCTAGAGCTATTCAACAAACTCCATCGCTCACATCTGATCTCCCTTTATGGGGTTTTTAACCCCAAAGTTATCTGCTGGAAGTCCCTCCAAAAAGAATAATCTTTCAGCAGTTAAACTTAAATTTTACACAGTTTCCATATCCAGCAACTTTATTTTACCCCAACGAGAGGCGGGAGGAGCAAGAGACGCAAAAAGACAAGGAAACAAGAACATAATTACTGCAGCCTGTAACTCACTCCCGGGTATCTGTTATTCTATATATAAACCCCCCAAACCCCTCGATTAGATTCCAGCCTGTAACTCACTCCCGGGTATCCGTTATTCTATATATAAACCCCCCGAACCCCTCGATTAGATTCCAGCCTGTAACTCACTCCCGGGTATCTGTTATTCTATATATAAACACCCCGAACCCCTCGATTAGATTCCAGACTGTAACTCACTCCCGGGTATCCGTTATTCTATATATAAACCCCCCCGAACCCCTCGATTAGATTCCAGCCTGTAACTCACTCCCGGGTATCTGTTATTCTATATATAAACCCCCCGAACCCCTCGATTAGATTCCAGCCTGTAACTCACTCCCGGGTCTCTGTTATTCTATATATAAATCCCCCCGAACCCCTCGATTAGATTCCAGCCTGTAACTCACTCCCGGGTATCTGTTATTCTATATCTAGTCAGAGTAGGAATAGGAGGATATTTCAAATGAATATGTGGCTAGAGGAATGGTGCAAGGGGGAGGGATTCAAATTCCTTGGACATTGGAACCGGTTCTGGGGGAGGTGGGACCAGTACAAACGGGCGGTCTGCACCTGGGCAGGGCCGGGACCGATGTCCTAGGTGGAGTGTTTGCTGGTGCTCTGGGGGAGGATTTAAACTAAAGTGGCAGGGGGTTGGGAACCTGAGCAGGGAGACAGAGGAAAGGGAAACAAGGATAAAAGCTAAAGACAGGAAGGAGAAAAACAAAAGTAGAAGGCAAAGAACTCAATGGTTTAAATCAAACATGGTCACAGTAAATAATAATTCATATAGGTCTGAGAGCGTTAAAAAAACAAGCCTGAAGGCTTTGTGTCTTAATGCAAGGAGCATTCGGAACAAGGTGGATGAATTAGCTGCGCAAATAGAGGTAAATGAATACGATTTGATTGGGATTACAGAAACATGGCTCCAGGGTGGCCAAGGCTGGGAACTCAACATCCAGGGTTATTCAATATTTAGGAAAGATAGGCAAAAAAGAAAGGGAGGTGGGGTAGCATTGCTGGTTAAAGAGGGGATTAACACAATTGAAAGGAAGGATATTAGCTCTGATGATGCGGAATCTGTATGGGTAGAACTGAGAAATACCAAGGGGCAGAAAACGTTAGTGGGAGTGGTATATAGAACTCCAAACAGTAATACGGAGATTGGGGACGGCATTAAAAGGGAAATTAGAGAAGCATGCAGTAAGGGCACAGCAGTCATCATGGGTGACTTTAATTTACATATAGATTGGGCTAACCAAATTAGTAAAAATACTGTGGAGGAGGAATTCCTAGAATGTTTACGAGATGGTTTTCTGGAACAATATGTCGAGGAACCAACCAGAGATCAGGCCATCTTAGACTGGGTATTATGCAACGAGAAAGGATTAATTAGCAATCTTGTTGTACGAGGCCCCTTGGGTCAGAGTGATCATAATATGATAGAATTCTTCATTAGGATGGAGAGTGAAGTCGTTGAATCAGAGACTAGGGTCCTGAATTTAAATAAAGGAAACTACGATGGTATGAGGCGCGAATTGGGTAGGATTGATTGGGGAATGTCACTCAAGGGGTTGACGGTGGATAGGCAATGGCAAACATTCAAAGACTGCATGGATGAACTACAGAATTTGTTCATCCCAGTGTGGCATAAGAATAAAACAAAAAGGGTGACTCAACCGTGGCTAACAAGGGAAATTAGGGATAGCATAAGATCCAAGGAGAGGGCATATAAATTGGCCAGAAAAAGCGGTAGCCCTGAGGATTGGGAGCAGTTTAGGATTCAACAAAGGAGGACAAAGGGATTAATTAAGAAGGGGAAAATAGAATATGAAAGGAAGCTTTCTGGGAACATAAAAACTGACTGTAAGAGCTTTTATAGATATGTGAAGAGAAAAAGATTAGTGAAATCAAGTGTAGGTCCCTTGCAGTCAGAAGCGGGGGAAGTTATAATGGGGAACAAAGAAATGGCAATCAATTAAATGCATATTTTGGTTCTGTCTTCACAAAGGAGGACACAAATAACCTCCCAGAGATGTTGGAGAACATACGGCCTGATGAAAGGGAGGAACTGAAAGAAATCAGTATTTGCAGGGAAATGGTGTTAGGGAAATTGACGGGATTGAAGGCCGATAAATCCCCAGGGCCTGATAATCTACATCCTAGGGTACTTAAGGAAGTGGCCCTAGAAATAGTAGATGCATTGCTTATCATCTTCCAACATTCGATGGAATCTGGAACTGTACCCATGGATTGGAGGGTAGCCAATGTTACCCCACTATTCAAAAAGGGTGGTAGAGAGAAAGCGGGGAATTACAGACCGGTAAGCCTGACATCGGTATTGGGGAAAATGCTAGAGTCCATTATAAAGGATGTAATAGCTGAGCACTTGAAAAACAGTGACAGGATCGGACAAAGTCAACATGGATTTACAAAAGGTAAATCGTGCTTGACTAATCTACTGGAATTTTTTGAGGATGTAACTGGGAAAATAGATAAGGGAGAACCAGTAGATGTGGTGTATTTGGACTTTCAAAAGACTTTCGATAAGGTCCCGCATAAGAGATTAGCGTGTAAGGTTAAGGTACATGGGATTGGGGGCAAGGTATTGACTTGGATAGAGAACTGGTTGGCGGACAGAAAGCAGAGAGTAGGAATTAATGGGTCTTTTTCCGAGTGGCAAGCAGTGACTAGTGGGGTACCGCAGGGATCGGTCCTTGGACCCCAGCTATTTACAATACACATTAATGATCTAGATAAGGGAATTAAATGTAATATCTCCAAGTTTGCAGATGACACAAAGCTGGGTGGGAGTGTGTGCTGCGAGGAGGATACCGAGAAACTCCAGGATGATTTGGACAGGTTGGGTGAGTGGGCAGAAGCATGGCAGATTTAATATAACGTGGATAAGTGCGAGGTTATCCACTTTGGTGTCAAAAACAGAAAGGCAGACTATTATCTGAATGGCAATAGATTGGGAGAAGGGGAAGTGCAACGAGACCTAGGTGTCCTTGTGCACCAGTCGCTGAAAGTAAGCATGCAGGTGCAGCAGGCGGTGAAGAAGGCAAATGGTATGTTGGCCTTCATAGTGAAAGGGTTTGAGTATAGGAACAGGGATGTCCTGCTGCAGTTGTACAGGGCCTTGGTGAGACCACACCTTGAGTACTGTGTGCAGTTTTGGTCGCCTTATCTGAGGAAGGATGTTCTTGCCATGGAAGGAGTTCAGCGAAGATTCACAAGGCTGATACCTGGGATGGCAGGAATGACATATGAGGAGAGATTGGGTCGATTGGGCTTATACTCGCTGGAGTATAGAAGAATGAGAGGGGATCTCATCGAAACATATAAAATTCTGACAGGTCTGGACAAACTAGATGCAGGAAGAATGTTCCTGATGGTCGGAGAGTCCAGAACCAGGGGTCATAATCTAAGGATAACGGGTAAGCCATTTAGGACAGAAATGAGGAAGAATTTCTTCAGTCAGAGAGTGGTGAACCTGTGGAATTCTCTACCACAGAAGGTAGTTGAGGCCAAGTCATTAAATATATTCAAGAATGAGTTAGATATATTTCTTAAAGCTAAAGGTATCAAGGGATATGGGGAGAAGGCAGGTACAGGGTACTGAGTTTGGATGATCAGCCATGATCTCATCGAATGGCGGAGCAGGCTCGAGGGGCCGAATGGCCTACTCCTGCTCCTATCTTCTATGTTTCTATATATATATAAACCCCCCGAACCCCTCGATTAGATTCCAGCCTGTAACTCACTCCCGGGTATCTGTTATTCTATATATAAACCCCCCCGAACCCCTCGATTAGATTTCATGCAGGGGGACGAATCCCGGAGGCTTCCTCCCCTGTGTCGCTCAGTTGAGCAGCAGGGCAATCAGCTGTAAGACTGGAGACAGCTCCTTCATTCAATGGGTTTCCCAGGGCACTAAAGCTGCTTTTAAGTTGAACGCTGAGGCCACCTGGTGGCTGATCTGGATTTGACGGTGTACACCCCGAGGAAGATATTGCAGAAACTCGGCCCGGTTTAGTTACTGGGGGCTTATTAACTGAGGGGTGTCACCACACACAATACAAAAGGAGAGAGATCGAGAGACAGAGAGAGAGAGAGAGACAGAGACAGAGACAGAGACAGAGACAGAGACAGAGAGACTCTGAACCACACTGTTCGCAACCTTGGGGTCATATTTGACCCTGAAATGAGCTTCCGACCACATATCCGCAGCATAACAAAGACCGCCTACTTCCACCTCCGTAACATCGCCCGTCTCCGCCCCTACCTCAGCTCATCCACTGCTGAAACCCTCGTCCCTGCCTTTGTTACCTCCAGACTTGACTATTCCAACGCACTCCTGGTCGGCCTCCCACATTCCACCCTCCGTAAACTTGAGGCCATCCAAAATTCAGCTGCCCCGTGACTGTAATCTCCTTCAGCCCCACAACCCCCACCCCCCCCCCCCCGAGATATCTGCGCTCCTCTAATTCTGCCTCTTGAGCATCCCTGATTATAATCGCTCAACCATTGGCGGCCGTGCCTTCTGTTGCCTGGGCCCTAAGCTCTGGAATTCCCTGCCTAAACCTCTCCGCCTCTCTCTCTCCTCCTTTAAGACGCTCCTTAAAACCGACCTCTTTGACCAAGCTTTTGGTCACCTGCTCTAATTTATCCTTATGTGGCTCGGAGTCAAATTTTTTGTCTTATAACACTCCCGTGCCACGCCTTGGGATGTTTTACCATGTTAAAGGCGCTGTATAAATACAGGTTGGTGGTGTTGTTGTTGACAGAGAGAGCGCGAGATTCAGTCAGTTACCTGCTGTTTTTGTGCTACTGATGGTTTCCTTATCATCTGGCGCCAAATCCACTGAGTCAACGTTGGGCCCGTCCACCTGCAATAAAGTCAAACAGCCGTTACCTGCAGCACAGCCAGACCTCACGCCCTGTCGGTTGCACACCGCTCCGTGGGCCCTGGCACCCTTTAGATATTCCACCCAGGCCGGCCGAGACAGTGAGCGTCAACAAGCCATTTCTGATGGTCCCTCAAACTGAGCAAGGGAGATGTGTAACTGGGCCACGCACACTCTCGGGCACGAACCAGCACCCTATCGCTACAAAGCTGATCCACACTGGGTGATGGGCTACGTACTCTCCACACACCCCTCCACCTCCCTCCCTGCCAATTTAGCACAGATCTCGCACACGCGCACACACACACACATAAAACGCTCCCTCAGTACCGCCCCTCCGACAGTGCGGCGCTCCCTCAGTACCGCCCCTCCGACAGTGCGGCGCTCCCTCAGTACCGCCCCTCCGACAGTGCGGCGCTCCCTCAGTACCGCCCCTCCGACAGTGCGGCGCTCCCTCAGTACCGCCCCATCGACAGTGAGGCGCTCCCTCAGTACCGCCCCTCCGACAGTGCGGCGCTCCCTCAGTACCGCCCCTCCGACAGTGCGGCCCTCCGTCAGTACCGCCCCTCCGACAGTGCGGCCCTCCGTCAGTACCGCCCCTCCGACAGTGCGGCGCTCCCTCAGTACCGCCCCTCCGACAGTGAGGCGCTCCCTCAGTACCGCCCCTCCGACAGTGCGGCACTCCCTCAGTACCGCCCCTCCGACAGTGAGGCGCTCCCTCAGTACCGCCCCTCCGACAGTGCGGCACTCCCTCAGTACCGCCCCTCCGACAGTGTGGCGCTCCCTCAGTGCCGCCCCTCTCACAGTGCGGCGCTCCCTCAGGTCTAGCCTCCTACCTTTTTCTGGTGGTTGCCCGTCCGGCTCCTCTCCTTCAGCGTGATGGTCTCCTTCACCATCTGGTTGTGCAGCCGGTGCCGCACCTCCGTCAGCCTCTCCAGGACGCTGGCCACCTCCTTGGTGGCCATGGCCCGCCTGGCGCGGTCCTGCCACATGATGGCCCGCTCGGTCAGGCACTGCAGCGCCTCGCCCTCGGGCAGCCGGACCGGCAGCTTCTGCAGGGCCACCAGCAGCGAGAGGATGATCTCCAGGCGGGGCCGCCGAGACCGCAGGCACAGGGGGCACAGGAACTTGGCGTCCCACTCCCACCAGGCCGGCGAGTGCTTCTGGTTGGTCAGCTTGGGGCAGTTGACGCAGCTGCCGTGAAACCAGTCCTTGCAGAGCTCACACTGCAGCATTAAGTCTCCCGCCGGCTGGCCGCACACGCAGATGTCCGGTTTGTCGCCCTGCTGGTCCAAGCAAGGCTTGGGCGTGTTGCGCTGCCGCAGCGCGCGGATTCCTTCCTTCTCCTTCTGCTCCGCTTCTTTGAAAGCCAGAATCTGCAACGGGAGGGGGAGCGAAGGAGAAAAAACATTTCAGAAAAAAAGAACTGGAGGGCGTAATCAGAGGACTCGCTGGATCAGAAGGCACTGAGGCAGGCTCGAGCATCTGCAGCGTCGCTCAGGCTCGAGCATCTGCAGCGTCGCTCAGGCTCGAGCATCTGCAGCGTCGCTCAGGCTCGAGCATCTGCAGCGTCGCTCAGGCTCGAGCATCTGCAGCGTCGCTCAGGCTCGAGCATCTGCAGCGTCGCTCAGGCTCGAGCATCTGCAGCGTCGCTCAGGCTCGAGCATCTGCAGCGTCGCTCAGGCTCGAGCATCTGCAGCGTCGCTCAGGCTCGAGCATCTGCAGCGTCGCTCAGGCTCGAGCATCTGCAGCGTCGCTCAGGCTCGAGCATCTGCAGCGTCGCTCAGGCTCGAGCATCTGCAGCGTCGCTCAGGCTCAGATCATCTCACCCACCCAGAGCACCGATCGAAGTTTAAAGCCTTTGCTCTGCACGGCACTACAAGGGGCTGTTACCGAGCAGCCGATCAATTCAGAACTTTGGGAACAGGAGGAGGCCATTCAGCCCCCTCGAGCCTGTTACATTAGGAACAGGAGGAGGCCATTCAGCCCCCTCGAGCCTGTTACATTAGGAACAGGAGGAGGCCATTCAGCCCCCTCGAGCCTGTTACATTAGGAACAGGAGGAGGCCATTCGGCCCCTCGAGCCTGTTACATTAGGAACAGGAGGAGGCCGTTCAGCCCCCTCGAGCCCATTACATTAGGAACAGGAGGAGGCCATTCAGCCCCCTCGAGCCTGTTACATTAGGAACAGGAGGAGGCCATTCAGCCCCCTCGAGCCTGTTACATTAGGAACAGGAGGAGGCCATTCGGCCCCTCGAGCCTGTTACATTAGGAACAGGAGGAGGCCGTTCAGCCCCCTCGAGCCCATTACATTAGGAACAGGGGGAGGCCATTCAGCCCCTCGAGCCTGTTACATTAGGAACAGGAGGAGGCCGTTCAGCCCCTCGAGCCTGTTACATTAGGAACAGGAGGAGGCCGTTCAGCCCCTCGAGCCTGTTACATTAGGAACAGGAGGAGGCCGTTCAGCCCCTCGAGCCTGTTACATTAGGAACAGGAGGAGGCCATTCAGCCCCTCGAGCCTGTTCCACCATTCAATTATATCACGGCTGATCTGTATCTTAACTCCATCTACCCGCCTTGGTTCCGTAACCCTCAATACCCTTACCCAACAAAAATCTACCAATCTCAGTTTTGAAAGCTCCAATTGACCCCCAGCCTCAACAGCTTTTTGGGGGAGAGAGTTCCAGATTTCCACCACCCTTTGTGTGAAGAAGTGCTTCCTGACATCACCCCTGAACGGCCTGGCTCTAATTTGAAGGTTCTGCCCCCTTGTTCTGGACTCCCCCCACCAGAGGAAATAGTTTCTCTCTCGATCGACCCTATCGAATCCTTTAATCATCTCAAACACCTCGATCAGATCACCCCTTAATCTTCTACACTCGAGGGAACACAAGCCCAGTCTGTGCAACCTGTCCTCGGAATTTAACCCTTTCTAAACTTGAGGAAAAGAAAAGTGAAACTGACTATCGACCCCGGATCTCGAATATCCTGCGCTGATAATCCAAGCCCGTCCGTGTCAGCCTTGTCGAGTATGTTCTCTTTCGCTTTCTTCCACTTGGTCCTCCTGACACTGTCCGAGCCTGCATCAGCACACGGACACAGCACCTGGAAAGCAGCGAGAGGAGATTAGCACAGGAGCGCTGACACTCCGACAGCAGAAGAGATACAGCAACAATGGTGGGTAAGTGAGCGAGCACGTCATAATTCCCTGTTACTGAGCCAAGTGAGGGATGTTAATGTTGAGAAATGGAACACTGTCCCCATCAAACACTCCCAGGGCAGGTACAGCACGGGTTAGATACAGAGTAAAGCTCCCTCTACACTGTCCCCATCAAACACTCCCAGGGCAGGTACAGCACGGGTTAGATACAGAGTAAAGCTCCCTCTACACTGTCCCATCAAACACTCCCAGGGCAGGTACAGCACGGGTTAGATACAGAGTAAAGCTCCCTCTACACTGTCCCCATCAAACACTCCCAGGGCAGGTACAGCACGGGTTAGATACAGAGTAAAGCTCCCTCTACACTGTCCCCATCAAACACTCCCAGGGCAGGTACAGCACGGGTTAGATACAGAGTAAAGCACCCTCTACACTGTCCCCATCAAACAGTCCCAGGGCAGGTACAGCACGGGTTAGATACAGAGTAAAGCTCCCTCTACTATTCCAGGTCTCTTTCTGCTCCTCTCCAACTCTTTTTGGGCTATGGGCGTCGCTGGCAAGGCCAGCATTTATTGCCCATCCCTAATTGCCCTTGAGAAGGTGGTGGTGAGCCGCCTTCTTGAACCGCTGCAGTCAGTGTGGTGAAGGTGCTCCCACAGTGCTGTGAGCTCGGGTGTGCCAGGATTTTGACCCAGCGACGATGAAGGAACAGCCGATATATTTCCAACTCGGGATGGTGCGTGTGTGTGACTTGGAGGGGAGCTCGGAGGTGGTGGTGTTCCCATGCGCCTGCTGCCCTTGTCCCTCTGGGTGGCGGAGGTCGCGGGTTTGGGAGGCGTTTCATTTTGCTCCACTGTTTGAGAGCTCGATACAGTGGTGCCTCTGAAGGAAATCTCGAACACTTGCCTCCAGCAGTGTGTAACAGGAGTTCTTCTTTAGGAAGGTCTTGGTGGCTTTCTCCCTCCACGAGTGCGCTGTCGTCACTTGACTCTCCAGGTGAGGTAGTTCTTCCATCCGGACCGGCAGGTCACGACCCACGGCGACCAGGCCCTCAAGGTCATCCAGGCAGGGATAGTGATCTCCATTCTGAAAGAAAGATCCGTCAGTCAATTAATTAGTCAGCCTTGGCTCAGTGGGTCTCACTCTTGCCCCTCCCCTGTCGGAGGGGCGGTACTGAGGGAGCGCCGCACTGTCGGAGGGGCGGTACTGAGGGAGCGCCGCACTGTCGGAGGGGCAGTACTGAGGGAGCGCCGCACTGTCGGAGGGGCAGTACTGAGGGAGCGCCGCACTGTCGGAGGGGCGGTACTGAGGGAGCGCCGCACTGTCGGAGGGGCGGTACTGAGGGAGCGCCGCACTGTCGGAGGGGCAGTACTGAGGGAGCGCCGCACTGTCGGAGGGGCAGTACTGAGGGAGCGCCGCACTGTCGGAGGGGCAGTACTGAGGGAGCGCCGCACTGTCGGAGGGGCAGTACTGAGGGGCAGTTGTGCGCTCAAGTCTCTGGAGCTGAACTTGAACCCACAATCTTCTGGCGCATCTACAAGAGGCGCCAGTTCTCGCAGAACTTGCCTGTATCTCTTCGACGTCCGCGATCCAGGCTCTTGCTTTTGACAGGGCCTCTTTCAGAGCCAGGATATTGGGCAGCTCCACCGGAATGTTTTCTGCTTCCTTGATGATGGCTTCCAGTGTGGCAGGCGGGTGCTTCTGCCTAATGGAGATTTTTTTAACAAGAAGCAAAGCACATGAGTGCAAACTCATTCCACGGCTTTGACTGAAGCTGCAGCGAGCGACCCGACACCCCCTCCGGCCCCTACTTACGCTGCACTCTTGGGCTTCGCTGCACCTGGCCTGCAGAGCCTCAGCACCTGTTCGAATCACACAGCGCAGGAGGAGGCCATTCGGCCCATCATGCCTGTGCCGGCTCTTTGAACGAGCTCTCCAATTAGTCCCACTCGCCCCCCTGCTCTTTCCCCATAACCCTGGAATTATTTTTCCCCTTCAAGTATTTATCCAATTCCCCTTTTGAAAGTTACCATTGAATCTGCTTCTACCGCCCTTTCAGGCAGCGCGTTCCAGATCACAACAACTCGCTGTGGAAAAAAATCTCTCATCTCCCCCTCTGGTTCTTTTGCCAATTATCTTAAATCTGTGTCCTCTGGTTACCGATCCTCCTGCCACTGGAAACAGTTTCTCCCCACCTACTCTATCAACACCCTTCATGATTCTGAAGTGATACATTTTGGTAGGAAGAACGAGGAGAAGCAATATAAACTAAAGGGTACAATCCTAAAGGGGGTGCACGAACAGAGAGACCTGGGGGTGTATGTGCACAAATCGTTGCAGGTGGCAGGGCAGGTTGAGAAAACGGTTAAAAAAGCATACGGGATCCTGGGCTTCATAAACAGAGGCACAGAGTACAAAAGCAAGGAAGTTATGATGAACCTTTATAAAACACTGGTTCGACCTCAACTGGAGTCTTGTGTCCAGTTCCGGGCATCACACTTTAGGAAGGATGTGAAGGTCTTAGAGAGGGTGCAGAAAAGATTTACAAGAATGGGTCCAGGGATGAGGGACTTCAGTGATGTGGATAGACTGGAGAAGCTGGGGTTGTTCTCCTTGGAGCAGAGAAGGTTAAGGGGAGATTGACCAGAA
Organism: Squalus acanthias; assembly: GCA_030390025.1. Taxonomy (NCBI): domain Eukaryota; kingdom Metazoa; phylum Chordata; class Chondrichthyes; order Squaliformes; family Squalidae; genus Squalus; species Squalus acanthias. The sequence goes on from JASTWF010000085.1 coordinate 250,238, forward strand.
TGGTACCAGGGATGAGGGACTTCAGTGATGTGGAGAGACTGGAGAAGCTGGGGTTGTTCTCCTTGGAGCAGAGAAGGTTGAGAGGAGATTTGATAGAGGTGTTCAAAATCGTGAGGGGTCTGGACAGAGTAGATAGATAGAAACTGTTCCCATTGGCGGAAGGGTCGAGAACCAGAGGACACAGATTTAAGGTGATTGGCAGAAGATCCAAAGGCGACATGAGGAAAAACTTTTTTTTACGCAGCGAGTGGTTAGGATCGCGAATGCACTGCCGGAGAGGGTGGTGGAGGCAGATTCAATCACTGCTTTCAAAAGGGAATTGGACAAGTACCTGAAGGGAAAAAAATTTGCAGGGCTACGGGGAAAGGGCGGGGGAGTGGGGCGAGCTGAAATGATCCTGCCGAGAGCCAGCACGGGCTCGACGGGCCGAATGGCCTCCTCCTGTGCGGTTATGATTCTAGAACACCTGTGTTAAATCTCCCGTTAACCCTTTCTGCTCTCAGGAGAACAACCCCAGCTTCTCTAGTCTATCCACATAACTGAAGTTGCTCATCCCATGTTGTCCCACCGACCTGGCTATAGCACGTACAGTGTGGAATGGGAGCAAGCCTGTGTGAAAGGATTGGTTGGCGGTGGGGGGAGAGTTGAAGGTGGTCCACTTGTCGAATGCATAGTGAATGATAGGCAATTAATTAAACCGCTACACTGGGGGGGGGGGGGTTAAGAGCCACATTTTCGACCGACAACCTTTTCTCCGAGTGCTATCTCCACGATAGTTCTTCATTTCAATCTCCGCAGTCACACAGAAACAAGGGGCAAGTCCTCACCTACCTGCCAGCGAGGTCCCTTGCTGTTCGTTCACTCTCCCCACCCCCCAACCCAAGTCTCGAGCTGCCCTATTACTGCTCTCCAAGGCCTCCCACTCTCCAGCCATCGCTCTCAGTTCTATTCCACTGCTTGCTCCCAAGACCGTTCGTTCCACCACAAGAGGGCTGCAGGTGAGGAAGGCCATTTAGCCGGTCTTGGCTCATCAATGTGGGGAGAACGTCCGTTCCCCACCCCTGCCCCGTCACAGCTGCCGAACACCTCTCCGCTAACCTATCCACGCGGGACATTCCTCATGTTGATCACAAAGAACGCTCTGGCCTCAGTCCCAATTCCCCTTTTCCCCCTAGCACGGTTTGATTTGAAGTCACGTCCCCGGTTTCCCGCACCGTTTCCTATCTCGTGTAACTCGGCACGGTCACCTCCTCTCGAGGCCCAACAGCACAAGCGCCCCCAGTCTTTCCTAATGAGACAGTCCTCTCATGCTAGGGATCGACCTCTTGCTTCTTCTCCTTACCACCTGCAGGGCCTGAATATCTCCCTTGCGGTCCCTCCAGATCGCTACAGTTGGAGCCAGCCGCCCCATCCTCCGAGCGAGCGGTTCAACCATCCACTGGCCCTGTTGCTCTGCGGTGGTTGGACAATCTCTGAGTACACGGGCCTCCAGTTTCCCGCCTGCTCATTTTGACAACAGTTGCAGAGGACCGACGTCAGAACAGCGGAAGAGGATGAGGCCATTCAGCCCCTTGAGCCTCTTCCTGCATTTAATTAGATCATGGCTGATCTGCACCTTACCCCGCCTTGGTTGCGTAACCCTTAATACTCTTGCCTAACAAAAATCTATCAATCTCAGTATTTAATTTTTCCAATTGCACCCCAGCCTCAACAGCTTTTTGGGGGGAGAGAGTTCCAGATTTCCACCACCCTTTGTGTGAAGAAGTGCTTCCTGACATCACCCCTGAACGGCCTGGCTCTAATTTTAAGGTTCTGCCCCCTTGTTCTGGACTCCACCCCACACCAGAGGAAATAGTTTGTCTCCATCGACCCCATAAATCATCTTAATTAGATCACCCCTTAATCTTCTATAGCTCAGGACCTCAAACCCGGCACTAAGCTCATGGTCTACAGAGCAGCAGTGATACCCGCCCTCCTGTATGCTTCAGCGACATGGACCATGTACAGCAGGCACCTCAAAGCACTGGAGAGGTACCACCAACGCTGCCTCCGCAAGATCCTGCAAATCCATTGGCAGGATAGGCGCACCAACGTCCGTGTTCTCGCTCAGGCCAACATCCCCAGCATTGAAGCTTTGACCACGCTCGATCAGCTCCGATGGACGGGTCACGTTGTCTGCATGCCCGATACGAGACTCCCAAAACAAGTGCTCCACTCGGAGCTCCGACACGGCGAGAGAGCCCCAGGTGGGCAGAGGAAACGCTTCAAGGACACCCTCAAAGCCTCCTTGGAAAAAGCGCAACACCCCCACCGACGCCTGGGAATCCCTGGCCCCAAGACCGTACAAAGTGGAGGAGAAGCATCCAGGAAGGCGCCGAACACCTCGAGTCTCTTCGCCGGGAGCAAGCGGAAGCCAAGCGCAAGCAGCGCACGTCAACCCAAGCACCCCACCCACCCGCCCCTTCAACCACCGTCTGCCCCACCTGTGACAGAGACTGTAGGTCCCGCAGTGGACTCATCAGTCACCTGAGAACTCATTTTTAGTGTGGAAGCAAGTCATCCTCGGTTCCGAGGGACTGCCTCAGAAGAATACTCAAGGGAACACAAACCTAGTCTGTGCGACCTGTCCTCGCAATTTAACCCTTTTAGCCCTGGGATCATTCTGGTGAATCTGCGCTGCCCCCCATCCGAGACCGAGATATCCTTCCTGAGGGGCGGGGCCCAGAACTGAACGCAGTTACTCCAGATGGGGTCCAACAACTGGAGCATAGCTGCCACCCCTTTGTATTCCAGCCCCCTCGAGATGAAGGCCAACATTACCATGAGCCTTTCTCGTCACCGACGGCACAGCGCGCTTGGCCTGACTTGCTACCCCGACCCGCAACCCCCGCAACCCGTACCTGGCCTCCAGACAGATCTGGGCTTTCTCTTCCCAGCGCTCGGAGATGGTCAGGAGCTCCTGCAGTTCCGCCATCGCCTTCTCCACCGCCGGGTGAGGGGCCAGCTTGGAGCCCGACTCGATCAGCGGCCGCATGACGTCGAGCGTGACCCGCCCGGACGCCGCCAGGGTCTTGCGCACCTTGTCCAGCCACTCCGTCTGCAGGGCCTCCTGCCGCAGCTTGGCGATCTCCGGCAGCTCCACGGCCAGCTGCCGGCCCTGCTCGATGAGGTCCCGGAACTCTCGCGAGTTCGGCGGCAGTTCTTTCAGAGCGGCTTGCGTGTGGGCCTGAAACTTCTCGATCTCTTCCAGCAACTCCTTGTTTACAAAGCACACGGTCAAAATAGTTTAGTCTCCCCGTTTTCTCAAAACGCGCAGCGCTGCTTCACATCTTAAGTATCAGGTGGTCGCCCGACAACAGAGGTAAAACTAACCCACCGCCAGTCGGAATCAAATCACCTCGATTAATCAATAGGTATTTATCTCACTGTTGCGTACCTCCCCACCCATGTTGTTTCTATACCAAGTTCTGGTCTCCATGTTATAAAAAGAATATAGAGGCACTGGCAGGAGGGGTGGTAACCAGTGGACACAGATTGACAAGGATGAGACCAGAACTGCGAGGTTATAACTTATCAGGAAAGGCTGAACAGGCTGGGGCTCTTTTCTCTAGAAAAGAGAAGGCTGAGGGGTGATCTGATCGAGGTCTTTAAAATGATGAAAGGGTTCGATAGGGTAGACGTAGAGAAGATGCTTCCACTTGTGGGGGAGACCAGAACTAGGGGTCGTCAATATAAGACAGTCACTAATAAATCCAATCGGGAATTCAGGAGAAACTTCTTCACCCAGAGAGTGGTGAGAATGTGGAACTCGCTAACACAGGGAGTGGTTGAGGCCAATAGTGTAGATGCATTTAAGGGGAAGCTGGATAAACACATGAGGGAGAAAGGAATAGAAGGAGATGGTGATGGGGTGAGATGAAGAGGGGTGGGAGGAGGATCGTGTGGAGCAGAAACACGGACACGGACACGTTGGGCCGAATGGCCTGTTTCTGTGCTGTACGCTTGACGCAAAGACACTATTTTTCTTTTGGAAAGTACACACAAGGGCTGCGGAGTCGGTAGTGGAGGGTTACCTGCATGTCTTGGATCTGACCGATTACGCACGGCAGGCTGTGTAGGTGCTGTATGAACGTCCGGAGTTCATCCACGGTCAGCTTTGTCGCACCTTCGGGGCCGTCCGGCTGTGGCCTAGATCAACGAAACGGTCGTCAGCGAGTTCACGCATCTCGCGCCGCGCACTAGTCAATCTACGAGCGCCGGGGGGGTGCTCTCTCCCCAACGGGGAACAGAACCTCAGCCAGCCAGGCCTCCGTGGGGAGGCCCCCTTAGCCTAATTAACCGCGAAGGGGGCATTGCAACCGATCCGGTCCGCGCACCCAAACCATTTCCAGCAGGGAATCGGTGGGCAGCGGCACCCTCCCTGCATAGGAACAAAAGAAATAGGAGCAGGTGTCGGCCATTCGAGCCTGCTCCGCCATTCAAAGAGATCATGGTTGATCTTCTGCCTCAACTCCATTCACCGGCCCTATCGCCATATCCCTTGATGCCCTTTACTAGTCAGAAATCTATCGACTTCTGTTTTGAATATACCCAATGACTGAGCCTCCACAGCCCTCTGGGGTAGAGAATTCCAAAGATTCACCACCCTCTGTGTGAAGAAATTTCTTCTCATCTCAGTCCTGAATGGCCGACCCCTTATCCTGAGGCTGTGGCCCACCACCACCCCCCCAGGGACTGGTCTACGGTCACTCTGCAGGCCCACGGTGGCAGAGGGAACTGCCCGTTGGATCTCCGCAGCACGCTCTGCGACGTCTGGCTCGAGCTCGAGTCGCACGCCGGGGTCCCCGCGCCGTACCTTGCTCCCTTCTTACTACAGACCAGCTGCAGGGCCTCGGCGACGCACTTCTCTGTCTCCTGGATGCTGCCCCTCAGCTGCTGAAGGAGGCCGTTGTCCGGGAACTTCCTCTCTTTCGCCTCGGTCAGCAGTGCCTTCAGATCCTCCAGTGCTGGGCCAGGGGAGGGAGAGAAACACAAGATCAGAGGGAAACACATCACCGCCACACACAACACAAGTAATGAGCTCGGTCCGCCAACCTCTCTCTCTCTCCATCACAAACTTAGTCGTTCCTTTGGCGTTACGGTGCCAGTCCTTGTGGGGCTCTTCACCTCCCGTCATCCTCCCCTTCCTCCTACAGTCTACAGACATTCTCACCACAGGCTGGGCATCACCCAGTCACTCGTTCCCCGCTTTACCACGTCTTCTCGACCCATTCCGAGAACGCAATCCTTCTTGCCGATCAGGTTTTTAAAACCTGGTCACATCTCCAGCATCTTCCAGTTCTGACGAAAGCTCGCCGACCTGAAACTTCGACTCTGTTTCTCTCTCCACAGATGCTGCCTGACCAGCATTTTCTCTTTTGAATATAGAATACTTGGTTTTTGGGACCTTGTGTCAGCATCAAGCATTCCCGCGTGAGACTGTGAAGGCCCTTCGACACTACTCCCAACATCCGTTAACCACGCCACTCCGGAACTTGACAAGAGCAGGCTGGGGCTCTTTTCTCGAGGAGAGAGAAGGCCGAGGGGTGACCCGAGAGAAGTCTTTAAAATTCTGACAGGGTAGACGTAGAGAAGACGTTTCCACTTGTGGGGGAGACCAGAACTAGGGGCCATCGATATAAGAGAGTCACTAATAAATCCAATGGGGAATTCAGGAGAAACCTCTTGACCCAGAGAGTGGGGAGAATGTGGAACTCGCTCCCACAGGGAGTGGTCGAGGCGAATAGCGTCGATGCATTTAAGGGGAAGCTGGATAAACACATGAGGGAGAAAGGGATAGAAGGTTATGGTGATGGGGTGAGATGAAGAGGGGTGGGAGGAGGCTCGTGTGGAGCAGAAATACCGACCAGTTCGACCGCAGGGTTCTCGGAGGGTTGCAGGGCTGGAGGGGGGTTACAGAGATCGGGAGAGGGCAAGGAGGCCGTGGAGGGATTTGAACACGAGGATGAGAATTTTAAAACCGAGGCTTTGATGGACCGGGAGCCAATGTCGGTCAGCGAGCACAGGGGGTGAGGGGTGAACGGGACTCGGTGCAGGGGGGGGCAGCAGCGTCAGGAGAGTTAGCCTGACAGCAGCGTCCAGGACCAAGATAAGATGGTGCTCACTTTTCTTCTGCTTGCCCTCCATCTCGAGAGCGGTCTTCACTTTGCTCCCCCAACTGTCAAAGGATTCCGCTCGGATTTTGAGCTTGTGCAGCATGGCGGGGAGCTCGTCGAGGGTGTACCGATACCTGTCGAGAACAAAACAGGTTAGTCAGGTCCACACAAACTTTCTCTCCCCTTCTCCTGAAGGCACAGTTCCACAGGTGGCAGCCACGCTCCTGTATCTCCATTACTTATTTACAAGCTTGGAGCGCCACAGGGGAACGACAGTCCGATCCACAGCCATCTCCTCGCTCAATACTAGGTTTGATACAGAGTAAAGCTCCCTCTACACTGTCCCATCAAACACTCCCAGGGCAGGTACAGCACGGGGTTAGATACAGAGTAAAGCTCCCTCTACACTCTCCCCATCAAACACTCCGAGGGCAGGTACAGCACGGGTTAGATACAGAGTAAAGCTCCCTCTACACTGTCCCATCAAACACTCCCAGGGCAGGTACAGCACGGGGTTAGATACAGAGTAAAGCTCCCTCTACACTGTCCCATCAAACACTCCCAGGGCAGGTACAGCATGGGTTAGATACAGAGTAAAGCTCACTCTACACTGTCCCATCAAACACTCCCAGGGCAGGTACAGCACGGGTTAGATACAGAGTAAAGCTCCCTCTACACTGACCCATCAAACACTCCCGGGGCAGGTACAGCACGGGTTAGATACAGAGTAAAGCTCCCTCTACACTGTCCCCATTAAAACATTCCCAGGGCAGGTACAGCACGGGTTAGATACAGAGTAAAGCTCCCTCTACACTGTCCACATCAAACACTCCCAGGGCAGGTACAGCACGGGTTAGATACAGAGTAAAGTTCCCTCTACACTGTCCTCATCAAACACTCCCAGGGCAGGTACAGCACGGGTTAGATACAGAGTAAAGCTCCCTCTACACTGTCCCCATCAAACACTCCCAGGGCAGGTACAGCACGGGGTTAGATACAGAGTAAAGCTCCCTCTACACTGTCCCCATCAAACACTCCCGGGGCAGGTACAGCACGGGTTAGATACAGAGTAAAGCTCCCTCTACACTGTCCCCATCAAACACTCCCGGGGCAGGTACAGCACGGGTTAGATACAGAGTAAAGCTCCCTCTACACTGTCCCATCAAACACTCCCAGGGCAGGTACAGCACGGGTTAGATACAGAGTAAAGCTCCCTCTACACTGTCCCCATTAAAACATTCCCAGGGCAGGTACAGCACGGGGTTAGATACACAGTAAAGCTCCTTCTACACTGTGGTGTCAGCCGTGATTCAGTGGGCAGCACTCTCGCCTCTGAGTCAGAAGGTTGTGGGTTCAAGTCCCACTTCAGAGATTTGAGCAGAAAAATCTAGGCTGACACTCCAGTGCAGTGCCGAGGGAGCGCTGCACTGTCGGAGGGGCGGTGCCGAGGGAGCGCCGCACTGTCGGAGGGGCGGTGCCGAGGGAGCGCCGCACTGTCGGAGGGGCAGTGCCGAGGGAGCGCCGCACTGTCGGAGGGGCAGTGCCGAGGGAGCGCCGCACTGTCGGAGGGGCGGTGCCGAGGGAGCGCCGCACTGTCGGAGGGGCGGTGCCGAGGGAGCGCCGCACTGTCGGAGGGGCGGTGCCGAGGGAGCGCCGCACTGTCGGAAGGGCGGTGCCGAGGGAAGAGGTGGGGTAAGTTCTCCCCGGCTCCCCCCAATATTTATCCCTCAACCAACATCACTAAAACAGATGATCTGGTCATTATCACATTGCTGTTTGTGGGAGCTTGCTGTGCGCAAATTGGCTGCCGCGTTTCCTACATTACAACAGTGACCACACTTCAAAATGTGCTTCATTGGCTGTGAAGCGCTTTGGGACGTCCTGAGGTGGTGAAAGATGCTGGAGAGATTTTGGCGAGTCGGGACTGTAATGAGCACGGGACACGTTAGCGGGAGTTTCATACCTCAGGTAGTGCCTGTTGGGAGGGCAGTTGCATAGATCGTCAATGTGGTAGAGGCACACCAGCCTGTCGGAGCAATCGTAGCAGGCCAGCGCCGACAGGAAGCAGGTGGTCTTGCATTTGCCGCATTGCCTCTCGTCGTCGGGCAGCAGCTCGAAAGCCTCGCGTTCTGCTTCCGTGATGCCCTGAAAGACAAAACGCACAGAAACCCCGTTAGAAAGTCGAGGGGCCAGTGGGAACTGGCGGGTGCAGCAGGTCACACAGCGGCCTTTCACCTCTGGGGAGGTGAGCTCCGGCCCAGATTCAAGGGCTGACGCTCTCTCTCTCTCTCTCTCTCTCTCTGCTAGTTGTAAGGGATCTTTAGGAAATCAAGTTGGGACAGTGTTACATTTAGTCCCCTCATCCAAATCATTGACATAGATTGTGAATAGCTGGGGCCCAAGCACCGATCCTTGCGGTACCCCACTAGTCACAGCCTGCCATCCTGAAAAAGACCCGTTTATCCCTACTCGTCTGTTAACCAATTCTCAATCCATGCTAGTATATTACCCCCAATTCCATGTGCCCTAATTTTGTTCACCAACCTCTTGTGTGGGACCTTATCGAAGGCCTTCTGAAAATCCAGATACACCACATCTACCGGTTCCCCTTTGTCTACTCCACTAGTTACATCTTCAAGGAACTCCAATAGGTTTGTCAAACAGGATTTCCCTTTCACAAATCCATGTTGACTCTGCCCAATCACACTGACACAGCAGTGGCGCTCGGAGTACAGGGAGACTTTGCTTCGAACCCGTGCTGTACCTGCCCTGGGAGTGTTTGATGGGACAGTGTAGAGGGAGCTTTAATCTGTATCTAACCCGTGCTGTACCTGCCCTGGGAGTGTTTGATGGGACAGTGTAGAGGGAGCTTTACTCTGTATCTAACCCGTGCTGTACCTGCCCTGGGAGTGTTTGATGGGACAGTGTAGAGGGAGCTTTACTCTGTATCTAACCCGTGCTGTACCTGCCCTGGGAGTGTTTGATGGGACAGTGTAGAGGGAGCTTTACTCTGTATCTAACCCGTGCTGTACCTGCCCTGGGAGTGTTTGATGGGGACAGTGTAGAGGGAGCTTTACTCTGTATCTAACCCGTGCTGTACCTGCCCTGGGAGTGTTTGATGGGACAGTGTAGAGGGAGCTTTACTCTGTATCTAACCCGTGCTGTTCCTGCCCTGGGAGTGTTTGATGGGACAGTGTAGAGGGAGCTTTACTCTGTATCTAACCCGTGCTGTCCCTGCCCTGGGAGTGTTTGATGGGACAGTGTAGAGGGAGCTTTACTCTGTATCTAACCCGTGCTGTACCTGCCCTGGGAGTGTTTGATGGGACAGTGTAGAGGGAGCTTTACTCTGTATCTAACCCGTGCTGTACCTGCCCTGGGAGTGTTTGATGGGACAGTGTAGAGGGAGCTTTACTCTGTATCTAACCCGTGCTGTACCTGCCCTGGGAGTGTTTGATGGGACAGTGTAGAGGGAGCTTTACTCTGTATCTAACCCACGATATACTCAGACACAGGGTGCCTGTAATGGCGATCCTCCAGCACCTCCTCCAAGTGACTGGTCCCCCTGCACTACCCTAGGTGATGAGCAGTTGTGAGCAATTGAACCACAACAGGCAAAGGGGCAGCAAAGCCAAGTGGGAGATCCTGTCGTCAAAGTCCAGTCGCTGGTTTGTGATCAGAAGCTGGAACGCTCCGAACCTGCAGGCCCGGAGACCAAATACAACACCCCAAACTGTCTGGCCCCGGCCGACACTAGGTAACACTGACTAAGATTTGGGGCTGGGAATCTGCGAGCATTCTGTTCCACAACCAGCTGCTCAGGGAAGCGACAGGACAGACTCGCTGAACGCAGTGGATCTCAGCCCAAGCCAGCCCTACCTTCTCCAGCAGAGCCTTCCTGAGCCGCCGCTCCTCCTGCACCATGATGAACATCTCCTTGTGCACTGCCGCCGCCAGGTTCAGGTCCAGCTTCTCCGAGCAGGCCGCCATCTTACAGATCAGCTCCTCGTGGGAGAAGACGCAGTACCTCCGCAACCACCGGTAGTGCTCGATACAGCGACGGCCCGCGGGCAGCTGCCGGGGGTGGAAGGAGACAACGGATCAATACCGAAACACAACAAAGGGTGCGTGCGTGAGTGAACGAGCGCATGTGGGCGAGTGAACGAGCCCGTGTGGGCGAGTGAACGAGCCCGTGTGGGCGAGTGAACGAGCCCGTGTGGGCGAGTGAACGAGCGCGTGTGGGCGAGTGAACGAGCCCGTGCGGGCGAGTGAACGAGCCCGTGCGGGCGAGTGAACGAGCCCGTGCGGGCGAGTGAACGAGCCCGTGCGGGCGAGTGAACGAGCCCGTGCGGGCGAGTGAACGAGCCCGTGCGGGCGAGTGAACGAGCACCTGCGGGCGAGTGAACGAGCACCTGCGGGCGAGTGAACGAGCACCTGCGGGCGAGTGAACGAGCACCTGCGGGCGAGTGAACGAGCACCTGCGGGCGAGTGAACGAGCACCTGCGGGCGAGTGAACGAGCACCTGCGGGCGAGTGAACGAGCACCTGCGGGCGAGTGAACGAGCACCTGCGGGCGAGTGAACGAGCACCTGCGGGCGAGTGAACGAGCACCTGCGGGCGAGTGAACGAGCACCTGCGGGCGAGTGAACGAGCACCTGCGGGCGAGTGAACGAGCCCGTGTGAGCGAGTGAACGAGCACCTGCGGGCGAGTGAACGAGCACCTGCGGGCGAGTGAACGAGCACCTGCGGGCGAGTGAACGAGCCCGTGTGAGCGAGTGAACGAGCCCGTGTGAGCGAGTGAACGAGCCCGTGTGGGCGAGTGAACGAGCGCCTGTGGGCGAGTGAACGAGCCCGTGTGAGCGAGTGAACGAGCCCGTGTGGGCGAGTGAACGAGCGCCTGTGGGCGAGTGAACGAGCCCGTGTGAGTGAGTGAACGAGCCCGTGTGAGCGAGTGAACGAGCCCGTGTGGGCGAGCGCCTGTGGGCGAGTGAACGAGCGCCTGTGGGCGAGTGAACGAGCGCCTGTGGGCGAGTGAACGAGCGCCTGTGGGCGAGTGAACGAGCCCGTGTGAGCGAGCGCCTGTGGGCGAGTGAACGAGCCCGTGTGAGCGAGTGAACGAGCCCGTGTGGGCGAGTGAACGAGCGCCTGTGGGCGAGTGAACGAGCTCGTGTGTGCACGCGTGTGCGATCGATCGTGCGCGCGCAAGAGTGCCTGAGCATCGGAGAGGGTGCGTGAGTACGTGTACCTGTGTACAAGCATCATTACTGCCCTGTTGGATTAAGCGGTCGATCACGTCACTGGTGTGGGATCTTGCCCTGCACACAATGATCATATTGAATGGTGGAGCAGGCTCGAAGGGCCGAATGCTGCTCCTATCTTTCTATGGCTGCTGCGGCTGGTAGATGACAACAGCCACCACACCTCATTATGCACGGTCGTTCAGACCGATCCGAGAGGCTTGACAAGGTGGTAAACAACTGTGAGCCACTGAAAAAGCCTGTTGAACGCAGGAGGTGTGGAGCAGTGAGGGGGAGGTGCGGAGTTCGACGGTTGGAGACCGTGGTGTGATGACACCATGGAGGATACAGGGAGGAGGAAGAGCCTGTCGGGCGAGGTAGAGAATTCACTAAAAGCCAGTGGACAGGTACGCAAAAAATAATTCAAACGGCAAATGGAAAGTTGGCCTTTATCTGAAGGGGGATTAAAGTTTATAAAAAAGCTCTGGTCAGACCCTCTCGGGAGTCACTGCGTTCAGTTCCGGGCCCCGCACCTCAGGAAGGATATCTCGGTCTCGGAGGGGGGGCAGCACAGATTCACCAGACTGATCCCGGGACTAAAAGGGTTAAATTCCGAGGTCAGGTTGCACAGGCTGGGCTTGTGTTCCCTCGAGTGTAGAAGATTAAGGGGTGATCTAATCGAGGTGTTTGAGATGATTAAAGGATTCGATCGGGTCGATCGAGAGAAACTATTTCCTCTGGTGGGGGGAGTCCAGAACAAGGGGGCAGAACCTTCGAATTAGAGCCAGGCCGTTCAGGGGTGATGTCGGGAAGCACTTCTTCACACAAAGGGTGATGGGAATCTGGAACTCTCTCCCTCAAAAAGCTGTCGAAGCTGGGGGTAAATTGAAAATGTCAAGACTGAGATCGCTAGATGTTTGTTGGGTACGGTGTATTAAGGGTTACAGAACCAAAGCGGGTAGATGGAGTTTAGGTACAGATCAGCCATGATCTAATGGATTGGGGGAACAGGCTGGAGGGGCTGAGTGGCCTCCTCCTGTTCCTATCTAAGGCATTCGGAGCTGTGTCAAAAACAGAAAGGCAGATTATCTGAATGGCAACAGATTGAAAGAAGGGGAAGTGCAACGAGACCTGGGTGTCCTTGTGCACCAGTCGCTGAAGGTAAGCATGCAGGTGCAGCATGCAGGTGAAGAAGGCAAATGGTATGTTGGCCTTCGTAGCGAGAGGGTTTGAGTACAGGAGCAAGGATGTCTTGCTGCAGTTGTACAGGGCCTTGGTGAGACCACACCTTGAGTATTGTGTGCAGTTTTGGTCGCCTAATCTGAGGAAGGATGTTCTTGCCATGGAGGGAGTGCAGCGAAGATTCACCAGGCTGATACCTGGGATGGCAGGAATGACGTATGAGGAGAGATTGGGTCAATTGGGCTTATACTCGCTGGAGTTTAGAAGAATGAGAGGGGATCTCATTGAAACTTATAAAATTCTGACAGGACAGGACAGGACAAACTAGATGCAGGAAGAATGTTCCCGATGGTCGGGGAGTCCAGAACCAGGGGTCACAATCTAAGGATAAGGGGTAAGCCATTTAGGACTGAGATGAGGAAGAATTTCTTCACCCAGAGAGTGGTGAACCTGTGGAATTCTCTGCCACAGAAGGCAGTAGAGGCCAATTCATTAAATAGATTCAAGAAGGAGTTGGATATATTTCTTAAGGCTAAAGGGATCAAGGGATATGGGGAGAAGGCAGGGACAGGGTACTGAATTTGGATGATCAGCCATGATCGCATTGAATGGCGGAGCAGGCTCGAGGGGCCGAATGGCCTACTCCTGCTCCTATCTTCTATGATTCTATGGAGGAACGAGAGGGGGAAATTCAGAGGATCAAGGACTGCAATGCGGTCAGCTAACACAGTTCCTATTGTACAGTGGAATTAGTGAATGTACTCGGGAACAGGCTCCAGCTACTGTACCCAGTCTGCCGTGCAGAAATTGACAGCTTCAGCGAAGTTGTAGCCTTGGTTGAAACCACTGTGGTAGGCCCGGGGGAAGGTGATGACGAACTCCCCTGCGCACTGGTTAGTCCTCACCACCTGAAAGAAACCAACAAACACGCAAAACTTGCTTCAAATCCAGAGACACGGACGGCGAACGTTCGTGCTGATCACGGAAAGGAGAACGAAACATCGAGCACTAATCACAGGGCAGACGACAGAGTAAAGCTCCCTCTACACTGTCCCATCAAACACTCCCAGGGCATTTACAGCACGGGTTAGATAGAGTAAAGCTCCCTCTACACTGTCCCCATCAAACACTCCCAGGGCAGGTACAGCACGGGTTAGATACAGAGTAAAGCTCCCTCTACACTGTCCCATCAAACACTCCCAGGGCAGGTACAGCACGGGGTTAGATACAGAGTAAACCTCCCTCTACACTGTCCCATCAAACACTCCCAGGGCAGGTACAGCACGGGGTTAGATACAGAGTAAAGCTCCCTCTACACTCTCCCCATCAAACACTCCCAGGGCAGGTACAGCACGGGTTAGATACAGAGTAAAGCTCCCTCTACACTGTCCCATCAAACACTCCCAGGGCAGGTACAGCACGGGGTTAGATACAGAGTAAACCTCCCTCTACACTGTCCCCATCAAACACTCCCAGGGCAGGTACAGCACGGGGTTAGATACAGAGTAAAGCTCCCTCTACACTGTCCCCATCAAACACTCCCAGGGCAGGTACAGCACGGGTTAGATACAGAGTAAAGCTCCCTCTGCACTGTCCCCATCAAACACTCCCAGGGCAGGTACAGCACGGGGTTAGATACAGAGTAAAGCTCCCTCTACACTGTCCCATCAAACACTCCCAGGGCAGGTACAGCACGGGGTTAGATACAGAGTAAAGCTCCCTCTACACTGTCCCATCAAACACTCCCAGGGCAGGTACAGCACGGGGTTAGATACAGAGTAAAGCTCCCTCTACACTGTCCCATCAAACACTCCCAGGGCAGGTACAGCACGGGGTTAGATACAGAGTAAAGCTCCCTCTACACTATCCCATCAAACACTCCCAGGGCAGGTACAGCACGGGGTTAGATACAGAGTAAAGCTCCCTCTACACTGTCCCATCAAACACTCCCAGGGCAGGTACAGCACGGGTTAGATACAGAGTAAAGCTCCCTCTACACTGCCCCATCAAACACTCCCAGGGCAGGTACAGCACAGGTTAGATACAGAGTAAAGCTCCCTCTACACTGCCCCATCAAACACTCCCAGGGCAGGTACAGCACGGGTTAGATACAGAGTAAAGCTCCCTCTACACTGTCCCCATCAAACACTCCCAGGGCAGGTACAGCACGGGGTTAGATACAGAGTAAACCTCCCTCTACACTGTCCCCATCAAACACTCCCAGGGCAGGTACAGCACGGGGTTAGATACTCTGATAACGATGCAGAGACCCCATGCTGAAGAGTTGACGGGTGCAGAGACTGGGCAAGAACACGATTGGTCTCGGCTGCGACGTCAGTCACTGCTGAACAGCTGGCCCTGCCGCCCAGACTCGCCGCGGGCGAAGTACGGTGGGGGTGCGGGGGAAAAGGGCGGTTGACAGCCGCGGAGCTGTGTAACCCAGCCTTCACGGCGAGCGGAGGGAGAGGGAAAGGGACTGAAGGTTGCCGAGACATATCCTTACGGGTACTCCGTGCGACATCAGGATGTTTGGGTTCATGATGGTGACCAGCTGGTGGAGGAGGTCGGGCTGGCTCTCGAAGAGCTCCGGGGTCAGCTTCTTCATCACCGCCTCCAGCTGCTCGGCCGCGTACGAGGGAACGCCGTACCAGGTCTTGGGTTCTCCCCTGCGAAAAAGATCAGATATTAGGAGGAGGGGGGTGAGGAATATTGGCACTGAACGACCCATTATAACCCCCCTCACCCCCCAACAAATGCAGGCCCAGTACCTCTTCTCCGAGCCCTCCACAACTTCCTTTTTACTTCTGCTAGTAATTTATAAAAAAGATTATGTCGTGCGTACAGCACAGAAACCGTGGGCCCAACTGGTCCGTGCCAGTGTTTCTGCTCCACACGAGCCTCCTCCCGCCCCTCTTCATCTCACCCCATCACCATCTCCTTCTATTCCTTTCTCCCTCGTGTGTTTATCCAGCTTCCCCCTTAAATACATCTCCGCTATTCGCCTCGACCACTCCCTGCGGTAGCGAGTTCCACATTCTCCCCACTCTCTGGG
The DNA here is from genome assembly GCA_030390025.1 of Squalus acanthias. Taxonomy (NCBI): domain Eukaryota; kingdom Metazoa; phylum Chordata; class Chondrichthyes; order Squaliformes; family Squalidae; genus Squalus; species Squalus acanthias. Next base: position 265,860 of record JASTWF010000085.1, read on the forward strand.
AAAAGAAGTTTCTCCTGAATTCCCGATTGGATTTATTAGTGACTCTCTTATATTGAAGGCCCCTAGTTCTGGTCTCCCCGCACAAGTGGAAACATCTTCTCTACATCTACCCTATCGAAACCCCTTTCATCATTTTGAAGACCTCCATCAGGTCACCCCTCAGCCTTCTCTTTTCTAGAGAAAGGAGCCCCAGCCTGTTGAGCCTTTCCTGATAGTTATAACCTTGCAGTTCTGGTCTCATCCTTGTAAATCTGTGTCCACTGGTTACCAATCCCCCTGCCAGTGCCTCTATATTCTTTTTATAATATGGAGACCAGAACTGTGCACAGTGCTCCAAGTGCGTCTAACCAAGGTAAATGGAGACCAGAACTGTGCACAGTGCTCCAAGTGTGGTCTAACCAAGGTATATGGAGACCAGAACTGTGCACAGTGCTCCAAGTGTGGTCTAACCAAGGTATATGGAGACCAGAACTGTGCACAGTGCTCCAAGTGTGGTCTCACCAAGGTATATGGAGACCAGAACTGTGCACAGTGCTCCAAGTGCGTCTAACCAAGGTATATGGAGACCGGAACTGTGCACAGTGCTCCAAGTGCATCTAACCAAGGTATATGAAGACCAGAACTGTGCACAGTGCTCCAAGTGTGGGTCGAACCAGGGTATATGGAGACCGGAACTGTGCACAGTGCTCCAAGTGTGGTCTAACCACGGTTCAATACAGGGTGAACACAACTGGTCAGCAGCAGTGCAGCGAGGCTCTGTGCGAAGGCCGAGCCTTCTTACAGCCGGGACTCACCAGTGGAGGTAGTTGATGGAGTAGCTCCAGTGATCCTCGATATGCCAGCAGAAGGCAGCGAAGCACATGCCCACGTACAGCCAGGGGACCTTCATTCCGGAGATGTCGGCGTTAATATGGCACAGGACTGACTGGTCCAGCACAGGCATCACGTTCAGATTCCAGCCGCAGCCCGTGTACTGCTGTAAAAGCGCGGAAACAGAAAGAAACAGGGGTTACTTGCCGAAATGAGGCCGAGTAGACACAGGTTAGGGTTCATTCAATCAATTATTTTATCACTGAGAAACATTAAATACTTGTTAAATTTATTGTAAATGGCACAAGCTTCCATTGTTCAATTGGCGAAAGTAATGTGCATTGTCTGGAATGCACTGCCTGAACGGGTGGTGGAAGCAAAGCCAAGGGCAACATTCAGAAGAGAATTGGATAAATACTTCACAGAAGCACAGAAATTTACAGCATGGAAGGAGGCCATTCGGCCCATCGTGTCCGTGCCGGCCGACAAAGAGCTCTCCAGCCTAATCCCACTGTCCAGCTCTCGGTCCGTAGCCCTGTAGGTTACGGCGCTTTGAGTGCGTATCCAAGTACTTTTTAAATGTGATGAGGGTTTCTGCCTCGACCACCCTTTCAGTCAGTGAGTTCCAGACCCCCACCACCCTCTGGGTGAAAAAAGTTCCTCAACTCCCCCCTAATCCTTCTCCCAATGACTTTAAATCTCTGCCCCCTGGTTATTGACCTCTCTGCTCAGGGAAATAGGTCCTTCCTATCCACTCTATCCAGGCCCCCTCATCATTTTATACACCTCAATTAAATCTCCCCTCAGCCTCCTCTGTTCCAAAGAAAACAACCCCAGCCTCTCCGATCTTTCCTCGTCGCTGAAGCTTGAAGGAGAAAATCTTTGCAGGGGCTACGGGGAAAGAGTACAGGGAGTGGGACTAACGAGATAGCTCTTTCAAAGTGCTGGCATGGGCACGATAGGCCGAATGGCCTAGTTCTGTGCTGTATCATTG
>JASTWF010000085.1:272663-280163 GCA_030390025.1 Squalus acanthias
ACTTATGAGGAAAGGTTGAGTAGGTTGGGCCTCTACTCATTGGAATTCAGAAGAATGAGAGGCGATCTTATCGAAACATAGAAGATTGTGAGGGGGCTTGATCGGGTGGAGGCGGGGAGGATGTTTCCACTGATGGGTGAGACTAGAATTAGGGGGCATAATCTTGGAATAAGGGGCTGCCGTTTCAAAACTGAGATGAGGAGAAACTTCTTCACTCAGAGGGCAGTAAATCTGTGGAATTTGCTAGCTCAGAGAGCTGTGGAAGCTGTGACATTAAATAAATTTAAAACGGAGATAGACAGTTTCCGAGCTGATAAGGGAATTAAGGGTTATGGGGAGCGGGCAGGGAAGTGGACGTGAGTCTAGGTTTGGATCAGCCATGATCCTATTGAATGGCGGAGCAGGCCCGAGGGGTCGTATGGCCGACTCCTGCTCCTACTTCTTATGTTCTTATGCCACAATGTATTCGGGGGGGTGAGTACAGGAGTTGATAAAATAAGAGTTAATCGCTCTCCTCCAATCGCTCAAACAGTTGAAGCCAACATCCGTGAGCACGAAGGTCGCAGCTTCAATTCCCCGGCTGGTTGTGAGAGCAACTGATCTGTGGCACCCTGCACCCCCCGGCCGTTCCCCCCCCCGCATAACATTGGTCCACACACACGCAGATATCAAGGTACGATCAGGAGCAGGTGGGGAGCTCCGATGTCCTGCAGTCTAACAGCTGGCGACACTCCCCGGCCAAGCTCGCACCCTTCAGTCACCACGTGCTACAGAAGGAGACCGGGATTTCGGGAAGCGGTTATCAGCAGGAGAATTGCGAGCTTTCCAACCCTTAACAAGGTCTGTTTGACGCTCCGGGGGGTTTCAGGGAACAAAACTTTACTCGAGAGTAGAAACCAGGGAGTCTGTGCCTCCGCTGGCGTTCTGGGACAGCCCGCCTAGGGCTCGCGATGGGCTGCCAACCGCACCCACACAGCGCTCCGCCGCCACCCCAGCGCGGCGCACACTTACGTGAACCGGCATGTTGAAGTAATCGGATTTGAAGGTGTCCGCCATCTCGCCGAAGCTCTGAAGCGTGTATTCTCTCGTCGCTTGTTCGAAACCAAAGGCCTCCGCCGGCTTCTTACACTCCTGGGTAACGGGTAGATAGATTATTCATTAGGCAATGTTTTACCGGGCAACTTTGGTTAGTCTAAAAGCTTCTTTACAATAGACACCTGGCCCTGAGGTATGATCAGTAGTGTTCGCAGATGACACGAAAATTGGTGGAGTGGTAAATAGCGAGGAGGGAAGCCTCAGGCTACAGGATGATATGGACAGGTTGGTCAGATGGGCAGAACAGTGGCAAATGGAATTTAACCCTGAAAAGTGTGAGGTGATGCATTTTGGGAGGACTAACAAGGCAAGGGAATACACAATGAATGGTCGGACCCTAGGAAGGACAGAGGATCAGAGGGACCTTGGTGTGCATGTACATAGATCCCTGAAGGCAGCAGGACAGGTAGATAAGGTGGTTAAAAAGGCATATGGAATACTTGCCTTCATTGGCCGAGGCATAGAATATAAAAGCAGGGAGGTTATGATGGAGCTGTACAAAATGCTAGTTAGGCCACAGCTGGAATACTGTGTGCAGTTCTGGTCGCCACACTATAGGAGGGATGTGATTGCATTGGAGAGGGTGCAGAGGAGATTCACCAGGATGTTACCTGGGCTGGAGCGCTTCAGCTATGAAGAGAGACTGGACAGGCTGGGGTTGTTTTCCTTAGAGCAGAGAAGGCTGAGGGGGGACCTGATTGAGGTGTACAAAATTATGAGGGGCATAGATAGGGTAGATAGAAAGGAACTTTTCCCCTTAGTAGAGGGGTCAATAACCAGGGGGCATAGTTTCAAGGTAAGGGGCAGGAGGTTTAGAGGAGATTTGAGGAAGAACTTTTTCACCCAGCAGGAGGTTGGAATCTGGAACTCACTGCCTAAAAGGGTGGTAGAGGCAGGAACCCTCACAACATTCAAGAAGCATTTAGATGAGCACTTCAAACGCCATAGCATACAAGGCTACGGACCAAGTGCTGGAAATGGGATTAGAATAGACAGGGCTTGATGGCCGGCGCGGACACAATGGGCCGAAGGGCCTCTTTCTGTGCTGTATAACTCTATGGGGGAAAAATTCAGCTGCTTGCGCCTCCCGTTAGCGCCTTAAGAGGGCGCTAATGGGGCGTAAAGCAGCTAACGCCCGGGCGCAGCGCCGCCCACGCCTCCTGAAAAATTCAGCGGGAGGTTAGCGGCGGCGGCAGCCGGTAGCGCCCTGTGGCGCTGCGCCGCCGGCGATGACGTCATCGCCGTGCGCAGCACCCCGCTCGCGCCCCGGCCGTGATCTTCAGTCGCGCCCCCTGATTTACCGCCAGACACTATGTCCGACGGGTTCAGGGAGGCGTACGTGCGGCCGGGGCGGCGATATTTAAAGGGGAGGTGGCAGGCGGCCATTTTTGTTGCTGGCCGCCTGCCAGCACCTGCCCCCGGCCCCCGTGAAGCCCCCCCACCGTGAAGTGCCGGCTGCGCTCCAAGAGCCCGGCACTTCTCTTGAGTGCCGGGCTCTTTTGCCGGCACTCCCGATCCCTGGGGGCCCAGCTGGGCCCCGGTTCGCGCTGCGCAGGGTCCCTCCCCTTTAAGAAGGGGAGGAAGGCCTGCAATACCGCGGCGCGACGTGCCGCAGCGCATGGCGCTGCGGCACGTAGCGCCAGGATATTCACTCGCAGCGCCCCAAGAGGGATGCGGGGTGCTTCCAGTGGCGCCCCGCTTCCCTCTTGGGGCGCAACCACTGAAGTTCCGGCGCGGGGCCGCTAATTTTTTCGGGGCGCTAAAAGTCGCGCCCCGGCGAGGTTAGCGCCCCAAATGGGGCGCGACTCAATTTTTACCCCTATGACTCTATAAGGAGGGACAACAGGAAACAGAACTTGCAAACACTCGACTCGTCAATCTGCCTTAAACAAGCAGCGAATCCCCAGCGACACACCAGCACTGTACCAGAGTTATACAGTGACAGACCTGTACCCACCAGTACTGTACCAGAGTTATACAGTGACAGACCTGTACCCACTAGTACTGTACCAGAGTTATACAGTGACAGACCTGTACCCACCAGTACTGTACCCCAGTGTTATACAGTGACAGACCTGTACCCACCAGTGCTGTTCCCCGGTGTTATACAGTGACAGACCTGTACCCACCAGTACTGTACCCCAGTGTGAAACAGCGACAGACCTGTACCCACCAGTACTGTTCCCCAGTGTTACAGTGACAGACCTGTGCCCACCAGTACTGTACCCGTGTTATAGTGACAGACCTGTACCCACCAGTACTGTACCCCAGTGTTAGTGACAGACCTGTGCCCACCAGTACTGTACCCGTGTTATACAGTGACAGACCTGTACCCACCAGTACTGTACCCCGGGGGGGGGGGGGGGGGGGGGGGGGGGGGGGGGGGGGGGGGGGGGGGGAGGGGAGGAAGAGAAAGGGGGGGGGGCAGTTCATTCTCCCTGGTGTCCTGGGGCCAATATTTATCCCTCAATCAACATCACAAAAACAGATTATCCAGTCCTCATAGAATCATAGAAAGTTACAGCACGGAAGGAGGCCATTTCGGCCCATTGTGTCCGCGCCGGCCAACAAAGAGCCATCCAGCCTAATCCCACTTCCCAGCTCTTGGTTCATAGCCCTGCAGGTTACAGCATCCCAAGTGCACATCCAAGTACCTTTTAAATGTGGTTAGGGTTCCTGCCTCTACCACCCTTTCAGGCAGTGAGTTCCAGACCCCCACAACCTTCTGGGTGAAGAAATTTCCCCTCAAATCCCCTCTAAACCTTCCACCAATTACTTTAAATCTGTGCCCCCTGGTTTTTGACCCCTCTGCTAAGGGAAATAGGTCCTTTCTATCCACTTTATCTAGGTCCCTCATAATTTTATACACCTCAATAAGGTCTCCCCTCAGCCTCCTCTGTTCCAAGGAAAACAGACCCAGCCTATCCAGTCTTTCCTCATAGCCAAGATTCTCTACTCCCGGCAACATCCTTGTAAATCTCCTCTGTACCCTCTCTAGTACAATCACATCTTTCCTGTACATCACAACAATGACCGCACTTCAAAAAGTACTTCATTGGCTGTGAAGCGCTTTGGGACGTCCCGAGGTGGTGAAAGGCGCTGGAGAGATGCAAATTCGTTCTCTCTTGCTTAGGGGAGCCAGGAGGCGAAGCCCAGTCTCTTGATCTTCCCTCCCATTCCCCCCCTACCATGTGTGGCTAATTTACGATCACAACTCCCTAAAACGGCCCCAGTCTACCAGATGTTGCCCTACTCTTCCCATTGAAAATACACAGCGCCCCAAAGCTACCGGATAGAAACGCCAAACGCCTTTTGCCCTCGCTCATAAGTAAAGCTTTTCCTGGTTACCATTCACGAAGCTCAGGTTAATAAGGCCATGAAAAAAGCAAACCAAGCACTCGGGTTTATCTCTAACAGGATAGAATTGAAAAGCAGAGAAGTTATGCTAAGCTTGTATCGAACCTTGGTTAGGCCACACCTGGAGCACTGTGCATAGTTCTGGTCTCCATATACCTTGGTTAGACCACACTTGGAGCACTGTGCACAGTTCTGGTCTCCATATACCTTGGTTAGACCACACTTGGAGCACTGTGCACAGTTCTGGTCTCCATATACCTTGGTTAGACCACACTTGAAAGGAAAGGATGAACAGGCTGGGTCCCTTTTCTCTTTTTTTAATTTGTTCATGGGATGTGGGCGTCACTGGCAAGGCCGGCATTTATTGCCCATCCCGAGTTGCCCTTGAGAAGGTGGTGGTGAGCCGCCTTCTTGAACCGCTGCAGTCTTGAAAAGAGAATAGCCATGATGTGGAGATGCCGGTGTTGGTCTGGGGTGGACAAATGTGAGAAGTCGCACAACACCAGGTTATAGTCCAACAGCTTTATTTGAAATCACAAGCTTTCGGAGCACTGCCCCTTCGTCAGGTGAAGTGAAGAGGTGCATATAGGCACAGCATATATAGTCAGAGAACACTGCCAGATGATTACAGTTAATCTTTCTAACTGCCCTTTATCACACCTCGGCAGAGAGATAATCACGGCAATCAAAGGTGTGGATGGTGTCCAAACAGGTCGTGCCGAGGTGTGATAAAGGGCAGTTAGAAAGATTAACTGTAGTCATCTGGCAGTGTTCTCTGACTATATATACTGTGCCTATATGCATCTCTTCACTTCACCTGACGAAGGAGCAGCGCTCCGAAAGCTTGTGATTTCAAATAAAGCTGTTGGACTATAACCTGGTGTTGTGCGACTTCTCACATTTGAAAAGAGAAGACTGAGGGGTGACCTGATAGAGGTCTTTAAAATTATGAAAGGTTTTGATAGTGTAGATAGAGAGAGAGAGTTTCCACTTGTGGGGGAGACCAGAACTAGGGGCCATCGATATAAGACAGTCACTAATAAATCCAATCGGGAATTCAGGAGAAACTTCTTTACCCAGAGAGTGGGGAGAATATGGAACTCGCTCCCACAGGGAGTGGTCGAGGCGAATAGCGTCGATGCATTTAAGGGCGAAGCTGGATAAACACATGAGGGAGAAAGGAATAGAAGGATATGCTGATAGGGTGATTTGAAGAGGCTCGAATGGAGCAGAAACGCCGGCTGTTTCCGTGGCTGTAAATCCTGTGTAAAAGCTTGCTGGGGAAGGAAAGTCACTGGGTTGGGGGTGGGGGAAGGGACTGGGGGTACTTTCTGCCCCCTCCCTTCCCCGGTTATCTAGTCAACAAAAAAAAAAATACGAGAAAAGACTCGGTGTGTCCTGGGGAATGCTCCAGTTACGGGACTCTCAATCTCCGCTGTCTGCGTCCCTGGGTTGGGGTGGGGGGACGGGGGACCGGGGACGGGAGACGACCCAAAAAACCGCCCCCCCAGCTGCTCACTTCGGATGCAACTGAACGCACGGCACTTTTCTCTTTTTTTTTCAAAATCAGAAGAAAGTCCAGGCCTTACTTCAACGACGCACTTTGGGCAGCGCCAGTCTCCTCTGGGGATTTCTGGAAGCGGAGGGATGAGGCAGAAGGTATGGTAACTGTCCTCACAGCCTTCACACAGAACCAGCTTCTCGTCCTCGACCCCGCGGGAGCAGATTATACAGATGTACGAGCCCATCTGGAAAACGAGAGAGAGAGAGAGAGAGAGAGCAAGAAATGCAGAGTTCGATGGGATAAAAAAAAAAGCCCACGACAACTTCAGCATAGTCAGGAGGCGATTCGGTTCGGTGTTTGAAGGCGGCGGCGGTGGCCAGGGTGGGTAAAGGTGTGAGGAGGAGAAACGTTCCCAACAGTCAGTCAGATATAACACACGCCCGGGTTTGCTCCCACTAGTGCCCTGGAGATTAACCTTCAGTTCCTGGAGACGCCAGGGCAATTCCTCCCTCTCTATGATCTAAACAAATCAAACATACCTTCTGGGCCAAGTAGGTAAAACAAAAAATAATAATCTCAAAACATGGCAACAATTTAAAACTTAATCTGAGGGTTTGAAGACCGGAGATGACATCACACAAGGCTCAAATTTAGCAACAGGTTGATGAGACGTTAGTCCGAGGCCCCATGGACGCAGAAGAACTCGTAGAAAATCATTTCCTCGTGTCGCCTGTTTCTTCAGCCAATTATCTTCAATCCGTGTCTTCTGGTTACCGACCCTCCTGCCACTGGAAACAGTTTCTCCTTGTTTACTCTATCAAAACCCTTCATGATTTTGAACGCCTCTATTAAATCTCCCCTTAGCCTTCTCTGCTCTAAGGAGAACAATCCCAGCTTCTCCAGTCTCTCCACATCACTGAAGTCCCTCATCCCTGGTACCATTCTGGTCAATCTCCCCTTAACCTTCTCTGATCCAAGCAGAACAACCCCAGCTTCTCCAGTCTCTCCACATCACTGAAGTCCCTCATCCCTGGTACCATTCTGGTCAATCTCCCCTTAACCTTCTATGCTCTAAGGAGAACAACCCCAGCTTCTCCAGTCTCTCCACATCACTGAAGTCCCTCATCCCTGGTACCATTCTGGTCAATCTCCCCTTAACCTTCTCTGCTCTAAGGAGAACAACCCAGCTTCTCCAGTCTCTCCACGTCACTGAAGTCCCTCACCCCTGGTACCATCAACCAGCGCAGATCGAACCTGGGATCTTTCTGCCCTTTCTGGATCAGCTCGTTCACTGCAGCGCTCCCAACAGCTGACCAGCGCCCGCAAGGGCTTGGCCCTTCTCGTTAAACGACGAAGAGAGAAAACACATTGAACGGCGCGGCTCGAGGTCCAGCCGACGGTCGGCGCCGGGAACTCGACTGCAATCCGGTGTCCTCCGTTAAAAAGCTCGCTCTTACCGAAAGGAACCGAACTTGCGAGCAGAATGCAGAAGTGGAAAGGTGAATTCCTCGCCGGTGCTTCAGGGCGAGCTGGAGTTTACATCG
>JASTWF010000085.1:287494-292494 GCA_030390025.1 Squalus acanthias
AGAAGATTCACTGGGTTGATTCCCGAGATGAAGGGGTTGTCTTATGAGGAAAGGTTGAGCGGGTTGGGCCTATACTCATTGGAGTTTAGAAGAATGAGAGGGGATCTTATTGAAACATAAGATTCTGAGGGGGATTGACAGGGTAGATGCAGAGAGGATGTTTCCCCTAGTGGGTGAATCTAGAACGAGGGGGCATAGATTCAGAATAAGGGGTCGCCCATTTAAGACGGAGATGAGGCGGAATTTCTTCTCTCAGAGGCTCGTGAATCTTTGGAATTCTCTACCCTAGAGAGCTGTGGAGTGGAGTCAGTGAATATATTCAAGGCTGAGATTGACAGAATTTTGAGCAATAGGGGAGTCGAGGGTTATCGGGAGCGGGCGGGAAAGTGGAGCTGAGGCCAAGATCAGATCAGCCATGATCTTATTGAATGGCGGAGCAGGCTGGAGGGGCCAAATCCTGCTCCTAACTCTTATGTTCTCTCCTGCCAGTTTCTCCCCTCGTTGTGCTGAAGGTGCCAGCTCTTGCTGGAGTATGGCTCCACTGTCACCCGTCTCCTCTCGACTGCACTTCACTTCACTTTTGTGTAAATAAGTGAATGGGAAATGTTAGTGGCGACAGCATTAACTTCCTCAGTGTCTTGGACCAAGTGGAGGATAGCATCACAGGGAATGAGTTACAAGGCTTTCGTGTTTTTATCTCTTCAACATCGACTTGCATTTATACAGCGCCTTTAACATAGTAAAACGTCCCAAGGCGCTTCACAAGAACGTAAAATCAGACACCGAGCCACATAAGGAGATATTAAGGAGCGTCTTAAAAGGAGGAGAGAGAGAGGCGGAGAGGTTTAGGGAGGGAATTCCAGAGCTTAGGGCCCAGGCATCTGAAGGCACGGCCGCCAATGGTGGAGCAATGGGAATCGAGGGGATGCGCGAGAGGCCAGAATTGGAGGAGCGCAGAGATCTCAGTGGGTTGTAGGGGCTGGAGGAGGTTACAGAGATAAGTGGGGGGGGGGATTGATTTGAACGCAAGGACGAGAATTTTAAACTCTCCCACAATCCACAGGCTTTTAAAACCCGAGCTCGGTGTCGCAGAGTTGCTAATTCTGGGCTTGCGTCACCAGCTCGGCCCCCCCTTCATCCGACGTCGCCACTTTCAGCTCTGCCCACCGGGCGAGCGACAGTACACGGACCAACAATTCTCTGCCCGAAAGCCCATCCTTACCGCGAGACTGGCTCCAGACTGGAAGGTGTCGAAGGGGTAGATGACGCGCTCGTAGTGGGAGCGCAGCAAGGAGCCGATTCCCTTGCCCGGCGGGTATCCCAGTCGCTGAGCCACTCGGGACCACCGCCTGTCTCGGCAGATGGCTTCATAGCCGCCTTCCTCGATGACAATCTGAAAGACAGGAACAAGGGAGAGAGAGGGAGGGAGAGAGAGAGCGTGAGCGATGGAGAACCAACTGCGGAGCGTCGGTAGGCTGGGTTCTGTCGCTGGGAGTGCAATCAATGTGGAGTGGCGGCTGTGGGAATATCGTGGAGCCTCGAACTGGGAAGGACGCCAATTACAGACTTTAACCTTCTGAGCGTGTGTGCGCTCGCAGAGACAGCACATTTTAGGCAGTACGACACTAAGGCACGGGTAGCCACCACCGAGGCAACATCACTTTCCAAATCACCAAGTTAGCAATGCAAGGATGAATCAGACTGGAACTGCCTGGGTTTTGAGGGCTGGATTGCCAGATGTCAAAGGGAGCTTACACGAGGGCCCACCCCCGTGCAAGCTCAGGAGTGGTCACCGGCTAGCCATCAGGAGCAGGGACTCTTTGGCGTATCATAGGTCTGGGGACCAGGGAGCTCAATGCAACCAGCACACTTGGCAGCCTACGTAGCAAATCCACAAGGCTGCTCCCTCACCTTGGCAGGAGGAGGTGGGTGGCAGTGGAAAGCAGAGCCAGAGTCATCCCCAGGCCATCCTGGTGCACCTCCTAGTGGCTCATCTTCGAGCAAAGACCGAGAAGGACATGCCTGCTCTGTGATGTCAATTCACGGGGCCAAATAAGCAAAGGGCTGGTGGTTCAGAAGGACAGTGAAACTGGTGAACAACACTTGTTTCTTCAGCTATATCCCCATACTGGGGAGTGTTTGATGGGGACAGTGTAGAGGGAGCTTTACTCTGTATCTAACCCCGTGCTGTACCTGCCCTGGGAGTGTTTGATGGGACAGTGTAGAGGGAGCTTTACTCTGTATCTAACCCGTGCTGTACCTGCCCTGGGAGTGTTTGATGGGGACAGTGTAGAGGGAGCTTTACTCTGTATCTAACCCGTGCTGTACCTGCCCTGGGAGTGTTTGATGGGGACAGTGTAGAGGGAGCTTTGCTCTGTATCTAACCCGTGCTGTACCTGCCCTGGGAGTGTTCGATGGGACAGTGTAGAGGGAGCTTTGCTCTGTATCTAACCCGTGCTGTACCTGCCCTGGGAGTGTTTAATTTGACAATGCTGAGCACAGCTTTTCAAAATGGGGTTTCTGACACCGCGAGCCATGGGGAGACTGATGAGAAGGAGGCGATACTGTGTTCCCCGGCACCGATAACCTTCCCCTCAACAAGCTGTGAGCCTCACTCGCTCAGCATATATGAAGAACATTTTTCAGACCGTTACCTTGTTCAGACTATACAAGTCCAGGATTCTTCGCTCCACATTGGGAATTTTTAGCGTGGATCCCTGCAGTTCCCAGAACTTGGCGATCTGATCCAGAAAGTTCAGCTTCACGCGGGTCTGAGCCTGCACAGAAACAAACAATCGACCCAGTTACACTACAGCAACGGGCACCCTCAGGGCTCAGCTGGTGAAGGCAAAGAAAGGTGAGACTGGTTCAATACCCGGTCTGTGCCAAGTTAGTTTATCCCAACTCACGTGGCTTCAGCTCAGGAGTCAGATAGTCAACCTGGGACTATGCCCCCTAGTTCTAGACACTCCAGCCAGGGAAAACAACCTCTCAGCATCTACCCTGTCAATCCCCCTCAGAATCTTATATGTTTCAATGAGATCACCTCTCATTCTTCTAAACTCCAGAGAGCATAGGCCCATTCTACACAATCTCTCCTCATCGGACAGCCCTCTCATCCCAGGAATCAATCTAGTGAACCTTCGTTGTACCGCCTCCAAGGCAAGTATATCCTTCCTTAGATAAGGAGACCAAAACTGTGCCCAGTACTCCAGGTGTGGTCTCACCAAGGCCCTGTACAATTGTAGCAAGACTTCCTTACTCTTATACTCCTCCAACCCCCTTGCAATAAAGGCCAACATGCCATTTGTCTTCCTTATTGCTTGCTGTACCTGCATGCTAGCTTTCTGTGTTTATTGCACGAGGACACCCAAATCTCTCTCAACACCAACATTTGAAAGTTTCTCAGCATTTAAAAAAAATATTGTTTTTCGATTCTTCCTACCAGAAAGTGAATAACCTCACATTCCCCTTCATTATACTCCACCTGCCACCTTACTGCCCACTCACTTCGTCTATCGATATCCCTTTGCAGCCTCTTTGTGTTCTCCTCACAGCATCTTTCATGCGCTTGCTCCACACAGTGCAGACTTACCTCCAACTCATTCAGGCGCTGGATTCGAGGAGTGAACTTGAAGTTGTCGACTTCAACAGCGAAAGGTGGCTGCCAGTCCTGGAGAAAGAAAGAAAGCGTAAAAATAAAAGCACAGGTTTTTAGGAGGTGAGGCCGGTAATAATCCGATCAAGCTTTGGGTCAGAACACCGACAGATGACCTTCCCACCTAACTAGACTTCCCTTAAAGGCCTCTTTATACACCAGGGTGAATTCAGACCACACACAATTTCAGTTACCAAACGCCATGTTTAAGCTGAGGCAGCAGCGTGTACACAATCAATCAATCAATCCCACAAAAATCCCTCAATCTTATCAACTCAATTTATGGGTGTCCGTTTGGCCCAGCTGATAGCTATCTTGCTTCTGAGCCAGAACACTGATGGAGGTCTTTCAAATGATGAAAGGGTTCGATTGGGTAGACCTACTTGTGGGGTGAGACCAGAACTAGGGGCCGTCAATTTAAGACAGTCACTAATAAATCCAATGAGGAATTCAGTAGTAAAACGTCCCAAGGCGCTTCACAGGAGCGTAAGTCAGACAAAATTTGAGACCGAGCCACATAAGGAGATATTAGGGACAGGCGACCAAAAGCTTGGTCAAAGAGGGAGGTTTTAAGGAGCGTCTTAAAGGAGGAGAGAGAGGCGGAGAAGTTTAGGGAGGGAATTCCAGAGCTCGGGGCCCAGGCAGCTGAAGGCACGGCCGCCAATGGTGGAGCGATGGAAATCGGGGGATGTTCAGGAGGCCAGAATTGGAGGAGCGCAGAGATCTCGGAGGGTTGTAGGGGCTGGAGGAGGTTACAGAGATAGGATTGGGGGGGGGGAGGGATTTGGAAACAAGGATGAGAATTTTAAAATCGAGGCATTGCCAGACCGGGAGCCAGTGTCGGTCAGCGAGCGCAAGGGGGGTGATCTAAGGCCTCTCATGAATCGAGGGAGGCACTCCAGTGCAGCATTGCTGTCTTTCGGCCAAGTTGTTAAGCTAAGATTGCTGTCTGCCTGGTTTTGTGTTTGTTAAAAATCCCACAGCACTGCACAAAGAGTGGAATCCCCCCTGGTGCCCGGGCCAACATTCCTCCTTCAAACACACACCATCAGAAACAGATTAACGGGACTTTCATCTCTCTGCTGCTTGTGGGATGTTGATGCTCATCTACACTGCAATAGGATGAGACGTTACACAAGGGCAAGTATTTTTAATAATGCCCTTTGTCACAGTTATTTTCTCTCCATCCTATTAATGAAAACAGTACAGAGAAGTTCAACACTATGGCGCGCCAACGAATTTGCGTCACGTGGAGACTGGACGCAAGCTGGCGGCCGAGATGGTCCACAGAGCCAGCTCCTGAGCACGGACGGTCCTCGCGAGCTTGCGAGCAGAGAGACGG
>JASTWF010000085.1:299994-339994 GCA_030390025.1 Squalus acanthias
CAGGTGGACGTGAAAGATGCCATGGCCACTATTGGAAGAAGAGCAGGGGGGAGTTCTCTCCGGTGTCCCGGGACCAATATTTATCCCTCAACCAACATCACTAAAAAACAGATGATTGTTTGTGGGAGCTTGCTGTGCGCAAATTGGCTGCCGCGTTTCCTACATTACAACAGTGAACCCTTTTCAAAAAAAAGTACTTCATTGTCTGCAAAGTGCTTCGGGACGCCCTGAGGTCATGAAAGGCGCTATATAAATACAAGTCTGTATTTTTTTCCCCTAACCTTCATGTACTCCCATACTGTACATCCCTTCTTCCAACTCCCGATATCAGCACTATGTTGAAATCGAGATTCATCGCATCATTTCTGATTCTAAGCCATTCTTTCAAAACCTCTAAAGTGCTCAGTCTTCCCTTTGGTGTCCCCCCTAATCACCCACTTCTTGAAAGAATCTAATCATCTCTCCAACTCTGTCCAACCTCAACTGTTCCCTGTCCTCATCGGCCTTTTCACTTGGATTTATCCCTTCAGAAACAAACATGATCATTTCCCTAAATATCGGTAAAACACATTTTAACTGCCATTTTCCACTTGAGCGCTGTGCAGAAATCGGCCTTGTTAAAATTCCAGGCACACTTTATCCACATGTGCCCAAGCTAGTCACAGGGAAAACCGGACTTCTCTTTACTCGCGAGCACAATTCTGCTTTTCCAAATTAAAAGCAGTGTGACCTACGTTGTCCCTTCTCGGTTCCCCAAACATATCAGTCAACAGCGTTACGGTATGACACAGAATTCACAGCACACAAAACAAGCCATTCGGCTCAACAGGCCCATGCCGGTCTTTCTGCTCCACACGAGCCTCCTCCCACCTTACTTCACCCCATCACCATCTCCTTCTATTCCTTTCTCCCTCGTGTCTTTATCCAGCTTCCCCTTAAATGCATCTGCGCTATTCGCCTCAACCACTCCCTGTGGGAGCGAGCTCCACATTCTCCCCACTCTCTGGGTAAAGAAGTTTCTCCTGAATTCCCTAGTGGATTTATTAGTGACCATCTTATAAAGAAAGAAAGACTTGCATTTCTACAGCACCTTTCACGACCACCAGACGTCTCAAAGTGCTTTACAGCCAATGAAGTACTTTTTGAAATGGAGTCACTGTTGTAATGTAGGAAACGCGGCAGCCAATTTGCACACAGCAAGCTCCCACAAACAGCAATGTGATAATGAGCAGATCATCTGTTTTTAGTGATGTTGGTTGAGGGATAAATATTGGCCGCAGGACACCGGGGAGAACTCTCCTGCTCTTCTTCGAAATAGTGCCATGGGATCTTTTACGTCCACCTGAGGGAGCAGACGGGGCCTCGGTTTAACGTCTCATCCCGAAAGACGGCACCTCCGACAGTGCAGCGCTCACTCAGTACTGCCCCTCCGACAGTGCGGAGCTCACTCAGTACCGCCCCTCCGACAGGGCGGTGCTCCCTCAGTACCGCCCCTCCGACAGGGCGGCGCTCCCTCAGTACCGCCCCTCCGACAGTGCGGCGCACCCTCAGTACTGCCCCTCCCACAGTGCGGCGCTCCCTCAGTACTGCCCCTCCGACAGTGCGGCGCTCCCTCAGTACTGCCCCTCCCACAGTGCGGTGCTCCCTCAGTACCGCCCCTCTGACAGTGCGGCGCTCCCTCAGTACCGCCCCTCCGACAGTGCGGCGCTCCCTCAGTACCGCCCCTCCCACAGTGCGGCGCTCCCTCAGTACCGCCCCTCCGACAGTGCGGCGCTCCCTCAGTACTGCCCCTCCGACAGTGCAGCGCTCCCTCAGCACTGCACTCGAGTGTCAGCCTAGCTTTATGTGCTCAAGTCTCTGGAGTGGGACTTGAACCCACAACCTTCTGACTCAGAGGTGAGTGTGCTACCCACTGAGCCACAGCTGACACATTTTGAAGGCCCCTAGTTATGGTCTCCCCACAAGTGGAAACACCTTCTCTATGTCTATCCTATCAAACCCTTTCATAAGGTCCATCAGGTCACCCCTCAGCCTTCTCTTTTCTGGAGACAAGAGCCCCAGCGTGCTCAGTCACCATTCTCGTAAATATCTTTTTTGCATTCCTCCAATGCTTCTATATCCTTCTGTCGACAGAAGGCCACAACCAAGCTTTCTGCAACATTAAATGCTTGCTCTCAAATCATCCTCTTCAAATCTGCTTCTTGAAGTTGGAAAATTAGTGCTGGCAATCAGATAATTGACGGGGGGGAGGAGAAAGAATGTTTCTGCGGATAGAAACCGTTCTCGGACAGCTCGGTGGGGAAACTGCACAGTCGCGCGTGATGCTTGCCATCTTGAGGAGGTATCAGAGGACTGACAGCCGTCAGTGCCTTAGGAGGAGGGGGCGAGAGAGTAGATGGGAGGAACAATCTGGCTCTGTGGGCATTTATCAATGTGCCACGGTACCGAACCATACACAGGAACAGGAGGAGGCCATTCAGCCCCCTTGAGCCTGTTACATTAGGAACAGGAGGAGGCCATTCAGCCCCCTCAAGCCTGTTACATTAGGAACAGGAGGAGGCCATTCAGCCCCCTCAAGCCTGTTACATTAGGAACAGGAGGAGGCCATTCAGTCCCTCGAGCCTGTTACATTAGGAACAGGAGGAGGCCATTCAGCCCCCTCGAGCCTGTTACATTAGGAACAGGAGGAGGCCATTCAGCCCCTCGAGCCTGTTACATTAGGAACAGGAGGAGGCCATTCAGCCCCCTCGAGCCTGTTACATTAGGAACAGGAGGAGGCCATTCAGCCCCTCGAGCCTGTTACATTAGGAACAGGAGGAGGCCATTCAGCCCCCTCGAGCTTGTTACATTAGGAACAGGAGGAGGCCATTCAGCCCCCTCGAGCCTGTTCTGCCATTCAATTAGATCAGGGCTGATCTGTATCTCACTCGATCTACCTGCCTTGGTTCCGTAACCCTCAATACCCTTACCCAACAAAAGTCTATCCATCTCAGTCCTGAAAGCTCCAATTGACCCCCAGCCTCAACAGCTTTTTCGGGGGAGAGAGTTCCAGATTTCCACTACCCTTTGTGTGAAGAAGTGCCTCCTGACATCACCCCTGAACGGCCTGGCTCTAATTTGAAGGTTCTGCCCCCTTGTTCTGGACTCTCCCCACCAGAGGAAATAGTTTCTCTATCTACCCTGTCGAATCCTTTAATCATCTTAAACACCTCAATTAGATCACCCCTTAATCTTCTAAACTCAAGGGAACACAAGCCCAGTCTGTGCAACCTGTCCTCGGAGTTTAACCCTTTTAGCCCCGGGATCATACATCAGGATGACCTCAAAATCTATCCCCAGTCTGTGCAGAATTAGCTAGTCTAAGCTTGGGGAGGAGTCTGTGACTGCTGTGGTCGCTTCGATATCTTTGGATTTGGGAAGAGAGGAAGAAAACAATAAAGGTGAGTCAGGTGCCCTGCTGGTTGGCCTGGGCCAGGCCAGGACTGAATCAGATTTGGGTTACGTGACCCAACCACGGCGGTTTGGAACTTTAAATCAGAATAAAGACACCTTGGTCACGCACAGATGTTATTTTCACATCATGGTTTTTCAACCTGTTCCATTTAACTCTTGCCGTATTTAACACACTGGGAGTTTAATTCATACTCATCACGACTGACACCAGGTAAAAGGAACTGGAGTAAGGGCTGTCGAGATTTATTAGCGCGAGCAACAATTTAAACTTGGCCATTTGTGAGATTTCTTGCACTCGTCTTTTTAGGAATTGGTTTGCCAATTTGGTGATTAAGTTGCGGGATGTCGAGTGCTGGCAAACGAAACATTTCAGGCATCTTGTGTCAGCATCAAGCCCGCCCAGTTCAAGCATAGCATCTGAAGCTCCACTGGATCTGCCCCTAGGTTACAATTGGCTCTCAGACCCACTGTACCAGCGGGACATTTATCCATTGCCCATAGCACCCAACCTGTGCCCACCAGGAACTGGGTTAACCCATCCCACGTGCCGCCTTTTACAGCCAACAGCGGGAGACGTTCATCCCATGGGTCACGAGGGGAATTCCAATTCCCAAGAAGGGTCAGTGACCAGCCCGTGGCACCACCCAGTTCGCTCGGATGTTAGTCAGAGGATTACGCAGACGTCTTACAACGAAGAATCGGCTGGCAGCTTCTGGCGGATCTGGACTGAACTCTGTCGCCGAATATTTGCATACAATAGGCCCATGACGGGAGTTAACCCCCTCACTGCTCCGCCGGTCCTGGTCGCATTCAAATGCTGCGCGCGCAAGAAGTCGTGGTTCTTCGCTCGGACTGCTGTCGAGAACACTGAAGATCCGTACAAAACAGTCGCCGCCACCCCCCCACCCGATTCCCAGACCACCGGAGCCGTCGGGTTTAAGCCTTTTACACACATTGCTGCTCATCCGATCAAACAAAACACACAGTGCAATCTGGCGGTCGGAGCGCTCAAAAGGTGAAATGTCAAAACTGCTTTGAAGCACCGAGTACTTACGAGTCGTATGCGTCACTCAAAACTGAGGACTGAAGCATTAAATGGGATTCATGTTTAAAATATCTTCCACTTGGACCTCTGCTGAGAGTTTAAAGGTCTACATGCAAGCCATCTTTACCCTACAGCTTAGAAATGTTGCTGCTGCCCAGGGGCTCGCCCGATTACCGTAAGCTACGGCCTACAGCAGTTGCCATGGAGCAGGGGCAGGGGGGGGTACGCTCCAGTCCTCTTTGCTGTAGTTTGCTGCGGCAGGAACAGTTTCGAAAACCCAATCCACGCTGCTAACGAGAGCTGGCGCGAGCAGGAACGAGAAGACGATAGTGCAAGAGTGCTTGAAAGAGAAAGAGGGGGAAAATGTGCAAGATGAGCGACAGTACACAAGGAAAAGGAGAGAGAGAGAGAGAGAGAGAGAGAGCGCAAATTAAAGAAGGGGGAAAAGCACAAAAGGGGGGGAAAAAGGGAAAAAACATGCATTTCTATAGCGCCTTTCACAACCTCAGGACCAATTAAGTTCTTTTTTTTGAAGTGTGGTCACTGTGGTAATGTAGGAAACGCGGCAGTCAATTTGCACACAGCAAGCTCCCACAAACAGCAATCGGATAATGACCAGATCATCTGCTTTTAGTGATATTGGGTGAGGGATAAGTATTGGCCCCAGGACACAGGTAGAACTCCCCTGCTCTTCTTCGAAATAGTGGCCATGGGACCTTTTACATCCACCTGAGAGAGCAGACTGTGCGGCGCTCCCTCAGTACCGCCCCTCCGACAGTGCGGCGCTCCCTCAGTACCGCCCCTCCGACAGTGCGGCTCTCCCTCAGTACCGCCCCTCCGACAGTGCGGCGCTCCCTCAGCACTGCCCCTTCGACAGTGCGGCGATCCCTCAGTACTGCCCCTCCGACAGTGCGGCGCTCCCTCAGTACAGCCCCTCCGACAGTGCGGCGCTCCCTCAGCACTGCCCCTCCGACAGTGCGGCGCTCCCTCAGTACAGCCCCTCCGACAGTGCGGCGCTCCCTCAGCACTGCCCCTCCGACAGTGCGGCGCTCCCTCAGTACCGCCCCTCCGACAGTGCAGTGCTCCCTCAGTACCGCCCCTCCCACAGTGCGGCGCTCCCTCAGTACCGCCCCTCCGACAGTGCGGCGCTCCCTCAGCACTGCACTGGGGAGCGGCAGACTAGATTTTTGTGCTCGAGTCCCTGGAGTGGGACTTGAACCCACAACTTTCCGAGTCGGAGGCGAGAGAGTGCGACCCACTGAGTCACGGCTGACGCACAGTTCAGCCACAGATGGAACATTCGATGCAATTCTGAACAGCCCGTTATACGAAAGCCATGAATCATGGAACGGGCAAAGCAAAGGTTCACTGGGGAATGACACCAGCAATGAGGTGTTCGCACCACGAAGAAAAGCTGAAAAGAAATTGCTTTTACAGTAGAGCAGAAAAAAGTTACGATTCGAATTATGAAAGATTGAGAGGGTAAACAGTGAAAGTTCGTTCCCACAGGTTAATGAATTGGTAACAAATGGAGACGGATTCGGTCATCACGACAACAGTGTAAGGGGATAGTTAGAAGCAATCTTTCCCCCCCCTGCAGAAATGTATTTAGTACATGGGATGGTTTAGCGGGATAAGATCAATATAAAAGGAAATGGGGAATGAGAATACAGCAGTCGGTGGACGGGCCAGCACCTATGCAGGCGCAGTGGGCTGAAAGGCCTCTTTCGATGCTTTGACTTCTCGGATCCGCGGAAACCTCTTGTCGATTCTAATCGTTTGGTCTCGCATATAAATTAATGGTCGCTTGCACTGGAGGGCTGCGTTTGGCCGTATTGGGAACAGGGGGGTGGGGGGAGTTCTCCCCGGTGTCCTGGGGCCAATATTTATCCCTCAACCAACATCACTAAAAAAACAAAACAGATGATCTGGCCATTATCGCATTGCTGTTTGTGGGAGCTTGCTGTGCTCAAATTGGCTGCCGCGTCTCCTACATTCCAACAGTGACCACACTTCAAAAAATACTTCATTGGCTGTGAAGCGCTTTGGGACGTGCCGAGCTGTGAAAGGCGCTGGAGAAATGCGAGTCTTTCTCGAAGAGTCAACACCTTCAGGACGGTCGGGCAGGGGAGCAAACGTGTATGACAGGAACAAAATGGAGAAGCATGGTGTCGAACACAAAGAATGATCCATATCCCCTAAACTGGACTCCAATCCAATCAGCCCCAACGCAGTCCAAAGGGAATCCTTCTCGTCACTCTGTGGTGCTGATCCCGTTAGGAAACTGAAGATGGGAGCTCCACTTTGCTTTTCCCTGCCCTAGTGTCTGCTGAGAATTTGAAAAACACTTCACATGCCCCAAGAGGCTGAAATTGTTTTTCTTTTTTTTTAAAAAAAACAGCATCGCCTCTCAGATCTAAATACGGACCCCTCGCCTCGCTCACTGAAGGCGTGACTGAGGAACAGACACACTGGGTGGCAGGTCTCCTCTCCTCTGACTCGCCCCCTCCCCGCCGAGCTACAGCCTCTGAAACAGAGGACCACAGCATCCGTGGATCAAAGGATGCTGAAACCAAATCGCTGTGGCGATAACAACCGACGTTTTCTCTATTCAGTACAAACACCTACAAGATTCCACCCTACCCCCGCTACCATCATCGAGCTGAAGGCTCAGGTTATAAAGTGGGGTACAGGTCCAATAACGCTGCTAAGTGACCATTCTCCATGTCTAAAAGGAGCCTCGGAGCGAGTCCCAGCAGGCTGTTCGACCATGGGGGCATCACAGCGAAGCCCAATCCTGTCCGGGGGCTGGCTGGGGTTCCCGCCCCGCAACCCCAACAACAATTCCAACAAACAGCAAAACAGCCATCTTATTATCTGCAAATTCACTGGTCCAATAATCTAGTCACGTGTCCAAGAAAGAAAGTCGATGAGATCCGACTACAACGACTACACTTCGAACCACTGGATCGGCCAGCAGCAGACTACCAGCCGCGACTCTCATCGAAAGCTGGGGCTCGGTGGACTGAGCAGCCACTTTTGAGACTGGCTGTCGCGGTTCGAAGATTGCTCGAGCCTTCAATGGTTTATCATTCAGCCCGTATCCCGACACATTCACCCGAGACACTGACTAGATACGTCAGAACAGTAAACGAGGATAGACAGATATTTGGGATTAATATACTGGATTACTGGTCGAGCAGCAACAGTAATCCATTTCCAATTATCCGGGGTTTTTAAAAATATAATTTCTTTTTTTAATCTTTGGGCAGTCTCGATGGGTAAATGCACGACTTGGTGTTGCACCAAACCACTCAGACCAGACAGATTTCTCCCGATTTAAACCACGGCAGTGAATGGAGTGATACAAGCTTGGTAGGGAGGGGGCTTAAGTGCAAAAATACTTAAAGTATTAGATGCTTGGCACCTTCAGCTGCTTCATCAATGACCTTCCCTCCATCTCACGGTCAGAAGTGGGGATGCTCGCTGATGACTGCACAGTGTTCAGCGCCATTCACAACTCCTCAGATAATGAAGCAGTCCATGCCCACATGCAACAAGACCTGGACGACGTTCAGGCTTGGGCTGATAAGTGGCAGGTAACATTTGCGCCACACAAGTGCCAGGCAATGACTATCTCCAACAAACGAGCGTCTAACCACCGCCCCTTGACATTCAACGGCATTACCATCGCCGAATCCCCCACCATCAACATCCTGGGGGTCACCATTGACCAGAAACTTAACTGGACCAGCCACATAAATACTGTGGTTACAAGAGCAGGTCAGAGGTTAGGTATTCTGCGCGAATGTCTCACCTCTCGACTCCCCAAAGCCTTTCCACCATCTACAAGGCACAAGTAAGGAGTGTGAAGGAATGCTCTCCACTTGCCTGGATTAGTTGCAGCTCCAACAACACTCAAGAAGCTCGACACCAGCCAGGACAAAGCAGCCCACTTGATTGGCACCCCATCCACCACCTTAAACATTCACTCCCTCCACCACCGGCGCACCGTGGCTGCATTGTGTACCATCTACAAGATGTACTGCAGCAACTCGCCAAGGCTTCTTCGGCAGCACCTCCCAAACCCGCGACCTCTTCCACCTAGAAGGACAAGGGCAGCAGGCGCATGGGAACACCACCACCTCCAAGTTCCTCCTCCAAGTCACACACCATCCTGACTTGGAAATATATCGGCCGTTCCTTCATCGTCGCTGGGTCAAAATCCTGTAACTCCCTCCCTGACAGCGCTGTGGGAGCACCTTCACCACACGGACTGCAGCGGTTCAAGAAGGCGGCTCACCACCACCTTCTCGAGGGGCAATTAGGGAGGGGCAATAAATGCCGGCCTTGCCAGCGATGCCCACATCCCTTGAATGAACAAAAAAACTTAGCTGACAAGCTAATATTGACAGACAGTCAGACAAGTATAACAATATCACCACAGGGAGTGGTTGAGGCGAATAGCGTCGAATACATTTAAGGGGAAGCTGGATAAACACAGGAGGGAGAAAGGAATAGAAGGATATGGTGATGGGGGGGAGATGAAGAGGGGTGGGAGGAGGCTGGTGTGGAGCAGAAACACCGGCATGGACACGTTGTGCCGAATGGCCTGTTTCCGTGTTGTAAATGTTACCTCCTTGAGCAAGTGCACAATGATGCAAAATGTATTTGCACTTTCTTGTGGCGAGACCAAAGGTAGACTCGGAGCAGCTGACAGGAAGATGGGGTGGCACTGAGAACCGACGGCTGTTTCACCCAGAGGGTGACTTGTAGATCGGGAGTTACATCTCCAGGTGAGACCAGCAGGTGGCATGGCTACCGGGTTTCGGGAGGGGAGTCACACAGGGAATTCCACAGGGATACCAATTCATCCCGTCAGACAGCAGACCGGATTAGCCACGCCAAGTCGTTGACTCCTTGCTGTTTGTGGAATGAGAGTTGCGAGGGCATGGAATTTACTTCCAGGGTCAGTGGCTAAGGCAGAAATGGTCAACATTCAAGATGAGATCAGACAGGTGGAAAACGGGTTAAAAGAATAAAGAAAGACAGACTCCCATTTCTCCGGCGCCTTTCCCCACCTCAGGACGTCCCAAAGCGCTTCACAGCCAATGAAGTCCTTTTTGAAGTGTGGTCACTGTTGTAATGTAGGAAACGCGGCAGCCAAATTGCGCACAGCAAGCTCCCGCAAACAGCCAATGCGATAATGACCAGATCATCTGCTTTAGTGAAGCTGATTGAGGGATAAATATTGGCCAGGACACCGGGGAGAACTTCCCTGCTCTTTTTCGAAATAGTGCCATGGGATCTTTTACGTCCACCTGAGAGAGCAGATGGGGCCTCGGTTTAACGTCTCATCCAAAAGACGGCACCTCCGACAGTGCGGCGCTCCCTCAGTACTGCCCCTCCAAGAGTGTGGCGCTCCCTCAGTAATGCACTGGAGTGTCAGCCTAGATTTCTGCGCTCTAGTCTCGGGACTTGAACTCACAACCTTCTGACTGACAGGCGAGAGTGCTACCAACTGAGCCACGGCTGACACGGTAGGGGAAGAGGGCAGGTAAATGTGATTGGAACTATTTTCTCTTATTGAATGTAAATGCTGGCACAGACTGGTTGGGCCGAATGGCCCTTTTCCATGCTGTAACTTCTGTGAATACAGTTCAGTGGGGGGTACCAGAGGGTGACCAAGTTGCCAATCTTCACAACACAGGTCTATATTAGATCCCAGAGTTTGTTGTGTAGAATACAGCCAGGAATGTGTGACGAAGCTGTATTGCAACACTGGTGCTGAACGTCCATGAAATAGTCATCAGTTCCCAGTACAACCCCGTCTTCCTGTCAGCTGGTCCGAGTCTAGCTTTGGTCTCACCACACTAACGTTATGGAAACACTTCCTCCTCTTATCACAGGACGCAAAGGAATGGTAAAAAACTTAGCGCTTGTGGTATTTCGAGACAACGCACTCCCAACTACCGAACTCCAGTGGGAAAGCACTGAAGGTGGAGATTTACACAAAAGTTAAACTGCCTGCCAAGTACAGTGGGAAGACATCGATCCCAGTGATGCCAGCATTCAACGGAGGGAGTGCTGCACTGTCAGAGGCGGCGTCGCATTTACCGACCCCATTCCCCTGTTCTTTTAACCCCTTCTCCTTCATTCCTCCATCCAATCTTTAACGTTGACACAATGTGGATCAAGCAGCTAATCACTTCCTTGAACCGACAGTATCTCCCAACATGGATGGTATCATCACACCATACATCACCTTCCCTGCTGAATTAATACCCTTCAATATCGTAAAGTGGAATTAATGTCGGATCATCAAATTCAGGCTGACACTCCAGTGCGGTACTGCACTGTCGGAGGTGCCGTCTTTCGGATGAGACGTTAAACCGAGGCCCTCTCAGGTGGATGTAAAAGATCCCGCAGCCGCTATTAAAAGAGCGGGAGAGCGCTCCCCGGTGTCCTGGGCCAATCATTTATCCCTCAATCAACATCACTAATTATCTGGTCACTTATCTCATTGCCGTTTGCGGGAGCTTGCTGTGCGCAAATTGGCTGCCACGTTTCCTACATTACAACAGTGACTACACTTCAAATAAAAACTTCATTGGCTGTGAAGTGCTTTGGGACGCCTGGAGGTGGTGAAAGACGCTGTATGAATGCAAGTCTTTCTTTCTATCAGAATGGGTACAGGGGGGCTGACTGAACTGAACGATAAGCTACGTTTATAGACAAATCAAAGACCCTACCAAAAAGAGATGATCTAAATCTCCCTCGTTTGTTTACCTTCCATCATAAATTAATTGTGGAAAAAATGGAGACTGGTTAGCGGACAATCGTGAAGCCAGCTTGCAGAACAGCATCTCATTTCACATTAAGCAGGCAGATCAAAACACTTGGGAAACAATTGGAGTCGTATCATAGAATCATGGAATAGTGCAGCACAGACGGAGGCCATTCGGCCCATCGAGTCTGTGCTGGCTCTGTCGAAGAGCAATCCAGTTAGTCCCACTCCCCCCGCTCTTTCCCCATATCCCTTCATTCTCCTTCAAATATTGATCCAATTCCCTGTCGAAGGCGACTATTGACTCTGTATCCACCACCCTATCCGGCAGTGCATTCCAGATCCCAACCACTCGCTGCGTAAAAAAGTTTTTCCTCGTGTCGCCTCTGGCTCTTTTGCCGATCACCATAAATCTGTGCCCTCTGGTGACCCACCCTTCAGCCATTGGGAACAGTTTCTCCTTATTTACTCTGTCTAAACCCTTCATGATTTTGAACATCTCGATCAAATCTCCTCTTAACCTTCTCTGCTCCAAGGAGAACAATCCCAGCTTCTCCACGTACCCGTAATCCCTCATCCCTGGAACCATTCTAGTCAATCTCCTCTGCACCCTCTTCACAGCCCCCATGCTCCTCTTAACAAGTGCGGTGCCCAGAATAGGACACAATACTCCAGCTGGGGCCGAACCGGTGTTTTATATCGGTTTAGCGCAAACTCCTGGCTTGTGTACTCTATGGGCTGGATTTTGTCTTGGGGTCGGGTTGGGGTCGTGTCATCCGCATTTCGTGTGTCCCCCCCCCCCCCCCCCCGACTCCAGATTAATGTGGATGAATGATGCAATTTTCACTTAATTGGGCAATTGAGTTCCAGCATGTGGGAACCCATGAACCAATTAGTGGTTTCAGTCTCTGATGATGTCATCATTGCTGCTGCATTGCAGGTCAGAGACTGCCTGCCTGGTCTCAGAGACTGCCTGGCTGTTGGTGAGAGAGGACCTGCCTTGCTGTGAGTGGACCTGGATATATGAATATCAGAGAGAGAGAAATACATTTTTTGCATCCAGGTCCCCTCACACCAAAGGCCAGGCAGTCTCTGAAGACATTCAGCAGCATCAGAGGCGACGTTCAGACCTAATACTACTACCTTCGTCACATCTCCGTTGTAATAGTGGACCTGCAGCTGATAGTCAGCTATCCACTTGTGCTCCCACCAGGTTTCACTGGCGTGTTTCACATCAGGCGTACTTCACGTCGGAAAAGGGTTAAACTAGCTAAAACGTTTCAAAATGGCATTACAGAGCCAATTTAGGGCTTGTTAAGGGCTTTAATGGCCTCTCCCGCCTCTTGGAGGCGGGACGGAGTCGGGAACCCCGCGACTGATTGTCAAAATTGCGTAGAGGCGGAATGGAGTCGGGACCCCCGACCCCGCAACTTTAACCCCCCACACGCCTCCAAACCCGACACCACGGGTCATTCAAAATCCAGCCCTATGCCTCTATTTATAAAGCCCAGGATCCCGTATTAACTGCTTTGTTAACCTGTCCTGCCACCTTCAAAGATTTGTGCACAAGCACCTCCAAGGTCTCTCGCTTCTTACATCCAATGTTCCCTTTAAGCTGTGCGACCGTGCAGCTGGATCACCAGCTTTTAAATTGGAAAAAACGCGATATTTTGAATGGGCCACGCGTCCCCTACCACCCCCCCCCCCCCCCCCAAATAATGAAAGGGAACATTGCTTGCACCTTCTTTAAAATTGTACCATTTAGCGGGTATTGTCTCTCCCCTTTCTTCCTAACAAAATGTATCCTCGGGTAAAGGAGAGTTTGGTTTTAAAATAAACCAGCTGCTGCTATCCCCCGATGGAAAAGGCGCATCCGTGATCAGATTCGTGATACAGCCCTGCCAAAAAAATACACACACACACACGCACACCTGCAGATACTCGGTGTCTTACATTCACGCATCATGACTAGCAGCTCGGATAAGGTGCAAAGCAGCTGCCGGAGAACCCATGAACCATTCTGCAGGGAGCCAGTGCCCACAGGAGGACAGAAATACATTTTTTTTTTGCGGGGGGGGGGGTGGTGATCTTTGTTAAAAGCATGCGTATTTCACCCCGTAGCTTTGTCGACAGACTTGGATGCAGCCATGTGGGTCCGTGAGACGCCTTTACCAGGCTGGCGGTTTCACACACATACACACACACACACACACACACACACACAAAGCCAAGCATTCTGCTCCCCATCGCACCATATGTTGCTCACTGATGTGTTTACCTACTTTTGTGACAAACAGCTGCCTCTAGACTAGCGAATATTCTTAGTTCTGTCTACATTTAAAAAAACCACAGTTCTACAAACCAATAAAAGAGGGGGGGGTGGGGGAAGAGAATGCAGCAGGTTGTTTCCTGATATATAAAAGGCACCATAAGCACACTGTTCTCATTAATAAAGGAGGACAAAAAATTCAAAACTGTATTTGACAATGAACAGGAAAACCTGGGCTAAAATTTCTCATGAAAATTACAGCTGATAACGAGGTCAAACTAAAACTATCTCCGGGGCGAGAAACATTCGGTGGGCCACAGCTTTGATGCTAGAATTTGCAACAGACAATTCATCATCTGTGCCGTCATTCAAACCGCAGTTTATTATTGAGAATTGGGCAAATTTTGAAAAGGAATTCCTGCGAAGACCAGAATAAAAATATGAAAAGCAAAAATCTAGCTTGCATACGAGTTGAACTCGGGCGCAGAAGACTAGATTCGGACTAATTTGCTTACGAACATTACGCCAAAATAAAACCAGATTAAGACTGAAACTATAAGCAAAACCCTGGATGTAAAGGTGATGTCTTTCCTCGTTAGTGCTTTAATAAAAAGAGACTTGCATTTATCCTCAGGACGTCCCAAAGCGCTTTACAGCCAAATGAAGTACTGTGGCAATGTAGGAAACGCGGCAGCCAATTTGCTCACAGCAAGCTCCCACAAACAGCAATGTGATAATGAGCAGATCATCTGCTTTTAGTGATGTTGGTTGAAGGGTAAATATTGGCCCCAGGACACCGGGGAGAAATGAAAGAGAAGGTAAATGCTGAATACTCCTTTAAAATAAGGCAGGATATTCACAGAATCCCCACAGTGCAGATAGGGGCCATTTCGGCCCATCGAGCCTGCACCGACACATATCCCACCCTATCCCCTTAACCCCACGGATTTAATCCCCCCTAACACTAAGGGTCAATTTATCATAGCCAAAACAACCTAACCCGCACATCTTTGGACTGTGGGAGGAAACCGGAGCACCCGGAGGAAACCCACGCAGACACGGGGAGAATGTGCAAACTCCACACAGACAGTCACCCGCGGCCGGATTCGAACCCGGGTCCCTGGCGCTGTGAGGCAACAGTGCTAACCACTATGCCACTGTGTTGCCCCGTTCAGAGCACAAATTTATATCAGATACCAGAAGGAACTTCATGTAAAGGGCGACAGAGTGACAAGCTCAAGGGGCATTCTAGGATGCTAACCGGAGAATGTCCAGTGGGCCAAGTGGCCTTTTCTTGTCCTCATGTTCTTGGAGATTTTGAGGATACAAGACGTTCAAAATGAATTCTTTAACCTCCAACATATCCTTCTCAAGAGCCAAGCCACCAAAGCAGAGTACTGAGTGACAGGCAGATAGTTTGGGCTCCAACTTAATACAAGGGCGAGTTACATTTATATAGCGCCTTTAATCGCAGTAATAAGTCCCAAGCCGCTTCACAGCAGCGTAACCAGACCGAAGCCAGAAGGAGACGACAGTAGGACAGGTGACCAAAAGCTTGGTCAAAGAGGCAAGTCTTAAGGGAAAGAGAGAAAAAATCGGTCAGAGAACCAAGCTGTCCTCGGCCAGTAGCAGTATCTCTGCCAAATCGCATCTTGGGAATATCATAGATACATAGATACATAGAAGATAGGAGCAGGAGTAGGCCATCTGGCCCTTCGAGCCTGCTCCGCCATTTAATGAGATCATGGCTGATCCTCCAATTCAGTATCCCGTCCCTGCCTTCTCTCCGTAACCCTTAACCCCTTTTGCCTGTAGAAATATATCTAATTCCCTCTTAAATATATTTAATGAGCTGGCGTACACTGCCCTCTGTGGCAATGAGTTCCACAGGTTCACCACCCTCTGAGTGAAGAAATTCCCCCTCATTTCTGTCCTAAATGGTTTAGCCCTTATCCTTAAATTATGTCCTCCAGTTCTGTTCTCACCCGCCAAGGGAAACATTCCTTCTGCATCTAGTCTGTCTAGACCTGTCAGAATTTTATACACTTCTATGAGGTCCCCTCTCAATCTTCTAAACTCCAGTGTGTACATCCCTAAACTACATAGTCTCTCCTCATAGGTCAATCCCGCCATTCCTGGTATCAGCCTGGTGAATCGCCGCTGCACCCCCTCCATGGCAAGAACATCTTTCCTCAGATGAGGCGACCAAAACTGTACACAGTACTCGAGGTGTGGTCTCACCAGTGCCCTGTACAGCTGCAGCAAGGTATCCCTGTTCCTGTATTCCAACCCTTTTGCTATACTGTTTGCCTTCTTGACCGCCTGTTGCACCTGCATGCTCGCCTTCAGTGACTGGTGTACAAGAACACCCAGGTCTCTCTGTACTTCCCCCTCTCCCAATTTATTGCCATTTAAATAATAATTTGCCCTCCCGTTCCTGCACCCAAGGTGGATAACTTCGCACTTGTCCACATTATAGTGCATCTGCCATTTATCCGCCCAATCACCCAGTCTGTCCAAATCGCTCTGGAGCTTCCTGGTCTCCTCCTCTGAGCCCACCCCCCCTCCTAGTTTAGTGTCGTCTGCAAATTTGGAAATGCTGCATCCGACTCCCTGATCCAGGTCATTAATGTAAATTGTGAACAGCTGGGGACCCAGGACAGATCCCTGCGGTACCCAACTTGTTACTGCCTGCCATTCAGAAAATGAGCCGTTTATTCCAACTCTCTGTTTTCTATCTGACAGCCAGTTCTCTATCCACGTCAATACTTTCCCCTTTATCCCATGAGCTTCAATTTTCCATGCTAATCTTTTATGTGGGACCTTGTCGAAGGCCTTTTGGAAGTCCAGGTACACCACATCTACTGGCTCTCCCCCATCTATTTTACCAGTTACTCCCTCAAAAAATTCCAATAGATTAGTCAAGCACGATTTACCCTTTGTAAATCCATGTTGACTCTGTGACTTATGGCTGAGGGGGTTGGGAAGAGAAGAGGGGGGAACGGAAGCAGGCAAAAAGAGCAAATGTACACAAGAACATTTCTGCCCCAGAGTGACTGCTAAAGTATCTGGATTCCTTCAGCAGAATGTATAAAGTTCTGAAGGAAGGAATGAGATCCACTTCCCAGTGATTCCATCTGTCAAAAATCACACACAGGGTCTTGTAAAGGAGGTTCGAGTTGTGAAGCCACATACCAAGTCTCCTTGGGAGCATCTGTTCTCATGTGCTGCAGGTTTGCACGCTGTTGAACTGAGGGGGCTGGGCAGTTCTGCGTAGCACATTCCTGCGTCGGTGATGGGCACGAGATCTCCCCAGCACCCACCCCGCCCGCCCGACCACATTTACGTAACCGCACCGCTGCAACGCTTACAGTACTTTGACCCAGTCTCAACGATGGCCTGTGGATTAGTTCCCTGAACAATGACCGGGCTGCTTAAAAGTTCAGATCAGCCAATGCGAGGCGGACCTTGGTTCAAGTACCCCGGCCACCCCTTGCACTGAAAGGTTAGACAGTCTCACTAACAAAAGGAAGCACGATACGGAGCAAGATTTCGAAATGGCGAGCCACTGTACTTGTTTGCTACGAAGCCAGGTTACAGCCAAAGCTTCTTCCTGACCAGTACGAACTTCTTGGGATTACACAATCGCGTGAAGAATCCTACATCTGGCACGGTGAAAACAGGATCTGCTACACGACACTGCCCCGAGACATGAAGCCAGAGCATTTAATCTGCGCTGCTGTGAAGCCATCCTCTGATCATTTCTTTGCCCAGACAATAGAACAGAGCGTTAATGAAGGACAGATCCTGCGCTCAGGAATTCTCCCGAGTACACTGGGATCCCATGCAGCCTTTGTCTTTGCTCAGATCAGCCAGTTTCTCCTGAGAGGAGCACTCTGCAACCAGCCACAGAAATGGCTCCATGTCCAAAGGTGCAGCAGCACAAGCTCCCACTTGCCAGTGTTTAATCCCGTCCCACATACGCAAACCTGGCGGTATTTGGGGAGTACCACCGTGGAGAAATAGGAAGGAGGAGGGAACCGCTTTCTCATTCCCTGCTCCTGACACTGCGTGAACATTTTGAGCCTAGGTGTGCACCTGGCTGCCTCCTACAGAACTTGCATTTCTCCAGCGCCTTTCACCACCTCAGGGCGTCCCAAAGCGCTTTACAGCCAATTAAGTACTTTTTTCAAACGTGGTCACTGTTGAAACGCAAGAAACACGGCAGCCAATTTACGCACAGCAAGCTCCCACAAACAGCAATGCGATAAATAACTAGATCATCTGTTTTAGTGATGTTGATTGAGGGATAAATATTGGCTCCAGGACACCAGGGAGAACTCCCCCCTGCTCCTCTAAGAAATAATGGCCATGGGATCTTTTACGTCCACCCGAGGCCTCAGGTTTAACGTCTCATCCGAAAGACGGCACCTCCGACAGTGCAGCACTCCCTCAGTGCTGCCAAGTGTCAACCTAGGTTTTTGTGCTTAAGTCTCTGGAGTGGGACTGGAACCCACAACCTTCTGACTCCGAGGCGAGCGTGCTGCCCACTGAGCCACGGCCGACACCATCTACACCATCCACTTGTCAGCGGAGAGTGCGAGCCTGCTCACGCTAGTGGCTGGCTGAACTCCCTCAGGAGCCGTAACCAGAACAACCTAGGCCGTGCTGGCATCACTGTCTTGTATCTTCAGTGAGTCAGAGGAGCCACCAAGGCCATAAACAAGGCGAGTTAGCTTACAGGTTCATACAACATCCTTCACAGTGTTCAAGATTACGTGAATTCAGTAGAATAAGTGGTAAAGAAACATAGAAGATAGGAGCAGGAATAGGCCATTCGGCCCCTCGAGCCTGCTCCACCATTCGATGAGATCATGGCTGATCATCCAAACTCAGTACCCTGTCCCTGCTTTCTCCCCATATCCCTTGATCCCTTTAGCTTTAAGAAATATATCTAACTCATTCTCGAATATATTTAATGACTTGGCCTCAACTACCTTCTGTGGTAGAGAATTCCACAGGTTCACCACTCTCTGGGTGAAGAAATTCCTCCTCATCTCAGTCCTAAATGGCTTACCCCTTATCCTTAGACTGTGACCTCTGGTTCTGGACTCTCCGACCATCAGGAACATTCTTCCTGCATCTAGTTTGTCCAGACCTGTCAGAATTTTATATGTTTAGATGATATCCCCTCTCATTCTTCTATACTCCAGCGAGTATAAGCCCAATCGACCCAATCTCTCCTCATATGTCATTCCTGCCATCCCAGGTATCAGCCTTGTGAATCTTCGCTGAACTCCTTCCATGGCAAGAACATCCTTCCTCAGATAAGGCGACCAAAACTGCACACAGTACTCAAGGTGTGGTCTCACCAAGGCCCTGTACAACTGCAGCAGGACATCCCTGTTCCTATACTCAAACCCTTTCGCTATGAAGGCCAACATACCATTTGCCTTCTTCACCGCCTGCTGCACCTGCATGCTTACTTTCAGCGACTGGTGCACAAGGACACCCAGGTCTCGTTGCACTTCCCCTTCTCCCAATCTATTGCCATTCAGATAATAGTCTGCCTTTCTTTTTTGACACCAAAGTGGATAACCTCGCACTTATCCACGTTATATTGCATCTGCCACGTTTCTGCCCACTCACCCAACCTGTCCAAATCATCCTGGAGTTTCTCGGTATCCTCCTCGCAGCACACACTCCCACCCAGCTTTGTGTCATCTGCAAACTTGGAGATATTACATTTAATTCCCTTATCTAGATCATTAATGTATATTGTAAATAGCTGGGGTCCAAGGACCGATCCCTGCGGTACCCCACTAGTCACTGCTTGCCACTCGGAAAAAGACCCATTAATTCCTACTCTCTGCTTTCTGTCCGCCAACCAGTTCTCTATCCAAGTCAATACCTTGCCCCCAATCCCATGTGCCTTAACCTTACACGCTAATCTCTTATGCGGGACCTTATCGAAAGCCTTTTGAAAGTCCAAATACACCACATCTACTGGTTCTCCCTTATCTATTTTCCCAGTTACATCCTCAAAAAATTCCAGTAGATTAGTCAAGCACGATTTACCTTTTGTAAATCCATGTTGACTTTGTCCGATCCTGTCACTGTTTTTCAAGTGCTCAGCTATTACATCCTTTATAATGGACTCTAGCATTTTCCCCAATACCGATGTCAGGCTTACCGGTCTGTAATTCCCCGCTTTCTCTCTACCACCCTTTTTGAATAGTGGGGTAACATTGGCTACCCTCCAATCCATGGGTACAGTTCCAGATTCCATCGAATGTTGGAAGATGATCAGCAATGCATCTACTATTTCTAGGGCCACTTCCTTAAGTACCCTAGGATGTAGATTATCAGGCCCTGGGGATTTATCGGCCTTCAATCCCGTCAATTTCCCTAACACCATTTCCCTGCAAATACTGATTTCTTTCAGTTCCTCCCTTTCATCAGGCCGTATGTTCTCCAACATCTCTGGGAGGTTATTTGTGTCCTCCTTTGTGAAGACAGAACCAAAATATGCATTTAATTGGTCTGCCATTTCTTTGTTCCCCATTATAACTTGCCCCGCTTCTGACTGCAAGGGACCTACACTTGATTTCACTAATCTTTTTCTCTTCACATATCTGTAAAAGCTCTTACAGTCAGTTTTTATGTTCCCAGCAAGCTTCCTTTCATATTCTATTTTCCCCTTCTTAATTAATCCCTTTGTCCTCCTTTGTTGAATCCTAAACTGCTCTCAATCCTCAGGGCTACCGCTTTTTCTGGCCAATTTATATGCCCTCTCCTTGGATCTTATGCTATCCCTAATTTCCCTTGTTAGCCACAGTTGAGTCACCCTTTTTGTTTTATTCTTATGCCACACTGGGATGAACAAATTCTGTAGTTCATCCATGCAGTCTTTGAATGTTTGCCATTGCCTATCCACCGTCAACCCCTTGAGTGACATTCCCCAATCAATCCTACCCAATTCGCGCCTCATACCATCGTAGTTTCCTTTATTTAAATTCAGGACCCTAGTCTCTGATTCAACGACTTCACTCTCCATCCTAATGAAGAATTCTATCATATTATGATCACTCTGACCCAAGGGGCCTCGTACAACAAGATTGCTAATTAATCCTTTCTCGTTACATAATACCCAGTCTAAGATGGCCTGATCTCTGGTTGGTTCCTCGACATATTGTTCCAGAAAACCATCTCGTAAACATTCTAGGAATTCCTCCTCCACAGTATTTTTACTAATTTGGTTAGCCCAATCTATATGTAAATTAAAGTCACCCATGATGACTGCTGTGCCCTTACTGCATGCTTCTCTAATTTCCCTTTTAATGCCGTCCCCAACCTCCGTATTACTGTTTGGAGGTCTATATACCACTCCCACTAACGTTTTCTGCCCTTTGTTATTTCTCAGTTCTACCCATACAGATTCCGCATCATCAGAGCTAATATCCTTCCTTTCAATTGTGTTAATCCCCTCTTTAACCAGCAATGCTACCCCACCTCCCTTTCTTTTTTGCCTATCTTTCCTAAAATATTGAATAACCCTGGATGTTGAGTTCCCAGCCTTGGCCACCCTGGAGCCATGTTTCTGTAATCCCAATCAAATCGTATTCATTTACCTCTATTTGCGCAGAGCACACTGCGGCCTGGCAAAATTCATTCTACGGTTCAAGCACGCTGAAAAGGTTTGAAGTTACAAAGATCAGCTACGGTGCTTCTTTCCAATGCTCAAATTTACTTTGTGTTGTAAAGCTGCACTACACCCTGGGACTGGGATAGTTGGGAGCCAGTTCAACGACACTAACCTTTGTGATAGGTAAGTTACAAGAGAGTTTTTTAAACCTCTGAGTCACCGGGGTAGCTGTCCCCTCACCATCGAGGGTGAGCACAGGTGAAAAGGAGACACATACCAGGCCCCCCCGTGCGGTGCTCAAACTATTAGCGCATCTTTCCTTCCACGTTTTACTGATGGTGTCTGACCCGACGAAAAGGGGGGGTCTATCGAGTCTTGCAACAAAGCCACACGACCCCCAGTACTTCCCACCCACCAGCAGCCATGTCATCTCTCCCGGGAGAGGCAAAAGATACAGGGACAACGTTAGTGGGTACGATCCCAATGAACTGTCACAGCACAGGGGGTGGTGAGAAATGAGTGAATCCGGATTTACCCCGCCCTTAATGTCCATTAGAACATGAAACACTTTGCTGTTGCATACTCTCTTCCGCAATGGGACCAAATGATCCAAGTATACGGCTACACTAACGCCAAACTTCAAATCACCCCAGGCATGGCTTCAACCCAACCAATTCCAAAAGATGTATCGATTGGAGTAGAGAGGAACGAGTGAAGGAATTTCGCCAAACAAATTCAGTACATGCAGACACACAAATCCAACCCTAATCCACGCTGCCTTGTTTTAACTTGTTTTATTGTGTGTGTCAATGATACTCAACGCTACCTTTCCACCACTGAAGCCATCCTGCTCCGTAACCTGTCTGGCTGCTCGCTCAACCGAACAGAGCAGGAGGCCTTGGTGTCCAACTTGACTCTAATCTTAGCTCTCGAGCCCATAACCAGTCCATCATCGGAATACTGCCTGCCTCCATCTCCGAATATCACCCATCTCCATCCCTACCTCTCCCACTGCTACTGAAACCCCCCCCACCCACTTCATTAATGCCTTTGTCGCCTCCTCACTCGCCTCCTCAGCTTTACTTGGTAGAAACTCCCCCCTCCTCCAGAACTCTGCTATCCACATCCTATCTCACACTGCAACCCAGTCACACATTATCAATCTGCAGGTCAACCAACCTCCAATGATGACTCAAGGCATTGACTTCAAAATCCTCGTCTACAAATCCCCCTGCGGCCTCGCTCCTCCCTACCTCTACAACGTTCTCCAGCTTCACATCTCTGCGCATGTCTCCACTCTCCCAACTCCGCTCTCTTGAGCCTTGAACCCTTTTTCCTTCCTGCACCTCATCATCAGTGGCACAGTCTTCAGTCAACCCGATGGCTCACATGGTAAATTACTCCCCCCAAACCCTTCTGCCTCACTTCATCGTCAAAAGACGTCCCATAACCAACCTCTTCAACCGTGCGGGAAACACTCAGCAGGTCAGGCAGCATCGAGGAGAGAGAAACAGAGTCAAGGTTTCAGGTTGAACCCTTCTGACGAAACGTTGACTCTGTTTCTCTCTCCTCGATGCTGCCTGACCTGAGTGTTTCCAGCATATTTCAGATTTCCAGCACGCATATTTTGCGATTGCGCTCTTCAACTGTGCGTTTGGCCAGCTGTCAAAACGCCATTACTATTCCCGCTCTGACCTGACCGCAAAGCACCTTGGGAACATTATACCACTTTAAAGGCTTCACATTAAATACAAGTATTTGTCGCGACCTATTTCTACCGACCTTTGGGGAGTTTCTGCCATCTTGCACAGGAAATCACAGGTTTTCCCCAACTTGAACATAAGAAATAGGAGCAGGAGTCGGCCATTCGACCCCTCGAGCCTGCTCCGCCATTCAATAAGATCATGGCTGATCCGATTTTGGCTTCAGCTCCACTTTCCTACCTGTTCCCCATAACTCCTGAGACTGTGACCCCTGGTTCTAGATTCCCCCCCCCCCCCCCCCGAGACAGTGCGGCGCTCCCTCAGTACTGGCCCTCTGACAGTGCGGCGCTCCCTCAGTACCGTCCCTCCGACAGTGCGGCACTCCCTCAGCACTGCACTGGAGTGTCAGCCTAGCTTTATGTGCTCAAGTCCCTGGAGTGGGACTTGAACCCACAGCCTTCTGACTCAGAGGCGAGTGTGCTACCCACTGAGCCACAGCTGACACTGATATGTTTCAATAAGATCCCCTCACATTCTTCTAAACTCCACTGAGTATAGGCCCAACCTGCTCAACCTTTCCTCATAAGACAACCCTTCCATCCCAGGAATCAACCTCGTGAACCTTCTCTGAACTGCCTCCAATGCAAGTATATCCCTCCTTAAATAAGGAGAACAAAACTGTACGCAGTACTCCAGGTGTGGTCTCACCTGCGCCCTGCCCTGTACAGTTGGACTCTGAATTGGTATGCATTAGTCAGCTGCTTTCTACATGAAAACTTTAAAAGCTCAAGGTGTCACTTGCCTCCCTTCCACAGGACTTTATTTCAAAACATGCCATGAGGCGGCTCAGGCTAATCCCTACCCCGGAACGGGGCAAACAAGCAACATGAGTCCACAGACCACAACAGCACCAATAAGGAGCTTACAATATCGCTCTGTGTGCCAATCAAAAAATACAGAAACTCCCTGTAAATGGTACTGGTTTGGAAATCACGGGCAGTCTGTCCAACACTTGAAGCACTCACGGTAAAGGGTCAAGGACAATACAGCGGGAAGGAGGGTTGGGAGAGAAGTTGAGGAAAGGTGATTTTAAAAGCCTTTAGGTTGCACGGAATTGAGAAGAGTGGTTTTAAGAACATAAGGATTAGGAGCAGGAATCAACCATACGGACCCTCGAGCGTGCTCTGCCATTCAATAAGATCATGGCTGATCCTCGACCTCAACTCCACTTTCCTGCACTATCCCTTGATTCCCCTAGAGTCCAAAAATCTCTCGATCTCAGCCTTGAATATTCTCAACGACTGAGCATCCACAGCCCTCTGGGGCAGAGAATTCCAAAGATTCACCACCCTCTGAGTGAAGAAATTCCTCCTCATCTCAGTCCTAAATGGCCGACCCCTTATCCTGAGACTGTGACCCCCCTGGTTCTAGACTCTCCAGCCAGGGGGAACAGCCTCTCAGCAACTAGAGGAGTGGGTGCTCTGTCTGAGCGGTAGATGTGGAATTGACTGAAGCATACTGGGGGAACCTGTGATAAGGCGCTTTCATCTTTAAGGGTACAGGACGAGTAGCGAACATTTACTGTTCGACCGCGTTTGCATTGCTGCCTTCAGTTTGCTCCTAGTTGCACAGATTTTTTGTGTGTGCAATTGCCGTGGATTACTGACTCCACGCAGCCGTTTATGTAATAACTTTGATAATGTCGTGACGGGCGAGCCAGGGAATTTGATGCTGAGCCCACGCCGTGCATCAGCACCCTTGTAACATGAAGCGACTTGCCGTTATGAATCGAGCACACCAGCTCAGCAGGGAAGCAGAGGAGGTTGTTGTTTCAACAGCAGCTGGCAAGGACGAGGAAACGTGGGTCCCTGCTGCCTTTGGCTGTGTGGAGGTCAGGTCGTTTACAGCTGGGAGTCTCAAGCAGGCATTCGAATCAGTTAACAGTTCCTATAGATGCTCAGTCCCACAAGCAGATTCCAGTGTGCTGAGGTTATTGTCTGACGCCAGCCCCTGCCCCAGCCAATTTTCACCTCCTTTTCCCCTTTTTAATCTCATTCTCATCACTCTCTTGAACTTCCTTTCCCCCACCTTTGGAGTACTGAGGGAGCGCCACACTGTCAGAGGGGCGGTACTGAGGGAGCACCGCACTGTCGGAGGGGCAGTATTGAGGGAGCGCCGCACTGTCGGAGGGGCAGTACTGAGGGAGCGCCGCACTGTCGGAGGGGCGGTACTGAGGGAGCGCCGCACTGTCGGAGGGGCGGTACTGAGGGAGCGCCGCACTGTCGGAGGGGCGGTACTGAGGGAGCGCCGCACTGTCGGAGGGGCGGTACTGAGGGAGCGCCGCACTGTCGGAGGGGCGGTACTGAGGGAGCGCCGCACTGACGGAGGGGCAGTACTGAGGGAGCGCCACACTGTCGGAGGGGCGGTACTGAGGGAGCGCCGCACTGTCGGAGGGGCAGTACTGAGGGAGCGCCGCACTGTCGGAGGGGCGGTACTGAGGGAGCGCCGCACTGTCGGAGGGGCAGTACTGAGGGAGCGCCGCACTGACGGAGGGGCAGTACTGAGGGAGCGCCACACTGTCGGAGGGGCGGTACTGAGGGAGCGCCGCACTGTCGGAGGGGCAGTACTGAGGGAGCGCCGCACTGACGGAGGGGCAGTACTGAGGGAGCGCCGCACTGTCGGAGGGGCGGTACTGAGGGAGCGCCGCACTGTCGGAGGGGCGGTACTGAGGGAGCGCCGCACTGTCGGAGGGGCGGTACTGAGGGAGCACTGCAGTGTCGGAGGTGCCGTCTTTCGGATGATACGTTAAACCGAGGCCCCGTCTGCCCTCTCGGGTGGATGTAAAAGATCCCATGGCACTATTTCGAAGAAGAGCAGGGGGGGGGGGGGGGGGGGGGGGGGGGGGGGGGAAAGAGTTTTCCCCGGTGTCCTGGGGCCAATATTTATCCCGCAATCAACTTCGCTAAAAAGAAAAATATCTGGTCTTTATCGCGCTGCTGTTTGTGGGAGCTTGTTGTGTGCAGATTGGCTGCCGCGTTTCCTACATTAAAACAGCGACTACACTCCAAA
Organism: Squalus acanthias; assembly: GCA_030390025.1. Lineage (NCBI taxonomy): Eukaryota > Metazoa > Chordata > Chondrichthyes > Squaliformes > Squalidae > Squalus > Squalus acanthias. The sequence continues at coordinate 325,966 of JASTWF010000085.1, forward strand.
AGTACTTCACTGGCTGTAAAAGTGGTTTGAGACGCCCAGAGGTCATGAAAGGCGCTATATTAATGAGAGTCTCTTGCTTTTTCATAACGTGTAACCAGTTATAGAAATATGCCTCACCCCCTCCGCAGTCAAATCCCCCCAGTGCTGCTGTGCCACCACACAATGCAAAAACAATCGCAAACTCCTCCTCTCCGTTACACCTGCCAACCTCCGCTCCTACACCAAGTGTGAGCAGCTCACGGATTTCATTACTTCCAAGATTCGGTCAACTACCTCCATCACCCCCCCCGCCCCGGCCACCAAGCCCCCCCAGACCCCTCCCTCCACAAACCTAGTTCTCCCCACCTTCGCAGTCACACATGTTATCCCCACCTCTTGCTCCCGAGAATCCACTCAATTCACCCCTTGACCTCTCCTCAGCCTGACACGTGCCAACGTCATAAACGAGGCAGAGGTTTTAGAATCCACGTCGCAGAATAAAGAGTACAATCCAGGAAGAAAACGATCCCAGTACACAGTAATCCAAGAGAGCGGTTAAAAGGTGGACAGCCAAGCTTTGAACTTTATAGCTGATTTGACCCAGTGTATGTCAGTGTGACAGACCATGGAGTTGGCACCAGTGATTCACCAATTAACACAAAGCAGTGGCTGTGGAACGACGCCACACCGAGTAATCAATGGGAGGGGGGGGGGGGGGGCAAAGAAAAGAATTGGGATAAAAAAAAACCCACAAGCATCATCCTGGGATGATGCTGTAGTCTCCCAGTCACACTGACGAAATAGAGAGAGCGGGGGAGGCAAGCAGTGAGCTTGGTGACTGTGCTGTTAACCCGCTGTGTTTATCTAGCTTCCCCTTAAATACATCTGTGCTATTCACCTCAACCACTCCCTGTGGTAGCGAGTTCCACATTCCCCCCACTCTCTGGGTAAAGAAGTTTCTCCTGAATTCCCCATTGGATTTATTAGTGACCGTCTTCTATTGACAGCCCCGAGTTCTGGTCTCCCCCACACCAGTGGAAACATCTTCTCTATGTCTACCCTATTGAACCCCTTTCATCTTTTTTAAAAGACCTCTGTCAGGTCACCCCTCCGCCTTCTCTTTTCAAGAAAGGACCCCAGCCTGTTTAACCTTCCCTCGCGGAGGCTCGTGCGGAGCGACATGGACCTGTTGGCCGAATGGCCGGTTTGTGTGCCAGAAACACTGGATTAACCGCCCCACCCTCCCCCCGCAAATGTTGCGCCCTCCGCAAATTCAGAAACTGTACTTCCGATTCCAGAGTCCGAATTGCTGATGTAAATTGTGAAGAACAGTTTGCTCAGTTTCATTTCAAAAACATTTGAATATTTGCTTTTATTCAAAAGAGCGCGATGGAACAGACACTCTTTGTTCCGGCTGGCCATTCGAAGTGGATTACATTTGTTTCGGTATGATCTGCTTTGCAACTCACGCTGTCCCTTGCAGGAATAACGTTAAGTCACCTTTCCCTTCCCTTCCCCTCCCCTCCCCTGTGGCCAGGTGACTCATTTCCAGGCTCTCGGCGTCACTTGGAGATGCTTGCAACAACTCTGGGTACAAACCCCCCGATTAACTCTGCCTGTGGCGCGTCAGAACAGGAAAATAACTGGCTGATCTCACCGCCACTCCTCCACACAAATACATTTCGGATCGCTAATAATTAGTGCAAGATAGCACAGTGCAAAAATCTGGACCAGGCGTTGAATTCCCAGAACTCGCACGACGCGACTAGCTCCGGCACTCACTTCTGTTAGCCGTTCAGTTCACGACTGATAATTTGCCCCTAACAAGTAACCTCTTGCCCTTCTGCACAAGTTCCTTGTTTTCTGCGGCAGTGTAGCCTGTGACCTCCACTCTTTTGTCCTGTTGTCTGCGCCTTTAAATCACCGATTAGCGACCCACGGTCACGTAACAAAAGCCCCCGAAGACTGCAGTAATGGCCTATTCATCAAATGCAGGCCTGCCCGGCACTTCCATTTCGAGTGCATGCATGAATAGCACGCTCGGCCAAACGGGTTAAGGAGCAAATCTGGTACACGCTTCACTTCCGGACAAAACCGCTGGCCTTACAACCCTGGCCCCCCCACCAGCCCGCTTCGTCCCCCATTACTGGGTTCTGAATCTCCCCACAGACACCAGCACCCAAATGGGTCATTCTGCACTCGAGACCAGAGGACTGCCAGCAGCATGCTCCACAGTGGAGTTAGCCCGGCCCTCTCCTCACCCAACGATAGCGCGAGGATAGCGATCAGGAGCGGGGGAAACGGAGCCGCTTTCCCCCTCCTCCCCGGCCCAGCCACCGAGAGGAGCCGCAGCGCCCCAACTTCAGGTCACCCAGTTAAATACAGACCCTAAACTGGGACAGTCTTGAGCGGTGCTGCTGCACAAGTGTTGCATTTACACCGGGAGGAAAAGAAAGACAGCCAGACTCGCATTTCTCCGGCGCCTTTCTATGATCCTATTGAATGGCGGAGCAGGCCCGAAGGGTCGTATGGCCTACTCCTGCTCCTACATCTCATGTTCTTTCACCACCTCAGGACATCCCAAAGCGCTTCACAGCCAATGAAGTATTTTTGAAGTGTGGTCACTGTTGTAATGTGGGAAACGCGGCAGCCAATTTGCGCACAGCAAGCTCCCACAAACAGCAATGTGATGATGGCCAGATCATCTGTTTTAGTGATGTTGGTTGAGGGATAAATATCGGCCCCAGGACACCGGGGGGAACCCCCCCCCGCCCTACTCTTTTTGAATCAGTGGCCGTGGGATCTTTTACGTCCGCCTGATAGGGCAGACTTCAACACCAAGGACAACTTGTATTTATATAGCACCTTTAACGTAGTAAAACGTCCCACAGGAACATAGGAACAGGAGGAGGCCATTCAGCCCCTCGAGCCTGTTCCGCCATTCAGTGAGATCATGGCTGATCTGCGACCCAATTCCATCGACCCACCTTTGCCCTGTATCCCTCGATACCTCCGGTTAACAAAAAGCTAACAATCACATATTTAAAACGAACAATTGATCTAGCATCAACTGCCGTTTGCGGAGGAGAGTTCCAAACTTCTACCACCCTTTGTGTGTCGAAGTGTTTCCTAACTTCACTCCTGAAAGGTCTGGCTCTAATTTTTTAGACGATGCCCCCTCGTCCTAGACTCCCCAACCAGCGGAAATAGTTTCTCTCTCTCTACCCTATCAGTTCCCCTTAATATCTTGAAAACTTCGATCAGATCGCCCCTTAACCTTCTAAATTCCAGGGAATACAACCCTAGTTTGTGGAATCGCTCCTCATAATTTAACCCTTGGAGTCCGGGTATCATTCTGGTAAACCTCCGCTGCACTCCCTCCAATATATCCTTCCTGAGGTGTGGTGCCCAGAACTGCTCCCAGTGCTCCAGGTGTGGTCTAACCAGGGCTTTGGACAGCTGCAGCATAACTTCTACCCCCTTGTATTCTAGTCCTCTAGATCTAAAGGCCAGCATCCCATTAGCCTTTTTGATTATTTTCTGTACCTGTTCGTGACATTTTAATGATCTATGTACCTGGACCCCCCCAAGTCCCAAGGCGCTTCACAGGAGCGATTATCAAACAAAATTTGACACCGAGCCACATAAGGACCTATTGGGACAGGTGACCAAATGCTTGGTCAAAGAGGTAGGTTTTAAGGAGGAAAGAGAGGTGGCGAGGTTTAGGGAGGGAATTCCAGAGCTTAGGGCCTGGGCAGCTGAAGGCACGGCCACCAATGGTGGAGCGATGGAAATCAGGAGGCCAGAATTAGAGGAGCGCAGATATCATCCGAAAGACGGCACTTCCGACAGTGCAGCACTCCCTCGGTACTGAACTGAAGTGTCGGCCTAGGTGTAATGCTGAAGTCTCAGCACAGACGGAGGCTATGCGGCCCATCGGGTCCGTGTCGTGTACTGAGTGCTGCTCAGTGAGCCAGAGCGGACACTATCACTATATCTATCACAACATGCTCGTAGCACCCGCAACACTCGGGGGGACGACAGACACACACCTAAAGTTCAGTGACTTTTAATTTTAAGTGGGCAGGGATAACATTTTACAAGGGGGCAATCTGAGACAGAGCCAGGTATTTTAATCCAAGAAACTTAACAAAAAAGGATTTGGCCCATGGCAAAAATGTTCAAACTCTTCCCTTTTGTGGGAAGCGAAAAAAAGAATCAGTGTCAAGATTGAAATAAAATCAGAAAATGCTTGAAATGAACAGGTCAGTGAGCATCTGTAAAGACTAGTGACGACGTACTGGGTGTAACACTTAATCAGCACATACCTAAAGCATCACAGCCTGTGGCCTTTCCAGAGGCTGAACCAGCCTCCTAAGACATTTCCAGTAGTAGATTGTTCGGAGAGCAGAGAAGGTTATGGGGAGATTTAACAGAGGTGTTCAAAATTCAGAGAGTAGATAGGGAGAATCTGCTTCCAGTGGCAGGAACCACCGCCCCTTGACATTCAACGGCATTACCATCGCCGAATCCCCCACCATCAACAAATGGGGGTCACCATTGACCAGAAACATAACTGAACCAGACACATAAATACTGTGGCAACAAGAGCAGGTCAGAGGCTGGGTATTCTGCGGCGAGTGTCTCACCTCCTGACTCCCCAAAGCCTCTCCACCATCTACAAGGCACAAGTCAGGAGTGTGATGGAATACTCTCCACTTGCCTGGACGAGTTGCAGCTCCAGCAACACTCAAGAAGCTCGACACCATCCAGGACAAAGCAGCCCGCTTGATCGGCACCCCATCCACCACCTTAAACATTCACTCCCTCCACCACCGGCGCACCGTGGCTGCAGTGTGCACCATCTACAAGATGCACTGCAGCAACTCGCCAAGGCTTCTTCGGCAGCACCTCCCAAACCCGCGACCTCTTCCACCTAGAAGGACAAGGGCAGCAGGTGCGTGGGGACACCACAACCTCCAAGTTCCCCTCCAAGTCACACACACCATCCTGACTTGGAAATATATCGGCCGTTCCTTCATCGTCGCTGGGTCAAAATCCTGGAACTCCCTCCCTAACAGCGCTGTGGGAGCACCTTCACCACACGGACTGCAGTGGTTCAAGAAGGCGGCTCACCACCACCTTCTCAGGGGCGACTAGGGATGGGCAATAAATGCCGGCCTTGCCAGCGATGCCCACATCCCAAGAACAAATTTTTAAAAACGGGCGATTCTTTCACCAGTGGCCGTAGATCACAATTGAAAAATGCCCGACATCCCTTTTTAGGGCGACAGCATGGACCCCACTTTTCTCGCCTGTCTTGCAAGCTGGTATTTTTTTTTTTAATTCGTTTATGGGATGCGGGCGTCACTGGCAAGGCCGGCATTTATTGCCCATCCCTAGCTTATCCGATGCCGCTGCTTCTGAGGGACTGGCACTGGACTGGCCATGCCACGTGGCTGTACCCCCTTATCCCACACAACCCCTCACACTCGCAACATGCCAGGAGGCCATTGTAGCACAGACCTCGTGAAACAACAACAGGTAGTAAAACGTCCCATGGCACAGGAGCTTTATAAAACAAAATATGACATTGAGCCACACAAGGAGATATCAGGACAGGGCTTGGGCTGAAAGACAATCCGGTAGTTCCTTTTTTTTTTAAATTCCAGATTTATTGAATTGACTGAATTTAAATTCTACAGCTGCCGAGGTGGGATTTGAACTCACGTGTCGAGATCGTTAGTCCAAGCCTCTGGATTACTAGTGCGGTAACAGAACCGCTATGCTACTGTCCCCATCAGTGCACGAGAGGCCAGAGCTGGAGGAGCGCAGAGATCTCGGAGGGCTGCGGGGCTGGAGGAGGTTACAGAGATAGGGAGAGGGCGAGGCCATGGAGGGATGAAAACAAGGATGAGATTTTTTTTTTAAAATGGAGGCAAGCCCGGACCAGGAGCCGATGTGGGTCAGCGAGCACAGGGGGTGATGGGTGAACAGGACTTGGTGCGAGTTAGGACACGGGCACCAGCGTTTAGGATCACCTCAAGTTTACGGAGCTGCGGGATAAAACTGTCCCAGGAGTTTTTAAAACGAGAGAGGCAACCTTGGTTTTGGGAAAATTCTGGAGGAAACTACCTTTACAAAATGGACGATGCAGGCCGTGGTTTATCGGTTAAATCTCCAGGATCAGGAAATGATTCAATAAATTCTGAACACTTCCTGATAAAGCGGCAGCTACTAATTCAACAGACTCTTACACAACAGACCTTGGAAACAGTCAATCAATATCAGAATTCTCCCTCAGCAACATGAGCCATTAAGATCAGAATTAGGAGCAGGAGTCGGCCTTTCGGCCCCTCGAGCCTGCTCCGCCATACAATAAGATCATGGCTGATCTCCGACCGCAACTCCACTCTCCCGCCCGATCTCCATATCCCCCGATTCCCCTAGAGTCCAAAAATCTATCGATCTCAACCTTGAATATACTCAACGACTGAGCCTCCACAGCCCTCTGGGGTAGAGAATTCCAAAGATTCACCACCCTCTGAGTGAAGAAATTCCTCCTCATCTCAGTCCTAAATGGCCGACCCCTTATCCTGAGACTGTGCCCCCTGGTTCTAGACTCTCCAGCCAGGGGGAAACAGCCTCTCAGCATCTACCCTGTCAACCCCCCTCAGACTCTTATACGTTTCAATGAGATCACCTCTCATTCTTCTAAACTCCAGAGAGTATCGGCCCAATCTGCTCAATGAGCTTTCCGAGTTTGCATATAAACTTGATATCTGGATATTCCAGAATTAGCCAGTGCCGTCAATGGCTCCTCCGCCTCCTTTGTTCACCTAGTCCTCTCCTGTGTACGCCAGGGAATCATCCGTCGCCCCCTCCTCTCCATCATCTACCTGCTGTGCCTTGGTGACGTTATCTAGAACCATTGGGGTCATAATACAAAACGATATAGAGGGTGCATAAAGATTGACAAGGAGGAGACCAGAACCGAGAGGTTATAACTATCATCAAAGATTGAACAGGCTGGGGCTCTTTTCTCTAGAAAAGAGAAGGCTGAGGGGAGACCTGATAGAGGTCTTTAAAATTATGAAGGGGTTCGATAGAGTAGACGTAGAGAAGATGTTTCCACTTGTGGGGGAGACCAGAACTAGGGGCCTTCAATATAAAATAGTCACTAACAAATCCAATCGGAAAATCAGGAGAAACTTCTTTACCCAGAGAGTGGTGAGAATGTGGAACTCGCTACCACAGGGAGTGGTTGAGGCGAATAGCGTCGATGCATTTAAGGGGAAGTTGGATAAACACAAGGGAGAAAGGAATAGAAGGATATGGTGATGGGGGGAGATGAAGAGGGGTGGGAGGAGGGTCGTGTGGAGAAGAAACACCGGCACGGAGCAGAGGGGCCGAATGGCCTGTGTGTTGTAAATTCTATGTTAATTAATGTATTAAAATATTAGGCAGTGCCCTCTGGAATTGTCTCATTGCCACATCACCCCATTCCCTCCACGCCTTATAAAACTTTGAAACGTTGATAGTAAACCACAATAGTGGATTTAAATTATGTTTGAACAGAGCATTTGGAGCTGTTAACACTGGAGTACAGTACTGGTGGGTACAGGCCTGTCACTGTAACACTGGGGTACAGTACTGGTGGGTACAGGTCTGTCACTGTATAACACTGAGGTACAGTACTGGTGGGTACAGGTCTGTCACTGTATAACACTGGGGTACAGTACTGGTGGGTACAGGTCTGTCACTGTATAACACTGAGGTACAGTACTGGTGGGTACAGGTCTGTCACTGTATAACACTGGGGTACAGTACTGGTGGGTACAGGTCTGTCACTGTAACACTGGGGTACAGTACTGGTAGATACAGGTCTGTCACTGTAACACTGGGGTACAGTACTGGTGGGTACAGGTCTGTCACTGTATAACACTGGGGTACAGTACTGGTGGGTACAGGTCTGTCACTGTATAACACTGGGGTACAGTACTGGTGGGTACAGGTCTGTCACTGTATAACACTGGGGTACAGTAGCCTAGAGGGTTGTGGATGCTCAGTCGTTGAGTATATTCAAGGCTGAGAGCGATAGATTTTTGGACTCTAAAGGGATTCGAGGGACATGGTGATCGGGCAGGAAAGTGGAGTCGAGGTCGAAGATCAGCCATGATCGTACTGAATGGTGGAGCAGGCTCGAGGGGCCGTATGTATTCTTATTGGGAGACCCACGGAAAAAATCTGTTGCACTGTAAAAGCACCTCAAGAGCATCACACAGCAAGACATAGTGACACCAACCCCGTGTAAATCCAAGCGACTACAATGCAACAGCTTCAAAGACCTGGGAGGCTACCGAAAGCCGGGTCCAGAATGTTTGAAAAAGATTCCGGTCATATCTTAAACCACAAGACCAAGGTATGAGCAATGTCAAACAGGCCCCGCGCGGGCACACGCAACAGCCCCGCGGGCACACGCAACAGCCCCGCGGGCACACGCAACAGCCAGTGAAGTCTCAAAACCAACGTCACTCTGAAAGAACCTGTTCGGATTAAATTACCAGGTAGTGCAATTTTAGAATTTTAATTTTTCGGCCGGCAGCTGTTGATAATTCTGCTGTTTCCACTTATACCTCCTCTAGACTCATCTTTTATTTCTTAACTTGTCCCATGACCATCTCCTTTTGCCTCGCACCATCATCCCTTTTGTCATTTAATCTCTCCTCCCCTCCCCCCTTTCCCTGCCCCTGCACTTGCTGAAAACCTGTCACAGCTCCAGCTTTTTCCAGTTCTGACGAAGGGTCATCGACCTGAAACGTTAACTCTGTTTCTCTCTCCACAGATGCTGCCTGGCCTGCCGAGTACTCCCAGCATTTTCTGTTTTTACTTCAGATTTCCAGCATCCGCAGTATTTTGCTTTTGCGTTAGAAATTAAATTGCTGCGTCATGTGTTTAAGCATGGGGATGTTCTCACTTTGAAGGACAAAGCTTGGGTTACAAGCGTGGGCTCGGAGATCAATTGAAGCAAAAAAAAAATCTTCAAATCTCAAGTTACATGGCACTTGCGGATCTCATTTTTCTTTCATTCTGCACACCTATATTGCAACCATTACTCCTTCAAGATGGACACCTCCACGCATCAACCAAATAAAATACCCAGACAATGGAGGCTATGCTTGAACTGTGTAAAACACTAGTTAGGCCGCAGCTAGAGTACTGCGTACAGTTCTGGTCACCACATTACAGGAAAGATGTGATCGCACTAGAGTGGATGCAGAGGAGATTATCGAGGGTGTTGCCAGGACTGGAGAATTTTAGCGATGAGGAAAGATTGGAGAGGCTGGAGTTGTTTTCTTTGGAACAGAGGAGGCTGAGGGGAGATTTAATTGAGGTGTATAAAATGATGAGGGGCCTGGATAGAGTGGATAGGAAGGACCTATTTCCCTGAGCAGAGAGGTCAATAACCAGGGGGGCAGAGATTTAAAGTCATTGGGAGAAGGATTAGGGGGGAGTTGAGGAGAACTTTTTTCACCCAGAGGGTGGTGGGGGTCTGGAACTCACTGCCTGAAAGGATGGTCGAGGCAGAAACCCTCATCACATTTAAAAAGTACTTGGATACGCACTCGAAGCGCCGTAACCTACAGGGCTACGGACCGAGAGCTGGACAGTGGGATTAGGCCGGATGGCTCTTTGTCAGCCAGTACAGGCACGATCGGCCGAATGGCCTCATTCTGCGCTGTAAATTTCTACGATCCTATGAATGGCCGGTGGTGTGCCCTTTACCTTACAGGTCTAGGTGAGCCTTGATGGCCGAGAGCAGTGACCGGAGGCGACCCTACGGTGAAAATGGCTGACAGTCAAGAGAGAGCGACGCCCCTTCCTCGGGAGGTCCCTCCCAGGCGGTTGCAAGTGCCACACATGCCAAGTGTTAATGGCAGCCAATAGCTAGTTTGAACCTGGGCTCAGCAACACATTTCTGCCATTGTTAATCTGAACAAATCAGAAACTACAATGGCAAAACTGCACGCGCGCGGAAGTTTCAACGGGCCGCACACCAAAAGAAAAATGAAGAGGTAACACTGGCTGTGGAAATCTAACGCAGCATGTCACCTCCTTCCCAAGAGGAGCGAGAACTAAAGTATGTTTTCAATGCCACTTAAAAGGTGGTGTTAGCAAGGATTCTTACTCGAGTGCATTAACCCAGCCGTGTACGAAACAAGCACTCGCTACAGACAAACGTCACGTCGGTCAACAGCTGCGAAACAATATCGTGCCTTTTTACCCCAGCGATATGGCGCCGAGCCACGATGAAACAAAACCCGGTAACGACACAAGCCCAAACACTCCCAGATGGCGGCAACAGAATAAAGCCGACAACGGAACAAACCAGGTGTTGCCTGACTGAGCTGACCTTTACACCAGGCACTCAATCCATCACCGAGAGTGCCAAGTCCCACCTCGCCGTTGGCCATCCCGACCTCACTCCCGGCCTCATTCATGCTTTTTTAGCACCAGGCTAGACTTTCACACAACCACTATTTGCATCTCTCCAGCGTCTTTCACCACCTCAGGACGTCCCCAAGCGCTTCACAGCCAATCAAGTACTTGAAGTGTGGTCACTGTTGTGATGTAGGAAGCGCGGCAGCCAATTTGCGCACAGCAAGCTCCCACAAACAGCAATGGGGTAAAAGATCCGAAAATCTGGGTTTGGTGATGTTGGCTGAGGGATAACTGTTTTTTTCCCCCCAGGACACTCGGGAGAACCACCCGCTCCTTTTCAAATCGTGCCATGGGATCGTTTACACACACCCGAGGGGGTAAAATGGGTTTCAGTTTAACGTCTCATTTAAACAACAGCACCTCCGACAGTGCGTCGCTCCCTCAGCGCCGCCCCTCCGACAGTGCGGCGCTCCCTCAGCGCCGCCCCTCCGACAGTGCGGCGCTCCCTCAGCGCCGCCCCTCCGACAGTGCGGCGCTCCCTCAGCGCCGCCCCTCCGACAGTGCGGCGCTCCCTCAGCGCCGCCCCTCCGACAGTGCGGCGCTCCCTCAGCGCCGCCCCTCCGACAGTGCGGCGCTCCCTCAGCGCCGCCCCTCCGACAGTGCGGCGCTCCCTCAGCGCCGCCCCTCCGACAGTGCGGCGCTCCCTCAGCGCCGCCCCTCCGACAGTGCGGCGCTCCCTCAGCGCCGCCCCTCCGACAGTGCGGCGCTCCCTCAGCGCCGCCCCTCCGACAGTGCGGCGCTCCCTCAGCGCCGCCCCTCCGACAGTGCGGCGCTCCCTCAGCGCCGCCCCTCCGACAGTGCGGCGCTCCCTCAGCGCCGCCTCTCCGACAGTGCGGCGCTCCCTCAGCGCCGCCTCTCCGACAGTGCGGCGCTCCCTCAGCGCCGCCCCTCCGACAGTGCGGCGCTCCCTCAGCGCCGCCCCTCCGACAGTGCGGCGCTCCCTCAGCGCCGCCCCTCCGACAGTGCGGCGCTCCCTCAGCGCCGCCCCTCCGACAGTGCGGCGCTCCCTCAGTGCCGCCCCTCCGACAGTGCGGCGCTCCCTCAGTACTGCATTTCCGACAGTGCGGCGCTCCCTCAGTACCGCCCCTCCGACAGAGCGGCGCTTCCTCAGTACCGCCTCTCCGACAGTGCAGCGCTCCCTCAGCACCGCTCTTCCGACGGTGCGGCGCTCCCTCAGCACCGCCCTTCCGACAGTGCGGCGCTCCCTCAGCACCGCCCTTCCGACAGTGCGGCGCTCCCTCAGCGCCGCCCCTCCGACAGTGCGGCGCTCCCTCAGTACCGCCCCTCCGACAGTGCGGCGCTCCCTCAGTACTGCATTTCCGACAGTGCGGCGCTCCCTCAGTACCGCCCCTCCGACAGAGCGGCGCTCCCTCAGTACCGCCTCTCCGACAGTGCAGCGCTCCCTCAGCACCGCTCTTCCGACGGTGCGGCGCTCCCTCAGCACCGCCCTTCCGACAGTGCGGCGCTCCCTCAGCACCGCCCTTCCGACAGTGCGGCGCTCCCTCAGTACCACCCCGCCGACAGTGCGGCGCTCCCTCAGGACCACCCCTCCGACAGTGCGGCGCTCCCTCAGTACTGCACTGAAGTGTCAGTCTGGATTACGTGCTCAATTCTCTGAAGTAGGGTACGAACCCTCGTCCTTCTGACTCCGAGGCGAGAGTGCTAACGCTCAGCCAAGGCTTCACGCCCCTGCCTTAAAAGCCATCTATGCCCGCCTCCAGAGCCCTACTCACCATAACCTGCAACTCACTCAAACTCCAGTACCTGCACAACATCCTGCTCGGCCAGCACCCCTATCCTCGTCACACCTCCACTGCCTTGCCATTGCTCAGCGTATCAATTTTAAAACCGTCATCTTTGAGACCCCCTCCAGTTTGCAGCTTCCTGCACCCCTCCGTCTCCGCTCACACACTCTGCTCTACCGACTCTGGACTATTGGACACGCTCAAGCACCCTTCCCTTTGCTGTACTAACAAGGCCTATAACCTCCAGCCACCTTGCCCCATCCACACTCGAAATCCCTCCACCGTGCCCGCCTTCGAGAACCTACCTCTCTGATTCTTTAGGCACGGCCCTTATTGTCCCGGCGCTGACCTTTGCTATGTTAAAGGTAGTGGAGAAGCAAGTAGTTATTATACAAATCTCAAATAAAAAATCTTGTGAATGTGTGTCTGTGAGACTCGGTCCTTTCCACCAATGAGACTGCAGGACCAAAAGATGGTGCCCCTCGAACTGCCTGTTGAACTATTCATATCAACGAACGAGGGAGGAAGGACACGGACACGGACACACACACACACGGACACACACACACACACACACACACACACAGGGGGGGGGGGGGGGGGGCGGGGCGGGGAGGGGGCCAGTGCTGCAGACAAGCGCCGCAAATAGTCGCTACTCAGAGCACAAAGCCAGTGGAACCAGTCCAACCTCAGCCTCGAAGGCTCAAACCTGCACCCCCTCCTTAAACATCTCCCAGTCCCTGCCAGAGATAAATGCAGGATACGATTACAAGAGCTCACTGCGAAACACACGGGGCCCCGGGTCAGGACGGGAGCGTGCGTCCACACGGGGCCCCGGGACAGGACGGGGGCGTGCGTCCACACGGGGCCCCGGGACAGGACGGGGGCGTGCGTCCACACGTTGCCCCGGGACAGGACGGGAGCGTGCGTCCACACGGGACCGGACGGGAGCGTGCGCCCACACGGGGCCCCGGGACAGGACGGGAGCGTGCGTCCACACGGGGCCCCGGGACAGGACGGGAGCGTGCGTCCACACGGGGCCCCGGGACAGGACGGGAGCGTGCGTCCACACGGGGCCCCGGGACAGGACGGGAGCGTGCGTCCACACGGGGCCCCGGGACAGGACGGGAGCGCGCGTCCACACGGGGCCCCGGGACGGGAGTGCGCGTCCACACGGGGCCCCGGGACGGGACGGGAGCGTGCGTCCACACGGGGCCCCGGGACAGGAGGGGAGCGTGCATCCACACGGGGCCCCGGGACAGGAGGGGAGCGTGCGTCCACACGGGGCCCCGGGACAAGAGGGGAGCGTGCGTCCACACGGGGCCCCGGGACGGGACGGGAGCGTGCGTCCACACGGGGCCCCGGGACGGGACGGGAGCGTGCGTCCACACGGGGCCACGGGACGGGACGGGAGTGTGCGTCCACACGGGGCCACGGGACCGGACGGGAGCGTGTGTCCACACGGGACCGGACGGGAGCGTGCGTCGACACGGGACCGGACGGGAGCGTGCGTCCACACGGGACCGGACGGGAGCGTGCGTCCACACGGGACCCCGGGTCGGGACGGGAGCGTGCGTCCACACGGGGCCCCGGGACGGGACGGGAGCGTGCGTCCACACGGGGCCCCGGGACGGGAGGGGAGCGTGCGTCCACACGGGGCCCCGGGACGGGACGGGAGCGTGCGTCCACACGGGGCCCCGGGACGGGAGGGGAGCGTGCGTCCACACGGGACCTTGGGACAGGACGAGCCCGCGCCCACACAGGGCTCCGGGACGGACCACGTATTGCGAAACGCCGCTTCC